>JAPXVT010000009.1:24935692-24945761 GCA_029823135.1 Acanthurus reversus
GGTTGTCAGAATTTTACCATAATAATAACAATGGTAGAACTTTTTCTATTAATGTGGTAAAATGATATTAGTGCTGTTGATTTTATGGTTAATGTCAGAGTTTAATTCCAAAATTTACCTTATAAGTACAAATTTTTACAGTAGGAAAAAGCACTGCCTGGCCACTGTCTGTTAATTAAACAGCAAAACAGCATATTTTTCTATGGTAAAACTTTTATTCATACAACAAAATTTTTTTCTACCTGAACCATAACTGTAAAATCAGCAGTACTAATATACCTTCACTGTAGTTCTACTGAATTTACTACAGTACTTCTGGAAACCACAGCTACCAGTTTTTTACTGTAAGAATAACAAATTAGCCCCCTCTCTTCACTAGAGCATAAAGCCCCATGACGAAAGAGTTAGCAACGCTCCCTATGTCATCCTGAAGGTCCCATTTACTCCTCAGTGGAAAGGACACTGACCTTAACTGAAGGCAGATGCAGGAAGAAGTAACCTTTTGGTCCATAGCGGGTTTCACTATTTTGGCTATACTTCTATTCTACTCTATTCTGAGTTAATAAGCTTTGACGTTGCCTTCCCATGATGCAAGGCTGTTCTGGAAGGGTTTTTGTTGAGTATCTTCCACTCTGGAGGTCATAGAGACTTGGAGCCAAGGTCTTAAGTGAGAAGTAGTCCATTTCAAGGAATGTACACTGCGGGTATCATTTCTGCGTGTAGCAGAATGGGTGCAGCCAAATGTTTCTTCAACGGTAAAACAGTTCTGTGGAAAAACGGTTAGCTATAGCTTGCCAGCCTCCACTTTGCATCCAAGGGTCCTCCCTAATATTCAGTGTCCTTAAATACAGGTAGTAATAGTAGTAGTAGTGGTAATATAAGTAGTTATAGTCTCCTAGCAACACTGATCCTTGACCCTTGTACTCTCCCTCCCAAGTTTTTGTCAAGGCGCATTCTTTGTTCCTACACACTGCCAAATCTGGGCGCAGTCCTCCAAGGTTTTCTTGCTCACTATTTTGAAAACATTTTAATGCTTACAAAAAAGACAAAAAAACCCAAACCTGGAGGAGCAGATCAAGAACCCCAAATTATTTAGACCAGAAACTTCCAGGACTCCTTAGGAAGGGCTGAAATTATTAATATCAGCGGGAGGAGAGCAACACGAGGGTATGATTTTTATGTCGATAGGGCGTTCTGGGAAGGAGTTAATAAGCTTTGAAGTTGCCTTCCCATGATGCAATGCTGTTCCACAAGCAGTTTTGTTGAATATCTTCCACTCTGGGGGTCACAGAGACTTAGAACCAGGTTCTAAAGTGAGAAGTAGTCAATTTCAGCAAATGTACACTTTGGGTATCCTTTCTGCATATAGCAGATTGGGTGCAGCCAAACCTGTCTTCAGCACTGACACAGCACTGTGGAAAAACGGCTAGCTATGGCTTGCTAGCCTCCACTTTGTGTACAAGTTTCTCCCCAGTATTCAGTGTCCTAAAATGCAGATGGTGTAGTAGTAGTAGTAATAGAAGTAGTTGTAGTCTCTCAGCAACACTAGTTCTTAAATATGAACCAGGAGCCTCATTACAGAGTAAAATCATTAGTCTTTTTCAGCCTATAGCACAGCATGAAATCTGTCAACTAATATTAACATTCAAAAACCACAGGAGCATGAATTCACAAACAAAGAGCTGTTGTAGCTCTCTGTGGCTGTCTAGTGATTAAAAACACAGCGTTCATTAGTTCTGTCCAGTGGCTATCCGGGACAATATGAATAAACATGACAGCACACATGACGATGCATCAGGTCAGGCTGTTGGTTAGTAGAGTGGGTGTGTCCATGATCATGCAGGCATATCGACAGCTGTCACAGAGGCGGTTAAAGAAGATGAAAGGGCAGTGGTGATGGTCATTCAGCAGCCATGGACACAACCTTTGACCTCACACGATGATGGGACATACTTACAAAGAACACGCCTCCCTCCACCTTCCGGGCTCGTCTCCCTGTCACCTTTGCAAAATGACAGTTTGTTTTTATTCATGGGGTATTCAGAGGACATTCATTTACAACTGAGTTTCACTGACAATCCATCCAAATATAATGTCTTGCTTTTTCGAGAGGAGAATCTTTGTATCTTGTGAAAAGACATAACTGACCTGTAAAGATGATTTTTCTGTAATGCCTGTCTCATTTCCTCATGTAAAGACATGGTGTTTAAAACACAGTGGCACAATGTGCCTTGTAGTTTGCCGTGGAAACATGGGTCTCTTTATGGATGCTTCCCAGAAACAGCCTTGTGCATATACAAGACCTTTGCAGTGGCTGATCCATTAGAGTCATTTTACTCTATGAATAACATGTCACAGTCTTAGTGTGATCCAAGAGTGCTGTTCTTTACTGTGATTTGATACTGGTAGTGTTAACAGCCTGCCCTCTCTCAGTGGGCGTCCTACCGAGTGGGAATGCATTGATCACAAGGTTCCTCTGCAGAGAAACCCACAGCCACCATATTCACTGTCTAGGCTACTTACTGACTTGTATGATGACAAAGACAATTTAATATAATTAATCCTACTGTGAATGAAAACTAAACATTCATTTATGTTGTTTGTTTCATGTTGCACTTTGGATTTCCAGCACCATTTATTGTCTTTTAAAGCACAAAAAAAAGGAATTGTAGTTGAACCTTTCCCCTTCCCTCTTCAGCCTCTATATTAATCCTGTCAGAGCTGCCAGATCAGCATGACTGGTATCTGTGCTTAACCCAGATTCATGAGTCAACTCTTATTTACATATCAGAGGCTGCGAGATATCCCTTCCATCCCTCTGAGAATAAAAGAGGAGAAGTGGAAGGGTTTTCCAGGCAACAGACAGACAGAGCGAACATAGGGGAAGCCATGGGGAAAAGTAAAGTAGAGAGTGAGCAGAAAGTGACGGGGTGGGGGTGAGGAGCAGTCTCTGGACTGATATTTATAGATAAGTAAAAGGCCAGTGATGATGCAGTCTGTTCAGGCCCTGGCAGATACGGTAACAGGAGAGTGACTGCACTGCCAGCAAGAGTCATGCTAATCTACGGGGCTTTCTGGCATCAGGAAAATATTGGCCTTTAATTGAAAATCCAGTAAGAGCCAGGGATTACCTGAACTCTGATGTTGTGTATTTACATTGCTGTTTTTTGTGTCTTCAGTGTTCGGTTGTAACGCATTACTGTAACGGTGTTACTGTAATAACATTACTTTTTCCAGTAACGGGTAGTGTAATAGATTACTACAAAAACTCCAATAATGTTATTGCCATTACTCCAAAATAAAACAAATTGTTACAGTTTAGTTTCTTGCTTTTTGGTCATTTTGTGTTAATTGCGACATGCCGCGTAGTGCTACGTGACTAAACAATCAGCCACCAGCCGCAGCCTGTGATGTTTCAACATTACAGAGGAAAATGAGCTGGAGATGAAAACTTGGACTTTTAACGGCTGGAAATATTCCCACTATTTCAAGCTAATCGGAAGCAAAGACAATAAAAGTAGAAACATCAAATGTAAATTGTGTCCAGAAGGTACTAAGACTCTTTCAACCGCCAAAAATACAACCTCAGAACTACCGAAAACACCTACAACAACAACGACACCATAAAGCTCGTGGAAATTGACCCCAGCACAGGTGAGCCATCTGCAGTCATGGATGATGGCTGCAGCCTTACGCTGCCGAAACAGCAAAAACTGGATTTTTCAGCTACAACAAGCCAGTTGTTCTTTTCATCTGCCTGTTAACTTATATGGAACATCTGCTAGTTTGAAGCGTGAGTTAACAGCGATTATACAGATGTTTACACAGAGGTTCATATTCGGTGTCTAATTTTTGAGGAGATGTGTCACATTTAGCAACTTTTGGGGTGTAATGGAAAAGCAATGTAATGAGTGAAGTTAGTACTTTGGTAGGAAGTAATAGTAAAGTAATGATATTACCTTTGTAATGAGTAATCAGTAATATAATACATTTTTTGAGGACCAAACACTTTGTTTCTTAGTAAGAAAAAAACACTTTTAGTGCCCTGATTCCTCATCTGAGTCCTTTAGATGTTCGAGTGTCAGTCTGAGTTTCAAACATGGAGCCAATGACTGAATTTTTCCAGCATTTTCTCTCACGATCAATCTTGATGCGCAAAGCTCTTGCACCAGTCGGCCTAACCCAAGCAGTGGAGCTGTGCAGAGCACAGGAACTATAATTCACATCTATGACTTTTTAATCAGGAAGAAAGAGTTTAAGTGCTGTTAAACACATTTTAAGGCTTCTGTTAACTTTTATTGTAGAAAAACTATGTCAAACAAAATAATCACATTAGAATATTTTACATAATGTGTCTAAAGAGGGACTTATTAAACATAAGGCAATACATAATAACACAGCGACAAGACAAACTTTTGTTCAAAGAAAAACTACAGTTCCAGCATTTTCCTTAAATAACAACTGTCACTGGCAGATTTAATCAGCTGTAGCTGGCTGGCTAATGTGGCTAACAGTGAGCCATTTAGAAGTCATGTAAAATAGGCAAAACACTTCTTGTGTAAAGCTAGTTATTCCTCTTAAGTATAAAGAGAAAATCAGATCAGACTCTTACTTCAGTCTGACCCTGGTTGACCCTGCCCCAAAGACCAAGTTAGCTTCCATTAATGAACTGTTAACACAGAGTTTTTAGCTTACATTTAGAATCTGCTTTGCTGCTCATGCTGCTGATTTTCAAACAGTATGAGTTTAAGCTTGTATTAGACTCATATCCAGACACTAAGACATGCAGGTAGCCTATCTCTACAGAGTGGGACAACAGCGTACATTGAATGTGCTAGTTGTGAGTGGGAGTGTTTTCTGAAATGTTTTTCTAGCCTCACCAAATGTTTGCTAATGATGTGCTCCTTCCTAAATTAGGCCGCTTTAGGAGACAAGCTAATGCTAGTTAGCTGGACATGCTATTGTTTTCAGGACCCACTCTATTCCTTACATTTTGGCCCTTGTGTTGTGTTGTTTTTTGTTTGTTTGTTTTCTATTCAATTATTCTGTCAATTATTTTGTCAAATAAATAACTCTCTCATTTAAAAAAAAATATAATCGGGCCCTGAGAATTCTTTTAGATTAAATGAAAATTATAAATTGGTTTAATTTTATACAAACAATATACTGATCAGGCCTGTCACTATTGAGTAAAAGCTCCCATTGCTGACAACATTTTTCAACACCTTTTTTTGTCCCTTATTTGTCTTTTATATTCATCTTCACAGTCAGTTAGGTCTAACCCTAATGGGACTGTCATCCATTAAAATGAATAGAACAAAAATAAAAAAAGTTCATGGTGTGCATTTCATCACTTGATTTTTCAAACATTAAAAGATCATTTTTAAAGGTAAAGAGAAAGTTTCGATTGACTGTCTCTTTGCTGGGACAGACATATTAAGTGTACAGTGTGTTAACATGCATAGCTCCATTAAATTGTCCACCAGCGTGCTACACTGTATGAGCAATCATATTACCAGCCAGTCATTTCAGTGAAAGCCCTATAATCTGTGCAGTCCATTGCCTCTGATGAAAGATCACAGGCTGTTTACACTAATTCTGTAGTGTGTCTTAAAGCTCTAAGTATGACATGTTCACATGTTAGGACAGTTAAACCCCCAGTGTATGGAGTTTCACATGAAGGCAGAGATGGTTGATCTGGCATCCATCAGGCTGGAGTCATATCTCTCTTACAGTAATACCTGGATTGATCGTTAAGCAGTAGTGAATGTTTACAGCCTGACCACGCTAATCCCGCAGAGATTACTCAGCTTTTAGCTACTTTTAGCTCTAGTGCCTCGCCTCCAGGTTTTCCTGAACCGTTATTTGGTTCACTCTTTATTGTTTTTATTAATATTATTTATTTATTTTTCCACTCTCTCTTTTCTTATTCTTCTACAACTTTATTTCTCAAATGTTCTGCATGTTCTGGCGTAATTTGTTTGATTCATATTGGAATAATTCCCTTTCAGAGTCACTCAAAACAAGCAACCTGTCCCCTGATTCCCTGAAAATGTTGATCTGACCTGCGCACAATGTTAAAGTCCTGCAGTGCTATAAACAGTACTACACACCGCCACTGAATGTGATATGCCTAGTTCTCTCTCTCTTTCTTTCTTTTTTTTTTTCTCCAGCATGGATTTACGTTAACCTTTGCAAAGTGGAGTTTCTCAGATGCAAAGTTGCCCTGAGGGCAGAAATATGGTTGAATGAGACCTGCTAGTGGAACATAACTATGTAAGATAAATAAAACAAAGTTGGATGTAAAAGCTTTCTATTCACTTTTACTGAAGAGCATCTGGAGAGTCAATTAAAAAACATGCAGTTGTGGCAGTTTCAGTGTCATATGATCCAGTTTTCATGATTCGACTGACGTAGCATGCAGTTATTTAATGAGTTTATTTGATATCAAATCTTTAATTTTCATGACTAAGGAAAATACTGCAATTCACTGGACAAAATCAGATATATTCTTGCCTAGTGATGAATGAGTTCTAAATAAAGTTTTATAAAAACCTTCGTCTTTGGACCCTCTGATCATTTATCTCTCACTTTTTAAACTTTTTGCTAGTTTTTATGTGTCTGCTAGTCCATTCGTAATTTTGAAAGACAGGTGTTATCAGGAGTCTGACTCCAAACTGTGACCTCAATTACTCAGATACTCTCACCTTGTCTAAACCCCATCTCCACCCAACTCCATTTATGAGCTACGCCTGTAGCTGCACATGAGCAATGTAAACATCTGACTCAAGAGACTAAGCTGACTCACAGTGCAGGAGGAGCAACAGGGCAATGAGTTGAGAGGAAAACAGAGGGATCTTGGGATAAACTGTGTAAATTTTAGCCTCTTAAAGTCCGGATCACTAACAAACAGACACTGACACATGAAGCACTGACATTTACAGATGGAAAGAGACACTTACTGGTTTAGGCTTGGTAGTGAGGCCTAAGTTGTCTTGATTAAACTCCTCTTTCTCTCCCCATGATCCTCTGCTGTCCCCGTTAGTGGAAGGAGCCACTTTGAGCTCTTTCACCTGTCCGCTCATAACCTGCACAGGGTCCAGACTCATCTTCACCATAGAGAATCCTCTTGTCTTCGCTCCCAAAGGTGCCCTGCAACCTATCTTTGCTTCTCCTTAAACACAGTTCTTTTCCTCGGCAATATTAAGGAAACAAAATGTCCCGCTGCAGTCTGTAGCATTCATCCAGATAACTCTATCACTTGCATTGATAACAGGCTTAATCCAGCACGTGCTCTGTAAAAGCAGCTGAAGTGTGAGGATCACAAGTGTTCACTCTCCTGTCTTCTGTTCACTTGTCCGTATCCTTTTTTTTTCCTCAGGAAGATTATTGCTCAATGCATCAAATTCCAAAGAACATGAAAGATGCTTGCTCGTTCACAACCATTCTCGTACACACAACCTCTTTGCATGCACACACACACACACCCACCCACACACACACACGCTCTATCCTCTGTGAGTGTGTTGCGGGCTTTGCAGCAGTCCATCTGCTGCTGTCTCTGTGGCTCTCTTTTCCCCACTCTGTGCCCTCCTCCCTCCCTCTCTGTCCCATTCAATCACTGTTTCGGCTGTTGGCTTCGTTCATTCCTCTCTGTCCCCCCTCTGACCAATCACAGCCCTGCTTCCTTATTCAGCATGGCTCCGCCCCCCTGCTGTTCCCTGTTGACAGTGCAATTTGCCCAAGAGGCTCATGGGACGTTTAGACACACACAAGCAAAAAATAGCCATCATGATGAGCCACTGAGAGTCATAATTCTTTTTAAATAAAGTAGATGTCCTAAGATCATTTTTCACATTTTCAAAACAAAATTATTTTAAAAATCTCCCATGGACAGAATTTGTCTTTATTTAATTCCCTATGCTTCTTCTCATTGCAGTAACTCTAATCCGAACATTAGGTAAACTATTCCTGTTTTTTATGGGGTGTAGTCCTCAGTAATGTTTGCAATGTAGCAGAGGGAAAAAAGTAACGGCCATATGAAAATAAATACAAGTGTCAGCTGATAAAGATAGTTGGCTGAGAGCATGAGAGTGAGAATGGGAGGGGGTTGATCAGGGAACAGGGAGCTACATTAGCCTAAAGGTAGCACATAATGGATGTAACCTTCATTTAAAACCAAGGTTGCACAGCGAGCTAAGCACAAGGCCATTAGTGTTCTTACTCATGCATGTGAGTACAGCGCAGCAGAGCTGACGGTCCAGTCTTTAAGTTTGATGTAACACCAAATCTAGGTCCAAGTCCTGTCTTTTTAATATGCTGCAGTGCTGTGTCCTGTGTTAAACAGATCTGAGTGAAAAAAATAAAGATCAAACTTTCATGCCGTCGCATTCCTAGCAATGAGAAAGACAAGGGGACATGGCTGCAGAGCATCCATTGACATGAAAACAAAACCAACATTGGACGAATATTCCTCATGAAGGTTACGTTTTTTATAACATTATGTTGTTAGGGACATAGTAATGTTCGTCCTAACCGGCTGTATCAGCCGAGCTCTTTGAAACTAAATCATAGTTAAACATTAATACGCTATCACAACCTTTATCAGAGATATTCGAACAATGCTGGTTTCGTTTAAGTAAATCTATGCTGACATTAGTGAGCTAACCTTAGTACCCACTCGCTAAAGCTAAAACTTTTTCTTTATTCACCTTATGTACTTTATCAATCGCAGCCATGTTCTTTTGTGTTTCTCACCAAAAGAAAAGACTGACAGAATGAAAGTTTGAAAGTTATTTTTTCACTCAGATCTGTTCAAATAACACAGGACACTGCACTGCAGCATACTGAAAATACTGGGCTTGGACCTGAATATGGTATTTTGAAAGGATGTCAAGACTGAAAACTACAGCCAAATGTCTGTCTTTTAATCAAAAGGATATTACGCTATCAGCCTGTCATGCTTAGTTTTACTTTATTATATGTACCATGTTTTGTCTGAACTGGTGTGACAAAATGTTTGACACTGTATCGAGTTATTGGTGTCGCCTTAATGCCTGCCAGTGCACTTCAGCTGAAATATGTAAGAATTGTACACCTACGGCAACTCTGAACAAATGGGGACAGTATATCACCAGAAGAACTAACTGCTGCTCACTTTACTCTTTGCTGTGGCTGTCAGTGGCTTTAGCTTGTATCTGCTATTAGCTCTCTGGCTCAGTTAGCCATGCAGCTAGTCTGCCTGGACCAGAGCTTGTGGTCTGGTTGAGTGTTGGTGTTTACACCACAAGGGACGCGACTTACCATCATCATCCTGTAAGCACGCTGACGTGAGCGAATAGCTCAAAGTGCCGCTAAAACAGGAGTTAAGAACTGATAGTAGCAATAATGTTGTGGTATTAGCAAGTTAATGAAGTAGAATATTATCTGCATGCCAGATGTGCAGGTGTGGCCCATCTAAGTTCAAAACAGCCTCTATGTTAAATTTCAACAAAACTGATGTGACTGTCATTTATGTTAAATTATTGCCACCTTGTGGTTTAATAGCGCAACTGTAGCGTTAAGGCTCTTAACTGGCCACCGTATGAACCACCTTAGCAAAGAAAGTTCCTCCTGAGCTGAAGGTGGGTGCGTGTGTGTAGTGCTGCGGTCGAAGTTTATTTGTTTGATGCTTTAAAATTGTTCCAGAAACTTTCAGTGACATGTGTTTTGACTATGAACCTGAATAGAACTTGCCAAACTAATGCTAGCTAAGCTTCCTTACCATGTGTCAGCTGCCTCGCACGTGGCCGTAATACTCATGTTGCAGCTGCTGATTTTTCATGTTTTGATGTGTAAAATAAATGTTAGCTTTTAGATGATATTTTTACATTAAAAAGTTGCTCATGATAAATTTATACTATGATGTGTTTTGTATAAAACCAAGGTTAAAATGCTGTATAAGAGACATAAAAATGCATTTCATGTATTTGCACTTCTTGTATGCACTTGCACTTTGCACTTGTATGTGCACTTCATATTTGGTACTCAAACAAAAATATATTCCCCACTATATGATCACTCATTGGAT
>JAPXVT010000009.1:25051035-25061048 GCA_029823135.1 Acanthurus reversus
CTAATGTCATTGTACTCAACCATAACACCAGAACAGCCACCAGCGAGGACTTTGGAAAAGGCTGGAAAGCTTCGCCTAAAGGGAGCTGTTCAAGAAACAGGACTTAACTGTGAGTTCACACAGAAAGCTAAGTGAATTTTTGCCTTGTGTTACTCACTCCTCCTTGCCCAAGGGATCATTTGTGTGCAACGTGAATACACACACATCCTGCACATTAGCCGTATGCTAGCTAGCATGGTACCAGCAGGTACAGTATCTGTCTGAGGGTGTGTTTGTGTGTGTTTGTGTTCTGTTTAGCTGCCTCTGAATTAACTCTACAAGCACCAGAGACTCGATACAGGTACTGATTCCCTCCAGTTCCTCGTATGTTTTCTCGTCTTCTCTCTGTGCATTTATAAAACAAAGTACATTTCCCTGCAGTTAGCAGTCAACATGATCAGAGAGGCTAATTACAAACACCTGACTGTGAAGCTTTGCACCGCGGTGGCTCACCGATTCAAACAGGTTAAAAAGTGAGGGTGAGGATAAATAAACTTTTTACTTCCAAAAATTAAAAAAAAAAAAAAAATAGACAAAGCTTTTCTCCTTAATTAAATGTCTCTGCCATCAGGCATCATTATTACCCTAGAAGGTCTGGCCTTGCACACAGTTTCCTCTGTGAAGCTCCTGGTGCTCTGTAGCTGTCAATATGTTCACATTTTTCTCTCAAACTGAATAAAATCAACTCAAATAAATGACATGAATGTAATCACACTAGACAAAGCATTGCTCCCTGGCTGATCACATCTTTAGATTTAACAAACCTCCTTGCTGCTTGACCCCTTGTTTTACAATATAAGTGAAAGATATGCTCATCTGTAATTTGACCTGTCATATGGCCGCAGTATATAGATACTTTGTGGTCAGGTGCAATATAACTTTAAGCTTGTGCAGGGCGATAAATGTTATTAATTCACTTACATTTTTTGAATTTGCAAAATGGCCACATTGTTCAATTAGAAAGTGCACAAAAATTGTCCATATGATTGGAAAGAAAAATAAATCAAAATATTATTGGGTATTCATTAAGAATGTAATGGTACTGTTAATTTTGCGAGTACCGCGATAGCAAACGTTGACGAAATAAGAGAACGAGCTGACGGGAGTTTAGTTTCACTCTCTCTTCAGTGGCAGCACAGCGCTGTGAAAAGGAGGAAGAAAAGTCCGCTCGTGAGAGACCTGTTGAACTGTGTGTGATAAACTCATCGTCTCAGCGGACAAACACAGTCAGCTCACGGAGGAAGAAGGAAACAAAGAAAAAAGACGTTACTGGGAGGAAACGACTAGAGAGTTAATTTATGATTTCAGGATAAAGAAACAAGCACAGGATATGAACTGGGTCATTTGTGAATCATTGTTCAGTGATTCAGGCATTATATTTGACAATTATTTGCACATTCTTACACAGGAAACAAAGCAACATTAGTGAAGAACAATTACAAAAGAAAATTGGGTATTAACAGGCCTAGTGGCATTTTTTCCAAGTCTTGATTTTTCTTTGTTACTGCAGTTATTACCATACCATGGACTTGACACTGAGGTTTTATCGCACTGTGAGTTTTTGACACTGCTTCATCCCTAATACACAGTGTAATGTATTAAGACTGATGAACGTAACGGGGAACCACAGTCACATACCAGAGTTATACCGGGAACCTTAAGCAGCTGTAAGCCTTTAGCACGCTTAGCACATGCTGAGCTAACATAGGAAACCTGCCTACTTCTTCTAAAACTCATGATCGTGAGACTTCTCTAAACTCTCCAAAGTGCGTGGATTCAACTCAGATAGTGGAACGAATCATTTCACGGAGGTTTTCGTGACGCTCAAAACAATCAATCCACCGTTCAAACCGCAACAAACGAGGGAGAGGCGAGCTTCGTCAAACTGCACACAGCAAGTCACAGAATCCACAAATCTGGTGACTTTTCAAAATAAAACACTCCTTTTTGTTTTACTAAATCACCTACTGCAAGCTTTGATGTATGGACGTGTGCACATTATCTGTTTTTCGGACCTGATCCAGGGAGCATAAATAACAACGGGGAAGGAGGATGACGTGAAATTCTTATTTAACTGTGACTTTAGTGTACCGTCACACCCCTATTAGGGATTCACAGGTTTTCAAAAAGGCCAGTGCGAAGGTTTTTGTGTCCATGCTGTTGTTGACTTTTTGTATATAATTGTATTCATAGCTAGCTCACCACAGCTACCATCATTACAGTCTGAACATCAGCTGTTTGGGGCCATTAAACAGCCTGCAGACACACTCCAGTGGTCAGAGTTGCAAAAATAATCCTAGGTAAATATTAGCTTTGCATTTAAAGCACAGCGTCAGTGTGGCAACAGGATTACAGTGGAACAGATTTGGCTTTGTCAGCAGGTCCTTAAACAGATTTGGTTTATAATGACTTTTTGCTGCATTCAGATGATGCTGGTCGAATGGAGAGAACAGAGGGACCTGCCATTATCCAGCATGGGAGGGTTAATGCAGCTCCAAGTCGCAGCTAATATTTTGGTCACACCGTTTTCTAAAGTTATTTTAATAAGATGTAACTGTCAGCGGCAATCTCTTCGGAGTCATTTTGCCATCAGCTTATTGACACTTCTGTAGTTCGTTTTCGCCTGGTGGGAGATAATATCACAGCTGTCAACGTTTTCCAATACTCCTGACACACAATTACAAGGAGGAAGCTGATGTGAGTCTTTGTTTTTGTTTTTTAATTTGGCTGCTCAGAATTACAGTCTGAAAAACACGAGGTGAATGCAGCCTTACTTTACATTTGTGACCATCATTTTTATTTCTAACAGTATCATTCATTATAGGCAAAAATTAATTGCTGAGATCTAAAAAAGTAGCAACATTTTAAGACAAATCAGTCTCTGACGTTATTCTGGTGTGTGTGGTGGATGTTAATGCCAGTAGAAATCAAAGCCACAGCCACAAAATGATTCTTTAAGAGAAGAAGGTTTGCTTTTAGGTTTTACAGACAAATATGTCTGAATATGTTCAGTCAAAATCATATTTTCATTTCCTGTTGCATTGGCTGCGGGTAACACTGAATGTCCAGTTTATTATTTAGATTCTGATCACTTTTCCTGATAGCGTGACTCTAAAGCACAGCCAAAGTAATTTCCTGTTCGGATGGAGAGGCAGCCACATCACACAGTGAGAGGATTTTTCTCTGTTATTGTTGTTGTTTTGTAATTCTTCTCGGGAGAGGAGAGAAATGCCAAACCAGCAGGTGAACGACTGTCAGCCCTTCAGTGGACTGTGTACCAGCGCAGACCTGATTCTGTCCTCTTCGAAGCTTCCAGCAGTGGAAACTTCCCTTTTGTTCCGGTGGGACGTGGCAGGTGTTTTCAGGGAAGGTTTCTTTGACCCTTTGGTTTCTCTGTAGTGAATGTTCGCTTTTTGTACACACACCAGTTTAGTCACCCTATTTATTTTGATATTCTTTCTTCATTGTTTGAATTCTACTGTAAGGTACTGTATGCTTGTTCTGTCTTTAGACAGTGGTGAGGGTGACTGTGGCGTATGGATACATTTGAGGCTTTAAGTGACCTCACAGTTCCACTTTATTTACTGTAACTCCATGTATCTTATTTAATTTGTTTTTACTTTGTGTCATTTGGTGCATTCATGTTGTCATATGAAGGTGTTTTCCTGTAGAAACTGCCAACTTTTGAATTGTTCATTCTGTGAAATCCACACTTAGTTTCATGTACCAAAAATATTTTTTACATTGTTTCTTATGCTGTTTTTACTATGTTACATCTATCATTTTGTATTTGATTTTCCTTTTAAACCGCCAGTTGTCCACCCAAATAACTAATGATACCGATCAACACTTGAAGCTGTTTAAACACCAAGTTTTGTTGAGAATCTAATGTGGCAAAGTCGTCCAATAAAGAGGACATGGAGAGACTCTTCAGAGATGTTTGTGTCAGTTGTGCCGACATTCACTGCTGGTTCCATCAGCGGTGCAGTTCTGGCAGACTTCAGCTGTCACTGGAAGAATAAGCCCCATCAGCCATGGTCCATCTTAATAATAAGCACATAATTTGTAATTTGCTAGACTTTCACATTAAGCACTCCTCTAGTACAGAAAGGAGACTACACACATAATAGATGCACCAGCCTCAGGTAAAAAGATGGTTTTCAAAAATGATTTTGTAAATGCAAAGTTGTTGATGATGTAAGGTGTCTGAGTGTATTGATCTAGTAAACAAAACCATGACATAATGAGAAAATCTGTACCAAACACAATTCTGTGTGAACGTCTCATCTACAGTGCGCGTAACAAAACACTGTCACAACTACAGAGTCAACCGCGTGGGCCCTCACTGATAGAAAAATGTTTAAACTCCATCATTAATTCAAACTCAGGGTGAGGAAGTCGTAAACACCAGCATCAAAATAAAATTCTGACTTGTGCTCAGTGCCTTGGGAATTTGAGTGGGTGTGAAAGAGCTTCCCTGCATGACAAATGCTGTAAAATGACTAGAGCCAACTTTTTCAGGGCGCCCAGTGACTTGTGATGTGCCCATATTAGCAGCCTAACCTCAAATCTCTTCTCATGTTCTTCTTCATTAAACTAAAAGTGATGCAAATTATTACTGATGCACTTCTCCAAGATGATATTCACTTAAAAGACCATCATATATTCAGCTCAGTGTCTGCAGTGCTATCTGGAGACGCAGCCTGGAGCTGCTCCGGTGGATTTTCTGAAGTTGTACACTTAAAGGGGTAGCTCACCCAAAAATGAATACTCAGTCATCATCTAGTCACCCTCATGCTGATTGAAAGGCGTGTGAACTCTTTTAGTCCACAAAACACTGCTGGAGTTTCGCAGGAAAAAGGCGTTGCAGTAATCTCCCAAACAGCTGAAACAAATGGTGACAAAGATTTAAATGTAAAAAAAAAAAAACCACTAAGTATAATAAAACCGTAAAATGCCTCTATGCCGCTCATCTGGAGTAATCCAAGTGTCCTGAAGCCCCAACATGCCAAGTTGTTTTAAAAAACATGACAGATGTTGTGTGGTGACTCCCTTCACAGGAGCTACAGGCTACAGCGAACAGAGAGGCTGAAAACATGGCGCCAATGGTGTTTTTCAAAACAACTTCGCATGTCGAGGCTCCAGGACACTTGAATTACTTCATACAAGCAGCCTGGAGGCATTTTACTGTTTTTTTATGCTTAAAACCTGGTCACCATTCACTTCAGTTGATTAGGAAATTACATTGTACTGCAACCGCTCTCTCCTGTTAAACTCCAGCAGCGTTTTGTAGACTTAAAAAAATTCACCCAACCTTCCATTAGCGTGAGGGTGAGGAGATCACGACTGAATTTTCATTTTTGGATGAACTATCCCTTTAAAGCTACATTATACAAGTTAATATTTTTTATATTAACATGTAATGACTGTTTGATTAAAAAGGAGTTTCTCAAAGGTTGGATTTAAACCTGCTTTATCGGTGTATTGTCAAATATTTCACTTCTAGCATTAAACTAAATAGGATGAGGACTATTTACTTTCCCAACTCCAAAATAGACCAGACCAGACTCTTGGTGTTTGTAAACGTAACCAGTTACCCAATAAAATAAAGAAGGCCTTCTTAATTTAATGTAAGTAGGAAGTTGGTTAGCCGCACATGCTAACATTTGCTGCTTTTGTTACTTTTATACTGTTCATACTAACCCTTACGTGTTTGCTTTTGTGTTTTGGTTCAGGAAAGGTTAAACAGAGAGACACAGAAAATTTGGCAAATAACTGTCACACTAGAGCCCCACGAACACCATTTCAGCGTAGAGATTCAAAAAAATCTTAAGCTAAGTTAACAACTAGCTTGTGAAATCATTTAGCAGCTTAAGTGCTGGATATATTTCTCATCAAATCAGAGCTATGAGGGTAGTGAATAATGGATTACCATTCACCCAGTGGTCAGATTTAGATAGATAAATAAACCCCAATGTTACTCCTTGTCTGCTGGATGAGTAGCAACCGTTAGCTAGTACGCCTGTCCTTGGATAATCGCACTGGACCAAGGTATCTGATGTCTTATTCTATACATCCTTTTAAATAATGTCTGTCTTGTTATTGATGTAGCACTGGAAACATAACTTGAGCTCATTATAGTCTAACTGCTGAAGATCACAGGCTGGAAGATGAGTTCATTTCAGGGCCTATTTTTGCCTTAAGTAGCTGGTAGTTAGCTTGACCTTGCAGCACTTACAGTGTGAACAGGAGAACCTATTAAACATGCTCCTTTTAGTCTACGCTGAACATTTCATCGAAGCACTGTCAGTATTTATCAAATTTATGGTGCACTGAACCAACATCGTGAGTGGAAACAGAATTCGTTTATTATTTAACGGATGTGGAAAAAACATGTACCAAGCCGCAGACAAACCAATTTGGATGTCCTAAGTGCAGAAACACAGCACGCATTCTTGCAAATTTCAGGGCGTCCTTGTGGATAATAAATTGTTAAATCCGAGCCTCTCCACATGGGACTGGGTTCATTATAATCTTTATTATATTTCAAAAGACGCTGTTCTTTCCTCAAGCTACAGACTCATGACACAAAGCACAAATCCATTCAAACTGGGTTTATTGCACTATTGCTCCTCATCAAAACAATATTTTATTTCTTAAAAACTAAATATTGTTGGTACATATTAGTTTTAAGTGTTCTATGTAATATTTCCATGCTTTTAGTGATTTAATTAATCCAGTGACTGCGATTCAGAGTTGGCAGACTAAACACTTATGGTGCATTAACAATATCTAAACATAACTGAACTCTCAAGCACTTATGCTGCTTTGATGGATTCCAACTTGACAACAATTTGGAGAATTTTTTTGTTTGTGTCACTTCAAAGTACAAGGCATTCAAGTCAAAGAAAATGAGGTGCTGTATTTAAAATTAGACTATACCACGTATGAGGAAATCCTGTAAGACTGTGAAAATTATTTGCTATATCTGAAATGGTTTTAGTTTTGAGCCTTTGGGCTATATTGCCTTCACTGCCTGAGGATGGATGTCATACAGTCGCCTCTTTGAAGAGAATAAAACAGTCGATTACACCTATCTACTGATTTGCGGTTTAAAGAAATTACTTCAGTTTCTTTGGTCCAATCATTTTACCCCAATATGTAAGAGGACTGGCACCAACATCATCTCCATCTCTCAGTTAAAGTAGCTCTAACCAGTGCACATTACACTGACTTATACTAGCTTTGAGGGGTTATTTACTATAATGACACATCCAGAATTGCATAAATTGTCACTGACATACTGCCAGAATTGTGTAAATCCTTGGCCAAAATGACAAAGAAAAAAACACAGTTGCAGTATTCCACAGAAACTGTATATCTCATATTATTGCAATGTTTGGCAAAATCTTTAAAATTCATTTTCAGTGGAAACCAGGTGGACTATTTCGTGGCTGGACACTGACTGTCTAAAGTTCGTTTGTCCTTGTTAGAATACCAGGCAATTAAAGGATGGAGACTGGATTTATACAATTTAAACAAATAAAATCCAAAATAGGAAACTATAGTGTTTACCCTAGTTTCTAGCATTTATGCTAAGCTAAGCTAACCACATCCTGGCCACAGTTTATGCCTCATGTACAGATATGAAAGTTGTGTACATCTTCTTATCTGATTCTTGGCACAATAGTGAATAAGTGCATTTCCTAAAATAGCTAATTATTATTTTAAAGCATCAACATTTGCACCAGACAGAGCTATCTAGATACATGAAGACACAAATGTGACACCAATCCTCTTCTAGTTTTTCACGGAGCAAAACTCCCTAACCAACTGTAAAGCTCTTTGACAGATAAATTAGCTTTGTGTTATCAAGTTCAAGATTAATTAGCTTTGCTCCTTTGCAAATAAATGTGCTTATGTGATTATGTCAGTGTGTGAGCCTTATGTAACAAGGCCCTAGTACAGTACAATAAGTTATTTGATTTTGCCAAATACATAACAGAGTAAAAGGAGTGAATGGAGGAATTGCACATCAATAATAAACTACAACATGTCTAACATTTCAACAAACAGCTTTATTTCAGACAATCCTTTCAAATACAGCTACATGAGAAACATTAATTATAAGCCTGAGATCTACATAATAATGGGGTGTTTTGGTTTTTAGATTTCCCTTTTTTAAAGACTTATCTCAAGTCTGAATCGCAGTCAGTGAGTCTACTATCTCGGTCACTTTTTTAATCTCTTTCGACTTGTGTTGTT
This sequence comes from Acanthurus reversus, assembly GCA_029823135.1. Taxonomy (NCBI): domain Eukaryota; kingdom Metazoa; phylum Chordata; class Actinopteri; order Acanthuriformes; family Acanthuridae; genus Acanthurus; species Acanthurus reversus. Next base: position 25,059,340 of record JAPXVT010000009.1, read on the forward strand.
TAATCTTGAGTATTGTACTGTTACCCATCTTTAGGGTCAGATTTGTGAAAAAAGAGACCCTTGCAGCTCCTCTTTAAAACTTAAGAAACTCAGACACACTCTAGTGGGCAATGCTTCACATGATCAAAGCAGAGAAACCCGAGCTCCAGAGGAGAAAATCTCCTCCCTGCTCACAATCCTGCAGCTTGTCAACTTTGAAGTCCCAGCTCTGGGTGACATGGCCTCCAAGGCTGCCACTTCAACACAGACAGACAGAGTAGCTAAGTTTGCTTGGATGCTCTAATCTCAGCAGCCCTCTGAACAGCCATGGACTTCTTCCGCTGCATGGCTGTGGACTCTGTGATGCCGTGGTAGCTGTCCGTCTCCTGAGAGTCCTCGCTGTTCTGGGACTTGGTGCTGTCCTGCGAGTCCAGCTTCTGCCTCAGTGCCCGGCTCTGTTCCTCTTTCAGCTCTAAGTAGGAGCGAGAGAAGGTGTGAAAGATGGAGGTGACAGGGAAAGCCATGAGGAGGATGCCGCTCAGGATGCTGCTGAGCGCCACCACCTGACCGGGGATGCTTCTGGGCACCATGTCCCCGTAGCCAACTGTGGTCATGGAGATGACGGCCCACCAGTAGCTACCAGGGATGCTGGTGAACTCCTGCTTGGCACCCATCTCGCTCTCAGCTAGAAACACCAGTGGGGAGAAAAGAGCCATGGCCACACAAAGGAACAGCAGCAACAGGCCAAACTCGCGCGTACACCTCCTCACTGTCAGGCCCAGAGTCTGCAAACCCAAGGAATGGCGGGCTAACCTCATCACGTAAAAGATCCGTAGAGCTCGCAGGACTCTGAGAACTAACCCAACCTTCTCCAGGTAGTTGTTCCCTGAGCCTGTGGGTTTCTCTCCCACTGACAGAGAGTCCACAATGAGGGTGATGTAGTAGGGAAGGATGGCCACCACGTCGATTACATTTAGAGGCGTACGCAGGAACATACACTTGCTCTGCGTCTGAATGAAGCGCAGCAGGAACTCCAGGGAGAACCAGGCAACACACACCGTCTCCAGAACAAAGATGTTATAGCACCTCTGAGAGCACTCACCCTGCAGTGAAAAAAAAAGAAAACAACACAAAAGACAGACATTAAAGGTTTTTATATTAAACACCAGCGCAAGATACTGTATGTGAACTCCAAAAGAGCTTCAAATAAGAGTGAAGTGAAGACGCAGCATGAAGTCAGTAATTAGGAATCTATGTCAAAGCCTGCTGTTTGCTTTGTGGGTTCATTGACAGAAGAGGTTGATGCATTTTGATCTCACAACAAAAAGGTGATTCTCTTCCTTCACAGAGCAAAACACAACAGAGAAGGTGCTGAAAGATTCATGGAGTGTAAAACAAAGGCTTTGATTATCTCATCTGGCAAACTGGCAGATACATCAAACCTGAGCGATGGAGAGGTAAAAGCTGCAAGGGGTGGAGATGCTCAGACAAGATTATAAAAGAAACTGTCTCAGCAGAATCACTCAAACTGTGGATTCTCAAAGCTTCCACAGCTGAAATATTCTCCTTTAATGATAATCTATATTTTCCTGACTGATGAAATAGCATTCATAAATATTTGAAAATATAATTACAAGAGATTACTTGGTTATTAAGTCAATGTCACCCCTGGAGGAAACTTCAAAATGCTTTTCATTTTTCGGCATTTACTTGAGTCTTATTAATTTACA
>JAPXVT010000009.1:25085183-25095848 GCA_029823135.1 Acanthurus reversus
GAAAGAAGTCCAGTGTTTGTGTGTCTATCATATGTTCACTGTTTTCTGAAAAAGTGAAGCGACAGGCTGAGGATGACATGTTTTCAAAGCATCAATCAATGTCACAGTTTCAGGCATGTCTGCTGGTTCGTGAGTTTATTCTGTCAGGATAGAGCTTGTAGCCAACTGTTGCACAAGTAACGTGGCTTCTTTAAGACAGCGTGGTTAAACGAAAGTGAGGGACCAGTGAGTTGTGTGTGTGTGTTTGTGTGTGTGTGGGTGTGGAGCGATTGGAAGTGAGAAGGCAGTTAGCAGTTAGTTTAGCAGTTAAGCAGTTGTTCCGCTGAACTGTGTCGACTTACTTGTTGGTAAATTAAGATCGCAGCTCCTCAAGACCAAGGTGGAGTTTCCCATGTCCTGTTTGACTACTGCTGGTAGAGTGAAGCAGAAATTTCGGCCCGTTTTCCAACCACAATCCAGATCCAAACAGGAACAGCTAACGTTAACACTACGTTGCTATGCAAGCAGTTTGAACAGCAGAATCGAAAGGACTATTTTTTTGCAGAGGGAATAAAATCATTTTTAAATCAGTAAAATATATTTAAATCAATATTTTCTATCATTTTATTGATTTGTTTAGTAAATAGCCCCAGTGAGCCAGTCATTACAGTTTAAAGAACCCCTTCAGGCACAAATCCTGCATCACCCTGTTGGGGTTCTTTTCACTATAATGACCGGCTCACTGGACATTATCCCCTACGTAAACTTTGACCAGTAAAATTTCAACACAAACCAACAGCAGCCGAGCATATGACTCAGTAAGCCAAGCCAAGATTTACTCTTCAAGGGTTTTCCCTAAACCAATGATTGGATGGACCCACATCCTTTTCCTGCTCACTATTGCCTGGTACAACTTCCATCTCCTCCGCAACAAATACAACGCCAAAATCATTCTCTGCTCATCAGAACTACAAACAAAAAACTGCTTTCTGTGTGCCTGCAGCACCAACAATCAGCACAACAAATGACGAATTTCACTTCGGCAGGTGAAATTCACTCACCTTCCACACATCTTTCAAGAACTAGTAGCGCATTGACATCTAGAATGGAGAGTGACGTCACACGGCCTCTCTGTGTGTTTTCATTTCTTTGTTTTGGTAGGTGGAACAGCCTCGCATTCATGGTAGTGCGTGTTAACCCCTTTCCTTTGGAACTGATTGCCCCCACCACCATTATAACATGCCACAGCGAGTGAGGAGTAGCCGAGCATATTTTTATATTTAACCCAGGCCCGGCTAACGTTACAGACAGACGAGAGGGAAAGCTAACAACACAAGCTGTTCAATAATGACATAAATGTTATTATATTGTGTTGTGATCGAGATTTTGACCCAGCATACATCATGGGAAGACACAATTAGACATTTCTTTGCTTGAAATACTATCATATTATCAATGGGTAGAAATTGAGGACAGCCGAGCTAACGCTAGCCGCTAGCGGCGCTATGGCCTCTTGCTGATCGAGAGGGAAGCTACAGGCCCAGCCAAAACTGTCATGAACAAGTGGCTCAGCTAATGTCACCAGTTGTTCAATAATCATATAAATGTTTTTATATTGTGTTGTGATTGAGACTGCCATGCATCGTGGAAGGAGACAATAGGATGTTTTTCGCTGTGTTGTTTTGTGTTGTACCCAAGACTGCGTGAAACTCGGCTTGGTAAGCATTAAACGACTTTGCGTAGCTGAGTCTCAGGTCCGCACTGCACAGAGCTGTAAAAAAAGAGTACTACTAAAGTCTCCTATACTTCCCTACATGCAGTACTAGCAAAAAAAAACAGTACTTGCCTGGTCACCAAGGTTGTTATCCATAGCATCAGATTATTCCTTCTGTTTAACATTGCATAGTTTTCAATAAGGAGAGGTTTTTGGTCCACCTGAGCCTGAAATTCCTCTCAAAGCAAGCATGGCGCCGCCATTGAGCAGAATTGCTGAGAACAGGGGGTGTCAGGGGAAAGGGGAGGGGTGGCTGACACACAGGTTTGTTTTGGTGTATTTTGTATACTGCTCCTTTAACTCTCACAACTTCACCTTTATGTCCTGATGTCAAACTTTGCAAAACCAATATATCATGTACACATGCATAATTTCTTCTTGTTACACTGATAGCAGGCACTTAGATGAATGGTTAAATGTACAGTATGGTGTTTTAGAAAAAATGTATTGAATGTCTCATCTAAAAATAGCCTTACTTCAATACCTGTATGCCCAGAGTTCTGCTCTCTGAGACTGGTTTCTGAAGTAACACAAACTGCCAAAATGCAACATTAACACCAATTGTTAGGTTAAGAGAGTGTTTCTTTTGTTTGCAATGGAGAATTTGTTTTTCTTGCAAAAGTCTTACTTTTTTTTTTTCTTTTTTTCTTTTTTAAATATGGTGTTGCTTGGAAAACGAGTCAGTAGCGTCAAAATATATTTTTTTCATACCCTTAGATCTTCTGTCAGACAGTTTGGGGGTTCCCGATTTTAATTTTATGTCAGCACATCAGTGAAAAAAACAAAAACAAGGCTTTGATGCACAAAAATAAATTTTCTTATGCATCAAACAAGCAGTAATGCAACAATTTACCTATTATTTTCACCTTTGTGTGGAAAAAATGCTTTTGTCTCGGGGACTTTCATCCCTTTCAGCTTCTTAATGCAGCGTGAGTGCAACATATGAGGTCACGCTCTTTTCTTTCACCCTCAGCACAAAAAGGCTTTTGTGACCTCTGTGTGTTTCTGATGCGGAATCTGGATATGGGACAAAAAGTCAATTAAAACACATTGTTTCTTTTTCACAAAGCTGGGGATTAAAATTATTACAATACTTCACATCTCTTTTCTTTTCAAGGAAGTACCTAAAGAAGACTGAGAAGTCTTGAGCTCTGCGTTGCTCTTTCACCAGCACTTGCTAATGCAAATATAATTGACATGCCTCTTTGCATAAATCTGCAGCCCATGCATCACTGATACATCTGCCTTCCCACATCCACTCAATCTTCATCTGCCTAAAAGGCTTGAAGGAGAGGTCTATTTCAGGACACAGAGATCTTGAATGACACTGAACCATCAGCTGACCTGCTGCTTAATCAGACCGATTGGTTCTCCTTAAAGCAACTTTTTGTCCGTAATGGTCTGTACTCAAAAATATGAGAACAATTAAGTTTCTTGCCTGCAGGAGCAGCACAGCAATCAGCAGAGAAGTGATTTTGTAATCCTGAATGACGCAAAACGTCTCTCTTAAACTGCAATAATGATAGAGAGAGTACTTCTCATAACATAATCACACAGTCGGAGGGGCAGAGATGGAGTGCTCATTTTAGACTGTGAGTCACAGGCATTGATGTTGTTGACCAGCGAGGTTTTGTCCCAATAAAAAGATGCTTATGTGTTTAAACAAACAACACATGAAGTCATGAGCTATTCCTGTGTTCAACAAATGTGTGCATTTATCTTTGTGTATAATATCTGCTTTGAGCAGTAATGAAAGGTTTAAATTCTAAAGATGCTGAGGCCTGGAAGTTTTGGTCCAGTTTTAAGCATAAGATGCATTCTCTGTCAGACAGAATGTAATAACACGAGAAGCATAGAGGAGGCTTCTTTCTGTTTTAGCAGATAAACAGAAAGAGTAAGGCTGGACAGGCTGGCTTTGGGCAGAAAAATGGCTTGGTTATGTTTTAGGACGGATGGTTTGGGTTAAAGAGACAATTTTATTAAAGGGCAACCCTGCCAGTTTTCAACCTTATCTCTATGTGTACAAATTAGGGATATAATGTGAAACCAGTACAAGTTTTTTTTTCAACGTTCTCTGAGTCAAAATCTCTTGTTCTTCCTGGAACCAGTGACATCACTGGTCCCAGGACGAACCAAAAATCCCTAGTTATTAAAAACTACACCATATTAAAAAAAAAAAGAAATATTCCAATGCGACAAATAAAATCCTTGGAGACCCAGCAAGCACTGTTTCTTTCTTTTGTTTTGTTTTGTTTTTTTTGTGATGCAATGCATCCTGGTACATGTAGGCACGGCAAGAATGTCTGTGTGAGCAGAACAACTCAGAAAACTCAGCTTTCTCTTCCAATATAGCACAAATTGAGGATTCAATTACTTCAACTGACTACAGTTACCATCTACATTAATTGGACATCCACATGGAAACATAAACCTCATTTTAAGGCACTTTTCTCATATGTCTGGTGCTGTTGTTTGTCTTGAGAGGAGCATGCATCTAAGTTTGCATAAGTCAGCTTTTCTGGAAGAAGTTGGCCTACTCACTTTTGCACCCTCCCACCTAAAATACAATATCTGCCTGCCACTACTACTGCTGGAGACTTGAGAGCTCAACACTCAGTCCATCACACTTCACATGAGTGCTGCTTTTCAGAAGTTTCAGACATACCGCGACCGTCTTTAATTGAAAATGAAGGCTGCGCTTGGAGCCTGACAGTCAGTGTCAATCAGCTGATTTAAAGGGGTGGATTTAACAATGTATGAGACACGGAGAAGGAGATAATGGGCTGGATGAAGTGCTGGAAGGAGAGGGATCTATTTGATGGAGAGGCTGAATAGGGAGATGTGATGTTTGCTTGAAATCATTTATAAGGACAGACAGTTTAGAGATCACAGAAGAAAACATAAAAGAACAGCAGCCGCCTACTTACAATCGCATGAAGACTGTGGCACATCTCCCCTCTCTCTTCTGTTTTCTCTATTTTGTGTTCCCATTTTTGCACAAACAAAGAGTAGAGCTGCCGTTTACTATCATAAGTCAGCAGGTTCTTTGCACAACTTCAGCTACAGAGGAGCACGACTTTCTCAAATAAGCATCTATAGTATTTTTTTGCAATTCCAACCTGATGCACAACATGTTGAACACCTCAGTGATACAGAACAGGCTGTTGAATCGATCTGTTCTCATTAGTTTGTTTGTTTGCTTTCAAGGGCCCACTAGTGTGTGCTTTGATACGCAAGAGAGACGCGGCCATCCGTCTCCACACATCAACAACAGGTTAATGATCTCGGCACAGGGAAGCAGTGACATGTGAGGATCATCCACACAAGATAGCAGGAGGTGGGATGTCTCTCATCAGCACGAAAGCAGTTTTTAAAGCCTCTAATCTCTATTTAAGATGTAACTCATTTAATCCAGTCATCCAACGTTACAGATAGGTACGGTTTCTCCGATTAAGCTGCACAGGGACGCTGCTCTCAAAGAGTTGATCATATTTAAAGCAGAACAGTGTCAGGAGTCAGACGCCAAAAATATAAAGCAAAGGTGATGACAGGAGTTCATGCAACATAAGAGGAAAATGAAAGGAATCAGACTATACGCCACTCAAATGGTCCCCATAGGAATAGGAGATAGAATTAATACATAGGAACATTTCTGGAAGCACTCCCTGCAGGAACATTAGAGCGCTCTTATGGTAATGAATAAAAAATAAAAAGACATTATGAAAACATTAAATGAGAACCATTAACCCCTGTAGCACCTTTAATACAGCGTCTGTAAGGAAACCAATGAGCTATTTCAAAGAGAATGAAGAAGTTTGTCACATGCATTAAAAAAGAAAAAAATGGGGGGAAATAGATTCATGTTGTAAAAGATTTGGAACCACTGTGAGTTAATTTAAACCTCTTGTTTATTTTAAGGTTTTGGCTCCAAACGTATTAGGAAATTTCGACCTCTTTATGGCTCCATGAAGGCAACAACAATAATCAGTAACATGATGCGCGTCCTGGTTGCCAGACTTACCCAGTGTGTTGTTGAGCTCGCGTCCATCTGTTTCAGCTCGCTGGCACGCTCGCTCCCCTCGGTGTGCAGCATGCCTTTAAGTTTTTCACGCAGATGCTCCGGGACATTGTACTACAATTTGAGTAGAATGTTTGCAGCGCGCGCGCACGCCGCGCGGAGTTTTCGCGGCTTTAAACGTTCAAATGATGAACGCGTGCGAGCCCCGAAACAAGCGTCTGGTCCGCGAGAGACGCCGAGGAGGAAACTGTGACTCCACAACAACCAAGACTCCGTCAGAATGTTCCTCTCTCCATCAGACACGACGTGGCAGATGTTGCAGAGGAGTGTGTGTGTGAGAGAGTGTGTGTGCGCTCCAGAGCAGGTGAGAGCCTGTTTGGCTGTTCAGGTGCGTCCGGAGCTGCGCGCTCCGCGGTGCGCTGCGCTCTGCCAAACTGCGTCTCTGGGAAACCACGAACTGCTTCAGTACAATTTCACAGCGTCAGGGGGAGTGTGTGTGTTATGTGTACCTTCTCACTGTCATGAGACAAGCGTCGACTCCTGTTAGTTTTCTTACCTTTTGAATAATTTAGACTGAATTCTCCTCATAAATCTCACCTGGCACCAAATCCTTCTTCTTAAAATATTTCTTATTTGTAAAGTTGATCAGTGACTCAAGTTTATGTACTCAATTGTATGTTTACTGCCTAATACAATATAAACTACAGTATATTTCTGACATACTTTCAGCATCATTTCAGCTCTTCAAGATGAATTTTTGCGGTTTTGCGATTGTGAGAAAATAACTAATTGCAGTTATTTGCACTGATATTGCAATTGAGATATGATTTGCAATACCAGAAGGAATGATCAGCTTTATGCCTAAATTTTCTTTTTCGCTGCTAAACATAATAAATGATGATGATGTGATTTTTGCAGGGATCTGTATCAAACAAAGATGTTCTCTTAAGTCTGAAGAATATGTTGATGTGAATGAACAACTCTGCAGCACCACAATATTTGAATTAAACGGTATTTTGACACTCTGTTCACCCATAACAAATACTGCACTTCCCTGCAATTAAAAAATTGCAGTAGGTCATGTTGTGATTTCGACTGAATATCGTTTAATTGTGCAGCCCTAATTTACAGCTTTGCAGAGAGAGCTGTCTGATAGATTTGCACATGCCCAAAGTGATAGTGTGTTTGACATTGTGGCTTTGGCACGCACCACACTGGACATGGACACAGTGGCAGACTCACACCCAGCTGACACAGTAGGTGTGGCTTTGCAGCCCAGCAGCAGGCAGCCAGCTGAAAGCCTGCTCACTGGCTGGAGCTTCTCTTTAATTTCAGCCCGGTCTGTCAACAGCCGTCAGCTCAGGCGAATGTATTGAAAATGAGAGACAGCAGAGAGAGAATAATTGCAGGAGTCTGATTGATGCCACAGTAAACAGTGATGATGGCAGTAGGAGCATCCATTTGCAGGATGTGCGGTTTGCTAAATGCCTGCTAACAGCTAAGGGTGAAAGCTGCAAATGTGGTGACAGAAAAAAATGATTATTACCAGATTTTAAATAGGGGCAATTTTCACCTACCTAAAATAGATGTAAATAGAGAGGTGATTGTCTTTGGGGACAGCGGGTTGTTGCAGAAAACTGCCCATCAGTCACTGATATGATGTTAAACTCCCCTTCATCCTAATAAAGTGTAATTGAGCAAGAAAAGCAAACACCCACCAGTGCAAAAGGTGCTGCTCTGTACCTGTGAGTTTGACCTCTGATATCCCTTTAAAAAAAATCCCTTCAAAATAAAATAAGACCTCTGCTTTTGCTTCTGCCTTTAAAACAATGTCCTGATTTTGGAGAACTGCAGAAAGTATTAGCTCGTGGACCTTTAAGGAAGAAAGACATTAAATCCTCCTTTATCTTTAAAAAAAGGCTTTATTGTCAAAAGTAACCCAATGAGGAGACTTGTGGGAGGAAAGGAAACTTAACAAGTCCTCTTTTGAAGTTATGAACTCTCCAAATCCAGTCCTCTCTTTGTTTTTCTCCCTGACGTTAGCGTGTGTGTTTCTACAGTTCACTGTAGCTCACATCAAGGTAAGAGATCCTCCCGGGCCCTTTCTGTTGGCCGACAGGCATTATTAATCTGACATCCGTTCCCTTGTATTTATCTCTGTCACACAAGCCAGACTTTTCCTGTCCCAGCGTGAACTCATTATTCAGGGTATTCTCAGTTCACATCACTTGATGAGGTGAAAATGGAAGTTTGTTGTGTAAAGTCATATTTAATTAAACAATTCTGAGTCATGCGGCTATTTTAGGTTTCCTTCCATTGCATGAAATCTACTCGTGCATAGACGCTCATGGTGGAAAACAAAAGCAACAATAAGAAAAACATCAACGCAATGAGTTTACAGTCCGAAAGAGAAGTAACCGTAAGTTACACTGATGCAGCTGTTAGTCGCTCCCCACAAGCACCTGACATTGATGAATTACCGTGCTGGGAATATGCTGCATCAGCCATGTGGATACATAATAAACTTTGACTGCATCATCTCGCTCCTCTTCCTCCCTCCCTTTGTGGGGGGATGAAGTGACTGGTCCGTGAGTAACGAGCTGCTAAACCTGCGATTATGGTCACAACATGTTTACAGCCTTGGGTCTTCTCAGCACTAAACTGTACTGAAAGAAGAGAAACGCTAAAAAAAAAAACAAAAAAAAGAGGGCCTTGTTTTCTCAAAATGAAGCAGAACTAAAAATATTTGCAGTCGCTTAATGATGCTTGTTCCTGCTAATGTGTCTTTTCTCAGATTATAAGGATGTTTTCATCTAAGAGTCGCAGACGGTTGATCATGTAAATGTATCAAATGTTTCGTGTCAGCAGTTCCCAACCTTTGCCACCTTGTCGCTACCCGTCATGATTCAAATATGTTATTTGAATTTTTAGTCAGTTATAGTAAAGTGACCATGAGGAACTTTTAAGTATTTATGAAACAGTCTCATGATTTTTCTGATTATAAATTTCCTACAGCAAACGAGACCCTCAGGGAAGAGACTGCTATTTTTATGGAGTTACTTTTAATGCGCGTGAATGGGCTCGAATCCCTGCAAACTCAGACAAAAAATTTTAAACTTTTAATCTTTTTTGAAAAATTCAAATTTCGTTCGGTCTGTGCAATGACACTAATGTAATTATATTCTATGCCTACGGCTGTTAGTTTGCACCTCAACGTATATGCAAATGTAACATTGATGCCAATGGCTATGTAATGTTAGCCTGCAGAAAATAGAGTTAATAGGTCTCAGGGGACATTACTGCCATACAACTGGCTTATAACTTATTTCTCAGTCACATATAAATACATTACTTCAGCGCAGTCCATCCTGCGGTCTATCTTGCACTCGCTTCCAAAACAAATGTACATGTTGCCAGTGTTACGCTGAGTTCTGCCTGCCTGGAACAGGCTAGCAAAGATCTTTAAGACAGTAGGCGCTTGTGTCACTACTGCTTTTGTCCAAAGGGGCCACTAGAATCAACAAAAACTGAATGTTCCTCGTAGTCACTTCGAAGCAGATATCGTTATAAATTTATTTTTTTAAACAACTGAACTGTATCTGTCTGTTGGTTTGGTCACGTTTGCATTTGTACTGTAAAAGCCTAATTATTGGTAATTGATTTTTATTAGATGGTAGAGCTCCGCAGTTCCTCTGGTCTGTTGATAATAAGCCGGCTACAGTTTCACTTTGAATAATTTTCTCTCATTAACACCATCACAGCGAGACAGTGTACACCCAACTTAATTATACCCCACTCTGCTCTCCACTTGCACAGTGTATTGCGAGGACTTCCTGTCAACTCCACATTAATCCACTTTCCCCTCCCAATAGCTTTTTCCATCCTTAAAGACCCCATAAAATGAAAAACACATTTTCCCAGTTTTAATCATGTGTCTATGTGTTAGTTGTGTGTCTTATGCTATATGGCAAATCTATGTTGAAAATAAATCTGTTTTCCAGAGTGTTTTAAATTAAAATCTGGTCTTTTCTCTCATTGGAAAACATTTTTAATATTGTGATAACTCATGCTACCTCATGACTCATGGGGGCGTTTTTATTTTTCTTCAAATGAAAAGTCTTTGTTGATTTTTTTCTTTTTTTTTTAAAATTATGTAGACAAAAGCCTACCTTTGGCATCATCAGCTCCATCACAGGGAAGCTCATTCAGATGAGGGGGGACTTGCCACTTTCTGTCATTAACTACAGCCAGTATAAGCATGTTTGCTACACTGTATCAGTTGTGGAGGTCCTAGAAATGTTGGAAAATTTATTGATGTTGTGTCTGTGATCATACAGTTAACGGGAGGTCTGTTATGTTGTGCTGCACAACTCTGTGTATCAAGAACCACTGCTGTTAGCTTTAGCTAGTAGCATCAGGAAGGAGGAGGCCGATATAATCAAAATTTCTTCAGTCTATCAGTTGTGGAAGTCCAGAAATGTTACAAAACTTTACAACATAGTGTCTGGGTTCATGACAGAGGCCTTATCCCGTGGTGTATAAAGTATGGATGGAACAGTACATGAAAAAAATCTGTCCCCATTCAGTTCAATTTTTGTTTCATTTGGCGGAGGGGTGGAGTATCAGGTGCAGAAGTCAGTTGTGGAAAATAGCAGGCAGCAAAGACAAAGGAGGCAAAGAGTTCGAGGATGCACCAGCAGCATCGTTTCAGTCTGCATTTTGAATTTAGTGCTACCTATGATGACGGCGTTAAGAAAGTGGTGTATAAAACTGCAACTGTGTGCAAGTACTGTGCAACACGTGTCGCTCTGACAAGCTCATTATCTGTCTCTCAGCACCAAGCGTCGTTTGACAAACGACATACAGATGATAGAGAAGACAACATATAGAGTAT
>JAPXVT010000009.1:25551469-25561662 GCA_029823135.1 Acanthurus reversus
TGATAGGTGGCTTATTTTTGGCAAATCGATTTTTTCTTTCTTGGCCTGGCGGCCCGCCAGGCCTGTACAATGGTAGGGGAAACACTGCATCATATATACACACACTTACATAAAATATGAAAGAAATCTGGTATGAATGATAGTAAATATGAGACAACAAAACAAAATAAAATAGATTTTAAAAACGTATATATTTATATACAGATTTCAAAGAACGTGGATTATGTTAAAAGATGCCATAAATGTGAAATGTAACCGGTATTACTATTGTAGTCTGCATTCATTTAATATTTCCCCCCTAGCATCATGGCAGAGTGATACATATTTTGCGGCTAAGTGGATAAATTGTGATTCTTCTCCTAGACGTAATTTCGTCATTTCGCTGCATGTTTCCCCCTGATATGATGAGTCTGCTGCTTTAACCTGCTGTAGGAAGGCTTCTCTGGCAGCAGGGCAAGAAGTGGACCTCAGTCTCTGTCTCTCCTGGTGAACAGTGTTTGCAGACTTGTAGCTCTCTGGGCTTCCATTCTTTTTAATAACAACCTTTTTCAATCTCTTTTTGATGGTCACTGAGTCTGCACATTGTTAATGTGCATCTTTTGTGCTTTTATTTTTGTACGCTTGTCAGATACTGTGAAAGAGAATATTCTCTGTTCAATAAACAATAACAGTCTGATTTGTTGACAGATTTTTATTTCATTTTTCCAGTTGTTAATGTAGATGGATTTGTTTTGGTTTTCTATAATTTTCAGATGTGTTTTGTAAAGGTTTTGGAGGTGTTGAATTTTCAGCCGGAAGGTTTCTCTGGTGTTTCTCAGAGGGTCTGTTTCAGGGCAGAGGCTGTTACTCAGAGAGGCCAAGTGACGATGAGTCAGGATCAGCTTGTTTAAGGTGAACCTGCAACTTCATGGATCTTTTTATCATGTGGAGAGAGAGGGAAGCTTCCCAGTTCTGCTCTGCACGCGTGGGTCGGACAGTTTCTGTGGACCTTCAGGATTTCCTTACAGAACTGAATGAAGGTGAAATTTTTCTATGGATATTGTGTCCCATGAGGTGTGCTTTTGATTAATAACAGGCCCCACACTTCACTTCCATACATAAGGATGGGCTGAATGACATTACCAAATAGGTTTAGCCAAATTTTAATTGGAGGGTTGAATTGGTTTTATTTACTTTTAATGCTAAAATAGGCCATGCATGCCTTCTCTCTCTCTCTCTCTCTATATATATATATATATATATATATATATATATAATAAGGGACCTGGGTAATGTATGAGGGGCCCTGGCCCCAGAAAAGTGTTAGGAACTAGGGTTGGGCCGGTGTAAAAATTTCTAAACCAGTTTGATAATAAGCCAAATAACAGACCGGACCAGTTTACTGGACTTTCACCACTAGATGTCACACATCTCAGCCAACTGAACTACAAGTGTTTGTTTCACAACAGCCAATCAATGTCGAGTTTCTCCCAACGTCACTGACATCGGGACATTGAGATCAAAACATCTGTTGCTGTGTGTATTGAGCTGTACAACGAAATTTTTAACGTTAACTTACACCACGGAATTATGTGATGAACACAGACATGACGCTGTGAAGTCTTTTGATGTCTGAATGTCTGTGTGAAGTTTTTTCACTGTACGAAATGATAATTAGGCTATATGACGCTACTAGCAAAGCTAACATCTCAGCTGTGGCCGTGCACAACATTAACAGACCTCTGGTTTATTTTAGGAACAGTCACAGCGTTGTTAAGCTTTCCAGCCTTTCTGGAACTTACACAAGTTACACCATGCAGAAATGATGAATAAAACGGACGTAATTAATGAAAGAAAACTCCCCTTCCTCCTGATGCTAATAGCTAAGCTAACGTCTTGAGTGTGCTTAGCGACACATTTACAGACCTCCGTTTTATTTCATGAACACAGTCACAACGTTGTCAACTTTTCCAACGTTTCTGGAACTTCCACAACTAAAATCAGTGTAGAAATGATGATTATATGAGCCGTAGTTTTTGTCAGAAAACCCTCTTCCTCCTGATGCTAATAGCTAAGCCTAAGGCTGTGCAGCTTGAGGTCTAAACTGAATAGCGAGTACGGTCTGGCTGTCATTTGTTTCGGTTTTTTGTAGCCTAATAAAACATCATATGTCATCCCTTTGTTTTGTTGCTTGTTGTTAATGCAATACGAGTTCGATTTACGCCTGTTGTTGCCGTTGGGTGTCATTATATGTTGCTACTGATGTATGCTTTCAATTTACCAGGATCTCACATACTGACAAATGCCAGTTTAGCTGATATGTAAAAATTAAACCGGTTTAAGCCCATACACTGTACGCAGAGCCCCACCCGAGGCTATCAGAAATCTCTTTTTTTTTTTAGCCATTTTCATGGTACCTGTACGGGTTCATCCGTGTGGTCGGGTTTCTTCTGAAGTACAAAGACATGCAGGTTGGACATACTGATAACGACAGATTCCCCACAGACATGAAATGCTTTATCTGTGTGCTAGCCCCATGGTTGCCTGCAGACCTGTCCATGCTCCTCCCTGCCTCTTGCCCCAGGAGAACTGGGATAAGGGTCAAGACCCCCATAACTCTGCACAAGGAGAGCAAGTACATTTCAGCTGAATGAGGGGAGTGATTCATAATAAATTATTAATAGCATAAATTCCCCTGATAATCCTTGACACATGAATAACTTTTATTTAAAACTTGCATCAAAACAACAGCATAGAAAGCTAAAGCATTTGTCAAGCTTAATACAGTGTGGTGACACTTCAGCTTGATGCATGGGCCAACTTTTTGGCATCCTCAGTGTGATAGTTTGAGTGGTATTTCTACCCCTGCGGCAGAAAACTTTGAGCAAATTCCAGCCTCCTCAGCTTTCTGAAATATGCTGGTGGCAGGAAGGAACCAAATAAATGACACACAGCTCTGACAAATTTTGAGCCCAAGATGGATGACGGAGGGTTACAAATACTGGATTATTTTTTATCTTTGAACAACATCATGGGCTGTTATTTCCTTTTATTGTTAAGAAGTTAAGAGCAATGTGTTGCACAGCTGTGCGGAGGTGCGACATTTCTCTTTGAACAGATGGTATCGCGCTAAAGATGCTTGGGATGAAAAAAGGGTTTCCTTCATATTTTGATTTCCTTAATTTTCTTACTTTGTCGTTTGAATTTGTGACAACTTTGGGGTTTTCGCCCAGGCCATGCAGCATGTGCAGTTCTCTACAAAGTTCATGATGTGAGGACAGGGCGTTGAACTCGTTTTTGATTTAGTACTGTGAGCTGGGACTGAATCCAGCGCCTGAAAAGCCTGCTCTTGGTGTCAGTGGCATCCTATCTGTTACAGTGGTATTGTAGAGCACAGTGGAGCGGCTGTGATACTGCTGTTGTAACATGCAGTGCCAGGCCCTCTGTTAGTCTTCAGTGGCCTCAGAGGCCAGTCCTTATCTTTTAACAACACGCCTCTCAGCCATCCACTGGCATACAAATGAAAGACTCACTTAGGGGCTGCTCTCTCTCTCTCTCTCTCTCTTCCCCCGCTCTGCCACTACTCCCCCCTCCAACCCCTCACGCTAATCCTGTTCAGGGCTGGAAACACGGCGCTGTTGTAGCATTATCAAACTGCTGTGTTTTGCAAGACATTTCGAGTAAACGTTTTATCAATCCAAACACATCATACACTGTATCAAAATAGCTTCAATTACAATATTATCACAGTCTGTTGCAGGTTTAAAGTTGCTTTTTCATGTATCAAATGCCAAAGAAAAGCTTCATTTATAAATGTGCCACTGTGATTGATATACCAAGCATGTTTCCCCTCTCAGCCTGCTTGTAACTTAATTATGAAGGAGCTGCTTTGATAAAGAGCAATAACATGCGGTTGTTAAAGTTTAATGTGGTCCTTCATACCACCAGTGCTGTCTAATGTGAGTGGACAGCACCAAGATTAAGTCACCGCTGAGAGGAGAAGAGGACCTAATGATGGCGCATGGCTTTTGTTGAAAACTGATCAAAGTCTAACTGCTCTGAAAAAACAGCGACCATCTCAAAACATTAAACAGGTGTTAAAAACAGCAAAAGTTTCACAAGGTTAAACAAGCCTGGTCTCATTCCTAGCTTGTCACACACCTTGACATCTCAAAAAGGCATAATTTAATGTCTGTATAAGACCCACGGGGTTTCCTACAATCTTCAACGTAAACTCACAGCAGCGGCTTGTCCCAACATGGTACAAAGAACGACAAATTTCCGAGGAGCTGGAGGTCAAGTTCAGTTAGAGTGGCGTGTCGACAGAACTGTCAGAGTTTGTGACCCGTGTGAAACCAAAGTGAAACCTATGAGGTGTCAAGAGTAATGATCTTTGCTTAATCTAACTCATGATGTGTAGATCTTTTCTGGAACCTAACGCCATATTTTCTTCTCTAATTGTCATTAAATGCTGTTGGTGTCTAAAGACTTGGTGGCAGGAAGACTTTGTTCTTCACAAATAGACACTAAAGAGGTAAAACGTGGCTTCAAGGTCCTGACCGAGCGTCATAATGTGAAGAGTTGAGGGTGAGAATGTGTTGAAAAATGTAAATGTCAGGAAACTACAAAGCACACTTACGCTCCCCAGAGGATGAACCTTTTGCATTTGATCATGGGACAATCTTCTTGTATCACCTCCCACAGGCCAAATGATCAAATTTGCATGCAAGATTTCCTCTAATATATAAAGGCCTTTACACTCCGGATGCGTTTTTCTCGTGCAAATAATTTGTAGTTTGTTTGAACTGCTGATTGGGCCTGAATATTTTCACGCAGAATACGTTTATCACGCTGCGAAGAAGTGAACCTTTTTTTTTTTTCGGATCGAGGTCAATTTGTCGAAACATTTGCACTGTGAACAAACGCATCAACCAATCACGATGGTTGTACAGAGCGGATGTCATGTCTGTCTCCCACAACAACAACATAAACAACAATGGCTGACAAGCTCATCTCCTGTGTCTCTCAGCACCAAGGCTTTTTTGACAAACGACATGCACATTATAAAGACAACGATTAGACAACACATGGCAGAGTATTAACTCATCAACATCAGTTGGGCTCTGTAAGTGGTTGGTAACATTTACTTATGTAGTTCACTTCTGGATGAGCTAACGTACGTATACGTACGTAGAGTATGAGAGACTCTGTTACCTTTTCACCTGTCTAAGCATGTGGCTCACACCCGCTCGCTGTTAATGCCTGTGATGTGTGGTGTTGTAATTTTACTCAGTATTTTGTGTTTGATGGCTGATACGTTCTGCTATTTTTTTATATTGTATGTGTAACATGTGAGCCCACTTTTCCCTCTTTGGGGTGAGCTGTCAAAACTCTTTCACAAATTAGTATTCCTGTGCTTCTGTCACAAATTCATGTTACTGCCAGTATGAAGATTTTTGATTCGGAACATTTTGCACTTTTGTGTTGTTTATTTGTTACGCACCGGTTGTGCAAAAGCCTCACATTTGTCTTGGGGAACTGATTGATTTTACTGACCCATAATGTTTCTCCTGGCTGCATCATTTTTGTTGGTTATTTTGTCCAAATCTGAAGTACTGTCACATGTAATAAGTCATAATTGCTGCCTCTAGGGTTCCTTTTGAATATAAGACAGTTGCAGAAAGAAACGTGCGTTCTTTCTGTACAGTGTTTCCATGTTTTTTGCTGTAACAATCCTATGAACCCTTACTGCTCACGAACAAGCTCATTGGAAAAAATCCCTGTAAGTGCTGGTCTGCTTACCAACATTTGCAAAATAAAATATCTGCTGAATGTATTGTTCTTGTTTCATATGAAAAAAAAGCAAAATTTAACTGTCGTGTAGGTGATATTTAAGGTGGTATAGCACAGTAAAAGCAGGAGAAATGACTAGAGTTACTTTTTATCAAATGGACTTCATGAATTGGAATAAATCAATACATGTCATGGTCAGTAAACTCTATGCCAGACACCCACAGTCCCGTTTTCATCCAGCAGGATCCTTACCTCAGACTGAACCAGAGAAATCTATTTATTTTTTTACCAAAAACTTTTCTTTGCATCACTAGATGAATAATGCAGCCTCAATGATATACAGCAAAGAACCAAAGCTGGCTTACCGATGACAGAAAACTACATTTAAAATTCAGACCTATTGTATTTTAGAACACATACTCTGCTGCCCACATAACAACAATGAAATATTAAAAGGCTTTAAAAAAACAGTCATTTCTTACGCAGGGAGACATTAAATTCATTAAACCAATTTAGAAACGAACAAACAGAAAGCTTTTGAGAGGTAGGAGAGGCATTTCCAAGTTTTTAAAGGTCTCCGCTGGGTCTCAGAGGTGAACTGAAACTTACCACTGATCTAAAATTACTTCGTATTAAACTGTGATAAAAGTTCATGACATGATTGAAGGATAGGGGTGGTACTGTCAATGCAGCTCATTATTTTTAATTAGCCCCACCTTTTTAGTACATTACTGACAGCATTTCCTGAATCTGCTGCTCAGTGCCTTTACCATGAAACACTCAGCCGACTCACATCAGTTCATGTTGCTTCAGCACGTTTCTGATGTTCGCAGGTTCCCTGTCTGTTTATCTGTCCTGCTGGACTCAAGGTTTCTTGTCAGTGTTAAATGACTGTTAAAATTTTTTTAGATAATGAACAGTAGAGTTTACATTTGTATTACCATGCATGCCTATGTATATACTGCTGTAAAAGTTTACTTTTTGAAGGATGAGTCACAAGCAAGCTGTTGTAACCATATGTATGTATGACATATAAAATTACTGTTATTTAAAAAAATTTTTTTTTTTTAATTACACCTGCTGTTTGGGATTTTTCATTTGTTTTTATTTTTATTTCGTTTTAACTTTAAATTTTTAATTGCAGCTCAGTTTTAATGAGTTTCTAAAACAAGTTTTGCAGCTTAGTTTTTATTCTCATGACTTTGCTTAGTTTTAGTTTAGTTTTTATTAACTTTAGTGTTATATTACCAGGAGAGGGGCGTGGACCAGCTGGCAGTCTTGACCACAGAGGAAGAAGAAGCATATTTTGAAAGATAGATTCAGGAGCAGTTTACGCACCACAAGTTTTTGCATCAAACGAAATGCTTTTTTTGCAGTTCAGCCCTCCTTTTACGTGACAACGGCATGCTGGTGCCCCCGAAACAGCAAACATGTGAAACCAGGTTCCAGAGTGGAATATTTTGAAACTGCAGCCTCCTTTCTGGCTGTATAAACTGGCAAGCGAAGTTCCTGTAGGCTCAGTGACGACGCTAATGCGATGCTTGTGCAAGTCAATGCATTCGGCTGTAGCCACTACCAAACTCTGATTAAACACTCCACAGTGCCCCTAAAGCAGGTTGAATATGACGACAGTCTGTTGAGGCGAAGTTAAGTGTTTGTATCATAATTTTAGAAGTCAGTCTACAGGTGATTGTCTTTAATCTGTGGCTGCTTAGGGCTTATCAGCAACAGGAAGTTAACAACTTTGGCAGCTCCGACGGTATATTGTGACGAACTTACACTGCCAACTACTGGCCTGGCATGCATGCTACAGCGCTTTCAGTTGTTTGTATAATGCAGACATATTTTGAAGATGCAAAGGAAAGACCTCTCTGTTTTTAGTAGGGCTGCTCCCGTGTAAACTAACCCTTAATATCCACCCAAAATACCAAGACAAAAAAGAAAAACTCAGAATATTTTTCTCTAGAACTTTAAAAGTGTTTTTTGTCCAATCTAGTTTTTGTTATTTCGTTGTTTTCATTAATAAAAAATGCTTTTGCCTGCTGGATGTGTGAAGTAAAGAACACAGAATGGGCCTTCAGTTAGTTTAGTTTTCCTTTAGTTACATTATTTATAATCTTTATGTCTACATATGGCAAGCAGTGTTTAATGTGTAAAAAAATCTGTCTCGATATGAAGTGGAGACAGTTGGCTTAGTCATCATGAATGACAGCTACATGATTTTACTTTTTGTCCTCCTGTAAGAACTACCAGAACTCAGTATTCATTATCATGCCTGTTTATTCCAGCCTTCAATAGGTATTGTAACATAGAGACAACTTAAATAGATTGAAACAGAATAATCCTTAGTTTAGTGACAAATCCAGGCATGTTCCTGACAAAAATAAGACACGATTTCAATTTCAAATGGGATGAAACCAGCAGTGAACAAACTTACTGCAGCCTTTTGGTTAAAGCTGCTCCAGCTTCAAAGACTTTGGCTGGGACTTTGAGCAAATATTATGTGCTGCATAGGTCTTTTTTCCTTGCTTTTCTTTGACAAACATAAAAGCTGAAGTATTAAGATATAGATAGAATTCAGCTGATTATTACTGATGCTTGTGTATGTGCAGGGAAAAGTGTCACTTGCTTTAAAGAAAAGTATCCATCAATTTAATGTAATTTAAATCTTGTTGCTATTTTTTCCTCCACTTCAACTTAAGTATGATAAACTTTGATGACTGAATAATTTCCTTTTAGAGACAAATGTGAAGTATATCATGAATTTCCACGGTGTCAGTCACAGACTGTTAGTGGAGCAGAGCGATCAGGAGGTATTCAGAACTGCTTTATTTTAGTAGGTATCAGTCACTCTTGCAAAATAGCAGACTAGTCGATTAATCCCAGGAGATAAATCATATTTTTTTGTTAACCCACTAACAATGATCAACTCTCATTAAAAAAGACTCAAATACAGCCAGTAAATGTTTAACTGAAGTAGGTGAAATAGCAGACTCCTTGACAAGGTCTGAGAGGCTGTTTACAAATAACCCATGATCATTAAATATTAAAAACACTTCATCAAATCATGACCCCAAGAATTGAAATCACGAGATACCAAAATATTTACAAAACTAATTATCTCATTCATGTTCTTGCTCGTGGACTGTCTTCTCTGTCTTATCAGTCCTCAGAATAAAATGATGATTATCCATATTTAAAACAAACAAACAAACAAACAAAGCATCAGAAATATTAATTTCTTAAAAACTGAAAAAAATTGTGAAATGTTGTCTATTTAGGTAGCCAGTATTAGCCCAGGTACACACAACAACTCTTCTGTTGTAAACACATACCGTCTATGGCACTAGCTGTGTTTTCTTTAGCTTTGCTGCAGTTAACAGAGAATTTCAGCCCTCAACGTTAAACAGACCCCAGGATGTAATCACACTCTCTGTATACTCATGCATGGTTAAGGAACGAATCATCATTGTTGGAAAAGTTGAAGTGAAAAACTTAATCTTGCAATAGTCAAACAGAAAGTCAAATTTAAAAAACTCATGTTTAACTGCTGAAGCAGCTTATTAATATTAAACTTCTTTCCAGTCACAATCGTAGCCAGATGGAGACCGATCCTCCGTAGCCTTTACCGCAGTATCTACACGTCAGATGGACAAAAAAACTGAAAGACAAGCACAGAACAGCATAAATAAAGGGAGGAAGATGAAAGTGTTTCTATTATATAAGATTTGAAGCCGCTGCTTTACAAATGTTATGAAATTGTACCACAGCAGTCATGAAATAAAAGTCTCTACCATATTTTGGTGTCATAACAGGTGCTCTGCTTCTGTGCTCTGCTCTCTGTCTGTGTTTTGAAGGAAGATAGTGCAAAAGCAACCATTTGCTGTTGCCATAAATGAAAGGCTGATCAAAAGAATGAGCTAAAAGACCGCAAAGGCTCCACAAAGCTAAGGGAAATTGAAATTAATCAAAGTAAAATCAAATGAATTGTAATTTGATTTCATTTACTTATTTTCATTTACTTTATATTCTCCTAAAGTGTATCTTGCATCAAAAGATGTACACTGTTTCACATATATAAGAGAGCACATCACTGTGCGGTCAGCTGGTAATTCTGTGTAGGCTTATCACTGACTGAGCCACCCTGTTCACACCTGAGCAGCCATGTGATTCACTGTTAACATGAAAATATCGATTATCGCAGCTTAAGTAACATCTCTGTGATATCCTCTTTAAGGCTGTCATTCAAATCACAACATCTGTATCATGTTAGCAGCTGCTGCATTACATATTATTATATTCTCATCAGTTGTGTTATTCTGATGTGAAAAATCTATTGTGCAGGTCAAAAGCATAATAGCGACCTCTTAAATACTCCACTGACAACATGGCATTAAGAAGTATCTTGTTCCATGAGTCGG
>JAPXVT010000009.1:26025776-26036267 GCA_029823135.1 Acanthurus reversus
ATTTTGTCTAAACGAGAGAGAGAGAGAGAGAGAGAGAGAGAGAGAGAGAGAGAGAGAGAGAACAAAAGCAGGAAAAAAACTTACATTTTCAAAGTCAAAGTAAATGGAAAATGTATCATGTGAAAAAAAAGTCATTAAGCTTTAGACTCAGTTAAAGTGCAGGTAGACCAGCTAGCTTGAAAATCCTGCACTCCTGTGGGACTTCGCCGGGTTCAAAAATAGTGCAGCACAAAAATTATGTGCTTCATAAGGAAAACTAGCAAGCCACAGTCAGAGTAGAACATGTGATATTTTTAGCTGCGATTGAGAAATAAATATCACCCTTAAAGCAGTTGAAGATGTCAGTGACCACTTACTTTTGTAGTATTGTACTATTCAATTCATGACAGTATTTTTCTTTTATTGTGGGTGTCAAAATTTAAAAAAGCTCCATTTTGTACTATTAACTGTATATAACAGTGGATATGGAAAAGAACCAAACCGTATGTGATGGAAGGAAGAAGGTGCATAGAGAATAACTCTGAGAGAAAACTTCTTTAGACATTTATTAGCCCTCATGCTCTTGCTGTTTAACACCACATTTCAGTTACACACAGTGCACTGCGCACTCACTTAAAATCCTATATACTTATTCATGAACACACACTCCACACGCACACATACGTCTACTGTACAGCAGTCTGAGCACAAGCCACAGGGTTTTTTTTTTTAGAAAGAGAGAGATGGAGATGACGAGGGCTGCTTTAAAAGTACAAAAGACTTGCACAGACAATCCCATGATACTTTGAGAAAACCCAAGTCCGCGCTTGCTTTCATTTCCGATACAAAGAGAGAGACAGTAGAAAAAAGTTGAGCAAACTTTGCTGAAAGCCTTAGGCTAAAGGAAAAAAAAGCTACACTGCATGAGCTACAGCAAGTGAACTTTTCACATGAGGATAGATGGAAAATTATATTTCTTCTCTTTACATTAGTAGAACCAAATTAAATACAGATCTGTTTGCACAGTGTGTGTGCTTTGAGACTGAGAGCTACACATGCTAGAACATGACACAGACTTTGATCCATCTTATCAAGACGCTGGTGTTAATTGAGGATTATTGTTGAGATGATCAGACTGAAATCATGCAATATATCTATGATGCTCTAGCCTGGCATGCAAAGATGCCTCTCAGTTTATTTTACCATTTATCAACGGATGCTGACCAAAATGCTTTTGGCAATATATATGAAACAATATGATGAAACTAAAACCCAAAATGTGTAATGTAGTGCTGAGCGATGCATGCAAGTTGGAGCAGGGCCTGGTCCAGTTGCAAGGAGGAAATAAATGGCTGCCTCATAAAAATGTTCTCAAGTTACAGATGAATATTTAAATGTTTTTCTGCAAACATTTGATGTGAGATGCATTATAGTTGATCAGCACTGTCTGATTTGTCAGACAGTTTGATCTGAGTTTGTGAGATATGAGTTTTTGTGAGTCTGGTGAGTTCCTCTGGACATACTTACATACAACTGATCAGTGCTGTGAAACGTGACATGATTTTTCAAGTGTGGACTGCTCACAATTTTCTGTCAGTCATTGCGTCAAAGTGCCTCATAAATTAAATAAACACGATAGACTCGACATGAACCAGGTTAGGTGGAAATTGGTCTGAATGGGAGCGTAAGAAAAAGTCCAACATAAAAAAAAAGCTTTTTCCCCCCTGTTTTTTCCTCTTATCCTCCTTGTAAGTGTTTCCTCAAAAGATTCAGAATTGTGATAACACATGATAGATGCCCTGAGTGTAAAATCACCTCTCAACCACAAATCCCCATCTGTCTGACATAGCATTGGGTGCTGCTAACACTCTTCCCCAGTGTCTGAGCTGGAAAAATAAGATTTGGCTCCTGCAGGGATGGGCAGTGGGTTTTCACGTTCATTCTTTACTTGCACAACTATTTGCACAGAAAGGCAGTTATAAGAATAGAGACAGTTTAGCAAGCATGACTCCTGTATCTGGTGAGTATGACTGGTGGTCTTTGCATGGCAATATGACCAAAACTCCACGTTAATACAGATTGAGATTACATTTAAAGGCTCAGACTTTATGAAAGAGTTTTTCTATTCACATAGCTGGCACCAAATTGTGAAAAAAAAAGAAACAACCCCCCCCCCAGTTTGAAAGGGTTGAAAGTGCAGCATATAAACTGCCAATTTATGCTTTAAATTGAAAACATCTGACTTTACAAGGAATACATCAAATGTACCTAATGTGATTCAGTCAGAATGATGTATTTTAAGTGACCCTACGGTGTGCTAAAGTGTATTTATTCACAGTTGATAAAAGTTGCTCCGAAGTTGTGACATAAATATTTTCTTTCTCATCTACACCCCCTCCTCATTTTCTCACTGCAGTCCTTACATACTATAGCAGAATTAATTAATCCTTAGTGAAGACACGCTGACAGGAACTCAGCCTTCCTTTACACTTTAATTGTTCCAGTGAGACTGAGACTCAGAATGATACTCATCTTGAAGAGTGCGTGAGTTTGCGTTAGTGGGTTGGGCCCCCGACAGCCGTTTACTCATCTCATTCTTGCTGTGATCCCTTGTTCCAGTTTGCTCCAGGCAAGTCCTGAATTCCTGTGCTTATTCAGCTATAACCACTGTATCTTGTATGAGTTATCTAATTATGATGTTTATTTGTTTAGTTTTTATTAACTTGTAGAGTAGTTCCCTATTGGCTGTCAGGTCTTTATAAAAGAGTTACTGCTAATGATGAGTGTTGCCTTGACAAGTTGACGTGAGGGCTTGGTTGAGTGAATGATTATGGGTGCCTGCATCTAAAATATTGTGAATGAAATAACTTGCTTTCTGGTTTTCTCCTCTCTTCCATCTTCAAAGGAAGCTCCTATGTTCCTACTCATGTACACATCACTTACTTCTCTAATGGCCTACTATTACAGTATGCCATTGTTGAAGAAGGAGGACTGAACTGGCAAGCTGTCACCCATACGGTGATGCACAATGCCGTTAAACAGTCTTAAGCTACAACCCACGGGGCTGTGTCGCGTACAATGCTATCTGCTCTGCACTGCAGATCTTGCACAGAGCAGATGACGCCAGGCAGGAAGTCAGACACAGGAAAAACACAGAGAAAAAAACTTCAACATAAAACACCCTGTGCAGATTGCTGATTGTATTACATCCCAAAACACAAACCAAATCAAATAAATAAACACATTTATTTATTTAAAAAATAAAGCAATTAACTATGTAGCATGGAAGAAGCTCAAAATTCCCTTAACATCACCAAATCAGTCTATGTCTGAACGCATATGTGGCCCAGACAGTTATGTGATGGACTCATTCCACAGCAGAAACCCTCTTACATACACCTGCCAGCACATATTTTTAACTCCTCTCCCGTTGTGCTGCCAATTGGTAATCTCTTTGTTAATGTCAGAATTTCATAGTGATCTAAATCAAATAGCTCTCTTTTTCGTTTTTTTTTTGGCAGGATATGTGTCTTGGTACCTGGAAACCAAACCCAGAGGCAGAGGTAAGCATGTGTAAGCGACTCTGCCTGACAGGTATCACTTGTCACTGTCTCGACTCCAGTACAGTTTGCAGCTGGAAATAAATGAGAAATTCACAAGAAGAAGCAATACCCTTCTAAACATACTTGATGCAAGACCATCGCCTTATTAACTGCTAACTCCAGCAGTGAACACCATGCGTTTTGTGAAATATGTCTGGTTGATTTTAGTGGAGTGGGAAAAACATTAGCAAAATGCTAATTATGCTAGCAACAAACGAGCCTTGCAGACACAATGGGGGACACACAAAGGCCTACCACACTCACTCAATACATTTGCATGCAAAATTAAGTCGAGCTACGGTTATAGCTTGATTAAGCCATTCAATCAAACACCTGCCTTTGTCCCAGCATACATGCACAGGATGGAAACTGAATTATTGCCCGAAGTATGTCCAACGCCGCTATGATAGGTGGCGATGTGCCCCCTTTCAGCTTGTTACTACTGGGCTTTTTCTGGTTGACCTATTACGTCTTCGTCTTCGTCTTTTGTTATTCCCCTGTGTCACGCCTTGTTTTATGACGTCCAGGTCAAAGCACAGGAAACGGAGGAGCATCCGCACATCGCACAGTCCAGTTTGGGTGCAATTGACTATGTTCAACTATGAACCACATTATCTGGGTGTTAGTCCGACTTCAAGTAGCTCAGTTCAGTTCGATTTCAGTTGGACTAAAATGTTTACACGTTTTTTAAAAGTCTAGTTTTAGTCGAGTTACTGTGATAATTCGGTTTTGACTAATGTCTTGTAAACGTACTGATTGACAGACATGTAGTACTGAACAGAAGAATCAAACAGTATGGTTTAAGGAAAAGCCTACTGATATTTTATACTTAAGTTCTAGTCCCAAAAGAAGTCTCATTCTCAAAGTTCAGAACCAACAAATGTGTTTATCTGTCTCTAAATACCTTCCTACTTCCACCAATCTGTGTTTTGCTTTAAGCTCCAAGTCCATTTGTTTCCACTGAAGAAGTAAATCTTCAAAAATGGGTCATGAATGGATACTTTCATTTTCAAAATAGTCTAATATAAGACCAATAGACTCCTGAACAGCTGGCACTGGAGTTTTTAGCAAGCATTACTCAAACAGGAGGAAACTGTGCGTTTTCTAAGTTCTGTCGTCGGCTGTAGATTGGTATGTATCTGGTGCTGTTCAGTTGGTATCTACAGCAGCAAAAGAGGATTTTTAGGACTGAGTCACAAAAAACTGCAGTGTTGGTTGTAATGAAGTAACGCCCAGTGCAACAGTGCGGCTCACTGCTGTGTTTTTGATAGATTTTGGACAACAGTGGAGCTCAGTCACCCAGAGGAAGACGATGTATCAGACAGTGTTTGTTACAGGAATCTTTTTTTAAGTTTGTGCAACAACAAGGAAAAAAGAAGAGCGCCATAAGACTTAAATTTTAAGAAAAAATATATCAGATATTTTCTTTATTATTACTGGAGGGAAGTTTATAAGTTTTCTGTTTGTTTGTTTGTTTTGTTTATTCGCATGAAAATGTGATTAAATGTCCATAAATGACATTAAAATTTTTCAAACTGATGCTCACTGCACTAAACTGTGTTATACTGTTATTTCATATGATTCACAAATCTTCACATGTGTAAAACAACCACTGAACAAAACATTTTGTGTGTTTTAAATTAGAATTTAAGTTAATTTAGACAGCAAACTGTAAAAATTTCCAGTACAATGTGCTCATATTATCCACTGAAAGTTTACAGACAGTAATAATATATTTTCACCACATCATCAGTGCATCTAAGGTGTGTTTTTGTGTGAAACAGAGGTGTTTTTTAGACCCACAATAAAAAAAATTATTTTTACAATGAGCATTGAGCAGGAAAAATCTTGTTTTACCAGAGTTTGTTTTTTTTACTATTCTTATAGCTGCAGTCTGCTACAACCAATTAAATGTTGTGCAATAATTCCTGTCTCATCCAACTTTAATCTAAACTACTCTGCGCCTGACTCCCTTCCTATTCACAAAAAAGCAGCAAAATAAGGGTTATTTTGGTACATTCTGTAGGAAATGTCCCCTGAACTGTTCTTACTACTGTTGAGAGTATGATAATGCATAAAAGCAGCCTTTTTCCTACAGAGGAGACACGGTCCGCTGCAGTAAATGTAACCACTTCACAGAACATGAATATTATAATGGCTCTCGTGGCTGTAGCCTAGAAACAACAGTGGATCCAGCCTCACCGCTCTGTGAAGTCGTTCCTTTTAAAGTGTTGCCTGGCAAACTGGAGGACAGGCCTGGTGCATTAGTTTGCCCCAGCTAAAAGTCCTCATCTCCAATAACAGCATCTGACTTCCATAATGGAGGAAGTGCATGTGTGTGACCTCTGCGTGAAGGGAAGTGCATTTCAAATGTTGTGCCTGCCACAGACTCTAAACTGTGCTGACTGAAAGGCGGGATTCGAACTTGTGTTTTTGGTTTAAAAAGAAAAAAAAAAAACATATTTAAACTAATTCAATTAAGTCCAACTCAACTCACTGAGGACTCGTTCTGTTTGGTGGGGATTAAAATGCAGACGGAATGTGTTTTGAATGTGTAAACAAAGTGAACCTCAGTGAACCCCCTCCTGCACAACGTAAAAAACATCTTTATGACGCATACCCATCATCATAAGTGGCGTCAAACTGATGTAATCCACGTTTCCTTTTAGGGGGAATCATCTCAAATAAATTTGTGCGTGAACTGCATCGATTTGTCGTCACGGAATGATTGTTTTCTGTTTTCACGATCGGTGGCTCTCGTGGTTTCCTCATCGCTGTTCGTTTGCAGTCACTTGTAGTAAAGTAGGCAAGTGTTCGCGCTTTGATCACGCACCACTTGTTTGTGGCAAAACCCTCCAAGCAATCCTAAACCAGGTAGGCTAATTCTTAGCATATGACATGAACATTCAGATGATGCACTAAATGTAGAAAGTGAACGGGCACCAGCAGCTGAACTCTGGTCCCGCCTGCGGCTGAACTCAGAGGAGCTCTCCCTTCAGCACCACAAACACTGGCTGCTGCTTTTCCACAAAATCAGTCCCGTCCACAGAACCATCTTTCTCCTCCTGTTCAGCTCCTTGTCTCCCTCCTGAAAGCTTCACCCATGAATCTCGGCATGTCTAACCCTGAACTCCTCAGTCCCTGCATGCTTTGAGCTGCATCGTGGTGACGCACCGTCAAAGTTGAATTAATGTAGCTTACTACAGCTGCACCAAAGGACGTGATACGCACGTATGTTTTTATGCTCTCCCGGAGGCGCTACGTCATTCCTCACTGTTATTAGGTGATTTTTTAAAAGTGCAAATTCAAATCTGCTGATGCGGTTTGACCCTTTGAACCGGAGAGTAAGAACTGCAACATGTTGCTTTGAAACTTTATCTTCAAACTTAAGGCACAGTATAAATGTTAGTGAACAGGTCAGGTTGTTTCTGACTGCTCTGAATATGAACATGTGCTTCCGCGTACTTACTGCCTACTTGCTGCCGTTTTATTGCCCTGAAAATGTAATTGTCCACATAAAAAATATGTCCTGTTGCGCAATAGTGATAATCCACTGACACAGAGTCGCGCTTAATGGTTATGGTGGCTCAGTTGTACTGGTTTCAGGGACTGAGACTCACCAAATGAGACTGAGACTTACCTATGGTGGTGATAACCGTGATGGCAAAGTAAAATGACCCTGCGAATTTCCACTGCACCCCGGCTCTGTGGGGCTCTGCCTCCATGATGATGGTCTCCAGTTTGCGGTAATCATCCTCGCTGATGTTATATTTCCCCTGGAGACGCTTCTCCTCCGCTTCCAGCTGCTCTTTTTCCCGCATCTCGAAGTCGGACTCCAGGGCGTCAAAGACGGCGGCCCCGACGAGCAGGTATGTAAACGTGCAAATGATCAGGGACAAGGTCCGCACGTTTTGCCGCTTCATGGCCAACAGGAACCGGCGACCGAGGGGCTCATGTCCCCTCGGATTCCCCGGGAAGTCGCAGCAAGCGTGGGGAAAGCCGTGTGGACAGCGCCTGGAGGCAGAGGCGCATAAAGGTGCGCTCCGGTGACGGTGGCCGCCGGAGCCGGAGCAGCGGTGGAAGTCCCCCGCCTTGTGGTGAACCCGGTGACAGAACCCTTGGTCCTGCTCCTGGTTTGCGGAGAGACACAAGAGACTGCTCGATCGCCTGGACCAGGCGCCCTGCAGCCGACAGACCCTGCGCAAGACCTGCCCAAACCAAGTCCACCCGGTGCGCAGTGCCATCAACAAGCTGCTTCCAAGATCGCTTGTTGGTCTCTTTTCTCCTCAAGTGAACTATCTGATCTGAATAAATTCTTTCAGTCGAATAAATTATAGTTGACGGATCCTTTTTGTCTCGTTTTTCTTTGATTCTCCACTCTCACTTCGTCCGTGGTGTGATTTAAAATGTCCTGTAACACAGCATCTTTCCGCGTGTCTTTAAGTTTCAACCAACACCAACCTGTTCATTGTAACCTCACTGGAATCCTGGTTATTTTAGCAGCCATTCCCCACACAAAAAATCCCATTTCTGTGAAATCCTTAAATCTTCCTCGCAAACAGAGGACATCCTCATCAGAAATGTGCTGAGTCGTCGATAACACGGGAGGGTCACAGAGTATCGCGGAAGAACATCAAGTTGGGAAATGTTACTCTCTCAGTGCGCAGATCAGCACAGCGGGCTTTTATTAACACGCTTATTCCTTTTTCACTTGTTCTGTCCCTGGATCAGCTCACCACTTGTTACAGGGATAGAAAATATTCCAAGCACGCAACAAATCATCGCGGACAACAGGTCCCATCGCAAATAAGAGTTTCCCCAAATCTGTATCTCTTTTTAGGGTGTGTAGAAGATGGAGGGCATGAGGTAAGTAGATACTTTTGGGCAGAAATAAACAAAATTCAGGAGAGGCTACCGCGCGCTCCGTGCCCGCAGTGGCACTCTTGCTCCGTTGCGCACATCCAACCCCCCTCTCCCGCACTGTCTGCTCATCAGGTGAAGCTGATTTTGGAAAAGGGAAAACGAAAGAATGCGTGTGTTTTCCCTCGTCGTGCGTGGGCCTCTGACTTTAACTCTGCGTGTCACGAACTGCTCGTATTTTGAAGGCTCCACGTTTTATGTCTCCAGACACTCCAGACTCTAATCGGTGGGCGTTGCTCCTCCTGTGTCTGTGTTTTTCTCTGTTTCCAAGTGTCACGAATCATTCAAATTCTGGCCTGAGTATCTGCTTACTCCTGGAAGCTTTCTGTCAGGGAAAAAAAATCTGCTGGGGCACAACTGACTGCATCTCCAAACCGCGCGACCCCTCCCACAGTGACCACTCCTTCTCATCATATGGACACAGGGGGTTTACTTAGACTCATGGTCACATTCGTGCCCGTGTTCACACCGGCATCAGTGAGAGATCAGCGCTCCGATCCGGGCTGAGCTGCACCGGCTGCTGCGCTGTCCAAGGTGCTGAAGGCTGCAGACTGATGCACTGCTGCGCTCGAGACAGTCCAGCTCACCGTACACACACCTTGAGGAATTACAGAGACATCTCATGCAACAGGGAGAAAAAAAAACACACAATCCAAATCCTAGAAATGAAAAATAAAAAGGAAAAATAAAAGACTCGATCACCACCTGTGCAGCGCAGGCAACTGCCAGGAGCCCTGAGGGGCCCAGAGGCTCATCAAGCCTGAGACCCCATCTTCCAAAATCTGATTTTAGGTCTCAGCCCCCCCAGTTTTTCACTTTACTATGCTAAACCTATCCTTAAAGAAAAATCCTACTCATACATTATTTGACATCATTCCAACATATTTATCTATCTATCTATCTGTTTATTTATTTTCATTTTTGTTGTCTGGGAGTTTTTAGAGTTTAAGAGGTTTGTTTTTCAGTTTAATCTAAAAGACATCATAAATGGGAGAAAAATATTAAACACTCGTAATTGAGTCCCTTCAAATATATAATTCATATGAGTTTATATTGTAGCTTCCCATGTGAGGCATGAAGCAACGCTGTTCGCAGCACTGTGACAACATTGAGTTCTACTGTGTTTCGGTGTTACAGCTTTATTAGCGTTGCATGGTTAGTTTTTAAGATTAAATGTGTTTACAGTGATGGTGTTTGATGGTGAGCTGGCTGGCCTCTCCTACTGTCCCTTTAAGTGTTTTTAAAAGATCTGATGACTGTTCTGACAATAAACAGCGGTGAGATGACAGGAAATGCAAAATGGTGCATGACATGCAAAAATAGGTCCAAAGCGCCACAGTGCCCCAAATCGTCCGTCGTGGACAGTTAACCTGCATGTGTGTGATCACATCTTTAAAAAAAGAGGAAATAGTCTATTAGAGTCTGAGTAAATGGTTCATCCAACTCTGCTTAAAAATTGCAGTTTCATTCAGATTAATAAAATATGATTACTCAAGCTGAAAATATTCAGTGTGAATCATTACCTCAATTTTTAAAAGTTGAGTCAATGTTGTACTTAACTGTTTTTTTTTCCCTAAATAAATAAGTTCCTAGTGAAGTTACTACTAACTAATCATTCACACATTATGACTCAGAGAAATAGCAGCAGGGGGCTCACAACTGATTTAAGCCTCAGGGACCCCACAGGGGCTGAATCCAGCCCTGCAGGAAGAAAAGAGAAAAAAGCTCCTGTCATTTTTCTATGGATGGTCTGCTAAATATAACGAGTCCTCAAAGTGCTCCTGAGCAAGGCAGTGGATCCCTTGCAGCTGCAGGACTGTTTTTATGGAACTGACACATAATTCTGGCAGCTGAGTTTACCTTCTGACACCAACAGAAGACAGAGTTATGGTGGGAATTTTCAGTAAAAAATTTTTAAAGGCAGCTTCCCTTTTGCTAAACGTAGAAGTTACAGGCTTGGTTCTCTGCAGTTTGAACAAGCATCATCACT
>JAPXVT010000009.1:26252085-26262175 GCA_029823135.1 Acanthurus reversus
GTCTACCAAACTGCCAAACTGACCGCGCGCCGGGCTGCGCCGCTCGAAACTTGCACTGCGCTGGCTGCGCCACCCTGTGCCACCCTGCGCCGCGCCACGATACTAGGGCCCAGAATGTTTAGGAATGGACAAAATACCGAAAACCAGCTTTGAAGGTCCACACATATTTTCCGCATTGTGCATCCGCAGACACCCATGAACTCATCCACTTGTGCGGACTGGTAAAGCTGTTTCATTCATACTAAAAACAAAGGTCTGCCCTAGTCAGGCCATAAAAAATATGCAGTGCGCAAATTGCAGCAGAATAAACAAAAGATAAAAGTTTTAGTGGCTGCACTTCTTTTACTTTACTAATGTTGAAGCTACAACTAAATCCGTGCCATCCAGGCAGGGACAACAGGAGAAAAAATAAAGGTTCTGCAGACATGAACGAGAGCACAGAGTTCTCATCTGAGTGGGACGTATTATATTCTTTTTTGTTGTTGTTGTTGAACAAAATGAGAAATCTTTCAGTTTAAAACGTTGCCGTGAATTAGTGTATATACAGTAAAACTAGGTAAGTCAAAACATTGCTCTCACATGTGAAAGAGCATGCGCAGTTGTCACATATTCAAAGTGGACAGCCCGTATGGTCACAAATTCTGGGCTGCAAGTGGACATCTGCAGAGGGGTCTGGGCTTGGGTGGATGACGATTTATACGTCACCCACACCCGAGTGGACCCTTGCTGACATGCGGATGCGGAAAGTATGAATTGGCCTCAAGACCACACATTTTTTCTGTGTTTAACATGCTGTAAGGTTTTTGATGTTGATGTTTGGTGGGACTGTGTGGGAAAGAATTTCAGACAGTAGCATAATGTCACCAGTTCCTAGCTCCATGTCGACCATTGAATCAGTGATGACGGGCAGGAGTCTCTTTGTGAAGGGATGTCTGCACTGCTTTCCATGAACAGCCTAGAACAAGGTAAACAAAGATTAAATATACAAACAGTTTCCTTAACAATTATATTATATTTAGTTGTCATTTAATTTCCGCTCATCTGTTCTGGTTTGCATATTGGGCTGCATATGTTGTAGCATACTATCTTCCCAAGTTGATTATTACACTTAGGGTTTGGTGTCATATTGTTACGCATTTTATTTGTTCTCCTTCCTTACAGAGCTCCTGCAGTTGACGTCACGCAATCCTGGCATGCAGCAGTTGAAATCAAAACAATGGCATATTGGCAGGAAAGCGTGCTGTTCAAATCACTGCCAGACATACCAGTACTAGCTGCTAAAGGCCTGAACATACTTTCCGCACTATGCATCTGCGGATATCTGCAGACTCGTCTGCTCATGCAGACTGGGAAAGTCTTTAAGTCTTAAAACAAAGGTCCGTGCCAGTCTGGGCATATGCAGTACGCAGATTGCAGCACAATAAACAAAAGATAACAGAAGTTTTAGTGGCTGCACTTCCTTTTAGGAGTCCAAGCCAGTAGGGCTGTTTTCACAAATTCCTGCGAGATGGTAAATGGTAGAGACCTGAAATTTTGCAAATTTTGTGCGCAAACGCTGTCAACATAATTTGACCTCAATCGGCCAGATGGGGGCGCTCTAATTAAAGAAAAACAGTTTTCTCACTTAATTCATAACTCCTTCGCCGTAAGTGCGACTTACACTAAACTTGGCATAGACATTCTTTGGTCCAAACTCTACAACTTTGCCAATAGAACCCATAAGATCCGCCATATTGGATTTTACGGCATTTTGAATTTTTTGAAAAACACATTTATGACATCTCCTAGGCTGTAGCTCCGATTCCTTCGAGTCATCATTGGACCAAGCTGATCAAAAGTTGCATAAGGTTTGTTGATATCTTATTTTGTTTTCAAGATATTGACAAATGAACTTCAGAAGGGGCATGGCTTAGCACATAAATGGACAAAAGTCAACAATTATTGGGCCAATCATCACGAAACTTGCAGGATATTTCCACCTAAGTACCTGAAACATACCCTGAAAGTTTGATTTAAATCTGCCGCAAGGGGGGACTATGAACACACAAAATATCCGTGGCATACCACAAATCAGACAAATCAGGAGCTGTTTGTCCAGTCATCACAAAACTGGAAGGATATGTCCACATCACTACCTGAAAAATACCCTTAAAGTTATGAAGCTGTTTAAGTTTTCAACCTCTAATGGTCTTTGTTGGCTTGAACCCCGGAATTGCAGCTTGCAGCTATATTCTTTTATTATTTTTAGCCAGACTGATGTTACTATTGTTGCAGCTACAACTAAATCTGTGTCAACCAAACAAAGACAACAGAAGAAAAAATAAAGGTTCTGCAGACATGAAGGAGAGCACATTCTTACCTGAGTGGGATGTATTATATTCTTTTTTTGTTGTTATTTTTGTTGTTGAACTAAATGAGAACTCTTTTCAGTTTAAAATGTTGCTGTGAAACAGTGAATCTACAATAAAACAAGTTAAGTCAAAACACTGCTCTTTTCACACACATGAAAGAGCATGCGCAGTCAGTGTGCCTTTAAAGCCAACAGTGCGAGTGGTCACAAATTCTGGGTGGACGTCCGCAGAGGGGTATGTGCGGACCCTTGCAGACATGGGTGGATGACGACTTTCACGTCACGCATACCAGAGCGGACCCTTGCGGACATGCAAATGTGGAAAGTACGACTTGGTCTTAACTTGTCTCTTTGCCTGCTGTATGTATAAAAAGTGAACATGGCGGATAGCTCTTGTGCCCTCGGGGACAAGCAAAGGGGAGAGTATTTTATTGAATTGCCAAAAATCGTGAAAGATGACAGAAACTGATTAACATTGGAAATGGTTAATTGGAAAATGGAGTGATGGGAACCAACAGGTAATGGATTCTGCTTATGTAGTGACCACGTCACACAGATACAGAATCCAACACTTCCTAACTGAAATATCTTGTTTATTTTAGAGGTTTTTATTCTGATTTCTAACAGTTCTATTGCCATAAAAGGCATATTAGACCTACGCATCATGGCGAGGATGTGGACGTTAGGCTTTCAGAGATTTTCCGGAGTAGGACAAGGTCAAAGGTTGGGTCAGATTTTCTGATCGTCCTTCATTTTGACAAACAGGGACAAAAAAAGTCTGTCATAATCAATTACTACTCATCACTGTAATTTTATTCTTTAAAATGACAAGATGAAAAAGTTTTCAGTCATTAATGTTCACTTATATTAGAATAAACATACAAACCTACAGAATAAGCATTTAAGCCATGTCATGAAGAGAAAGGTTGAATAGTAACAGCGGAGGCCACCAAAAACATAGTGCCACTGTACATAAACAGGCAAATGAACAATGCAATTTTGAAAAATTAGACCATTAAATTTAAATCATGAACAAACCATCCATGAAGAAAAAAGGTTTTAACTGAACTGACCAGCAGTGGCTTAACCTGAACTCAAACCTTCCTCATGATTCGTTTCAATTTGAACTGTGCGCTCGCTTGTGCACGATCAAATGCATCAAGCATCATCAGTGCAGAGGCGACTGTCATCAGGTTTTGTGTTTTTCTCTCAGACAGACGACTTCTCATCGTCGTTTTAACTTTGTTCCGGAAGCTTACACCGTGCTCTGCTGCTACACTGGACACTGGAATTTCTATTCAATAGCTAATTAATTTAACACACCCGCCAACAACCGGACAGGGGTGTAAATTACAATCTGTCAAAATGACGGACGGCCTTCAAAATTTTCCATCATTGTTAATTAAAAAAACAGTCAATGATGGAAAACATTTGGTTAACTGTAGGTCTAGGGCTGGGATGATGCATCGACATAACCGAAGTGAATCGATTACACAAACACGCTGATTGAAAAAAACATGCATCGAAGCATCCACAGTCCACAAGAAAGTAAAGGTAGCTGCAATCAGCCAAGGCAATTCACCTGGAGAACAAACCGAGAAAAAACCTTGCCCACAGTCATACAAAGTGTGGGAATATTTTAAGCAGAGACCTAAAAACATGGTCCTCTGCGAGCCTTGTGATGTGGAAATGGCTTATGACAGCAGTACAACAGCTATGCACGAGCACTGGAAGCGAAAGCAACCTGGAGCGATTTGCTTGGTTTTGCCTGTACTCTTATGTTCTATCTGTATTTTTTCAGTCAAGCTATCCAAATGCACAACAAAGACAATGAAAGGCACTACTGTGATTTGCCTGTCTTACATTTATAACCTAAAAATTACCTTACTATTTAATGCTTAACAGACCAGAATTAAAAATCTCCAGTTGGAATACAAGAGGACTGAACAAACTAGTAAAGCTTAAACAAGCATTGAGTAGGATTAAACAAATGAAATCAAATGCAGGTTTTTTTTTTCATTATAAGAAACACATTTGGCACAAAAAGACATTAACAGAGTTGAAAAACAGCGGCCGGGGCAGGTTTACTCTGCTTTCTTTACTTCTAAAGCTGGAGGGTTCATGATATTAATTAATGCATCAATACCCTTCCAGCTGAAAAGCAAATATATAGACCCATCAGGGAGATATATCATACTTAATGGTACCATAATATCTACCCAGATTAATCTAGTAAGTATATATGCTCCTAATGGTGATGACCCCTCCTTTTATCAGAATATCTTTCTCTCTTTGCCATCTTACCCCGGTCAATATGTAACTGGGGGAGGTTTCAATTGTGTGTTGGACCTGGTATGTGATCGCTCCATCGGCAGTGATACATCCCATCAAAAAACAAGAAAGATCATTCAGAAATTTATGGTTGATCTAAACTTAATTGAGATTTGGAGATATCTTAACCCTAATAAAAAAGATTATTTATGCTTCTTCAGTACATACAAAACAAATTGTAGAACTGATTATTTTTTAATCTCAAACGAGTTACTATCTAAAATTGAGCAATGTTGGTACAACAGCATACTGTTGTCAGACCCTGCTTCAATTTCATCAATGATGCAAGTACCCGGTGTGGCTTCTTCAACACCTAGATTCCACTTCCAATCCAAACAGCTCCAGTACCCTGATTTTGTAAAGTTTCTTGACGGGAAAATAGAGAATTACTTCTCTCTGATCACAAATCAAACAAAATGGGGGACGTTCAAGGCTTATCCAAGGGACGAAATAGTAAGCTATACTAGATATAAATCCAAAGAATTTTATGAAAAACTGCACACTCTTGAACAAAAGGTTAAAGAATTACAAGGGCAACTATACGACAACAATGCCCCAGAAAAACAGCAGGGGCTTCTTCTACTGAAGGCCCAATATAATGAGCTAACCACTGATAAAATATCGACCAACCTGTTATGGTTAAAGCAATGTCATTTGAAGAAGAAGGCTGGGAGGCTGCTAGTATGGACAATCAAAAAGACACAAACAAGTAGGGCTATTAACTCCATTGAGTTGGAAGATGGAAGGACTCTAGTAGACCCGGTGGAAATAAATACTGCTTTTACTACTTTCTTAGTATTACCAGGATCTGTATAAGTCTGAGTACCCTGATAGCTCAGGAAAACAAAGTGAGTTTCTGAACAAACTCCTATTTCCAGAAGAGGAAAGAACTAATTGTGAAAAAAATTTAAGTATAGAAGAACTGGGAGATGCACTGAAAAGTATGAAAAGTGGAAAGGCACCAGGGCCGGATGGCCTACCTATAGAAATATATAAAGTGTTCTCAGGAAAATAATTACCACACCTTCTTGAGATGCTTAACAAAT
This sequence comes from Acanthurus reversus, assembly GCA_029823135.1. Classification (NCBI taxonomy): domain Eukaryota; kingdom Metazoa; phylum Chordata; class Actinopteri; order Acanthuriformes; family Acanthuridae; genus Acanthurus; species Acanthurus reversus. Next base: position 26,257,813 of record JAPXVT010000009.1, read on the forward strand.
CCTACGGAAAAGGAATATTACGCCCTTCCTTAAGATCGGCGGTGATATCTTTGTTGTTAAAACCAGGTAAACCTCCCTCAGAAAGGGCATCATACTGCCCAATATCATTAATGTCGCGCGACACTAAAATTCTTTTTAAAGCACTGGCTAGACGTACAGAAACATACATCCCACACCTGATCGCTAACAACCAAAATGGATTTGTAATAGGGAGACAAGCATTCCACAATGTATGTAGAGTACTGAATGTTTTACATACAAAACAAAACTCGTGAGGGTACACAATCCTGTCATTAGATGCCAAAAAAGGCTTTTGACAGGGTTGAGTGGAGGTACCTCTTTCGTACTCTGAATAGGTTTGGGGAAAAGTATCGCGAGTGGATTAAATTATTACATACAGAACTGGTACTGGCACAAATCATAACAAACAATCAAACATCCAGACCTTTCAACCTTTATAGATCTATGCACCAGGGCTGTCCTATCTTGCCCTTATTATTTTTATTTGCCATTGAACCCTTGGCCATGGCAATTCCCCAGTCAGCTAAAATTACAGGTATAACAAAAGGCAAGACAGAACATTGTCTTTCTCCCTTTGTGGATGATATTGTTTTATTTTTGACAAATCTGGGAACCTCAATTTAATCGCTCAGTCACCTTCTTAAAACCTTTGGACAGTTTTCAGGTTGTAAAATAAATAACAGTGCCTTACTACTATTGAATAAAGAGGAGAGAGAACAACCATCAATTAATACTCCATTTGCTATTGCCACAAAAGGATTTACTTACTTAGGAATTAAAATAGCCCCTGATACTGACAATATTATACCACTTAATTATGATCCTCTAGTGAAAAAGGTAGGAGAATCCTAGGAAAGATGGAGCCCAATGCCCATATCCGTGATAGGACACAACAGTATTATTAAGATTTCCATGTTGCCTAAATTTCTGTACCTGTCAATTGCACTCCCTATACCGGCTTCATTATTTCTCATACTTCGAAAAACTTTCTCTGGCTTTATATGGAATAATAAGCACCCAGGCCTCGCCTCTCTCCGCTTTATTTACCATACGAAGCTAGAGGGCTTAAACTGCCTAACATGAAACTTTATTACTGGTCAGCCCAGCTTCACTTTGTCATGTACTATTTTTCCACTGCGAAGATTCCAGCCTGAAAGAGATAGAACAATGCATTGGAGCTTCCACTGAACCTTTATCCATCACAGACTAAACTGCTCAAAAAACATACATATAATCCATGCCTCAAAAATACTATGACAGTTTTTCATGAGGCCAACACCTTTTTAAATCAATCTTCTAAATTTTCATGTTTCACACCGATTTGGGGGAATGGCGTTTTAGACGAGGGAGACACGATACAGGGTTTAAACACTGGATGGATAAAGGAATCAGTAAAATTAAGGATTTGTATAATGAAGGTACTCTAATGTAATTTCAACAATTGGTAGATAAATATGATCTTCCTAAGAAACATTTAAGTATTTGCAAATTAGGAGCTTCATTTATTCCTGAATAAAAAGTACATTGGAACCTGCACTGTCTATCATTGAACAATTTACGACAAATAGCATGCATTGCAGAGACCAGCTATCCAGGTTTTATGGTATTTTAGTATCAGGTTCTAAAGAAAGCTCTCTTTCATATCTATCTCCATGGCGGAAAGATCTAGGGCTGGATATCTCTGAAGAGGAATGGGGGGAGGCGTGTCACTTGGCTCAGACTCATTTTGTGAACACCAGATGCAAATGGCTACAGTATAAGTGGTTGTTTAGGACTTATGTTACACCTGTCAAACTACACCATTTTATTCCTAATATTCCCCATAATTGCATTAAATGTACTGAAGAAGTTGGTACCCTATTCCATTGTATGTGTTCTAGAAAGAAGTCCTGGAGCTGATTTAAAAAATGATAAAAAAAAATGTTTTGCCTGTTGATGTGAAAATGTGCATATTACACATACACTGTACACACTATACTGAGGATTTTAAAGTAAATCATTAAAAAAGGCAAACTCCAGGACTTGCAGCAGCCGTGTTGGAGCTGCCACGCAGCTGTTGGGAACAGAAACACAGATGCATGTAACAGCAACGAAGCTATGCACATGCACATGCACTGCTTAGGCAGCCTTTGTGCCATAGGCTTTACATTACATTAAGTGTACTAATGTGCATTGGGGTCAGTAAATACTTACTGTGCCCTCCTCTGCATTTTACAGTATAAAATTAAACGCTGAGAAAAGCATCCTTTGTTTCTTGTTGTTTATAGTTTCTCTTCTGAGAGAAGATGATTGAATAAAGTAGCCTATTGAAAAATTTAATGGGAAGTTTTTTAAATGTTTTTTTAAATAATTCATTGTTGTATTAATCCAGGTAATTACAAAACAAGCAAAAATGTGTCATTAGATTGTCAACTATTTGAAAAAATAGGCGTCCCTCAGGGTTCAGTGCTTGGTCCCCTTCTGTTCATCCTCTATATGCTCCCTCTTGGTAACATCATCCGCCATCATGGTCTCCATTTCCACTGTTACGCCGACGACGTCCAGCTCTACATCTCCACCAAATCCATCTCCACCACAACCAACTCCACTCTGACCAACTGCCTCACCGACATCAAATCCTGGATGCAAGCCAACTTGCTTAAACCGAACTGTGATAAATCGGACATGCTCATCATCGGTCTCAAATCCCTCACCAAAACCACTCATGACTTCTGCCTCACCATCGACAACTCCACTCTGTCTCCCTCAACACACATTCGCAACCTCTGAGTCATCTTTGACAGCAACCTCTCCTTTGAGCATCACATCAACCAGATCACCAGAACTTCCTTCTTCCACCTAAAAAACATTGCTTGCCTCCGCCCATCACTCTCCTTCTCTGCTGCTGAAACTCTCATCCATGCCTTCATTACATCCAGACTCGATTACTGCAACAGTATTCTTTACGGCTCATCGTCCAAAATCCTCAATAAACTCCAGTACATACAGAACTCTGCTGCTCGCCTGCTCACTCACACCTGCTCCCTTGAACACATCACCCCTGTCCTCCAGAAGCTCCACTGGCTCCCTGTCCCACAATGCATCCACTTCAAAGTCCTTCTCCTCACCCACAAAGCCCTCCATAACCAGGCCCCCTCCTACCTCACTGACCTTCTCCACCACCACAATCCTTCCTGCAGCCTCCGCCCCTCTGATGCTAACCTCCTGTCTCCACCACACAGAACCAAGCACCGGACCTAGGGCGACAGAGCCTTCTCCATAGCTGCCCCCTCCCTCTGGAACTCTCTCCCCAAAAACATCCATGAGTGTACCCATCTACCCATGTTCAAATCCCTGCTCAAAACTCACCTCTTCAGAACTGCTTTTAATGTGTAACGAAAGTCCTGTGTTATGAGTTTCAATGTTTTGTTTTGTTTTTTGCTTTTATGATCTTTTAAATGAATGTAAAGTGTTTTTGAGTACCTTGAAAAGTGCTATATAAATAAAATGTATTATTATTATTATTATTATTATTATTATTATTATTATTATTATTATTATTAACATGTAAAATTTGTTATGTAAAATCGTAAAAGTATAAAGATAGGATATGACACTAGCTGGTTACTCGTCTATGCTTTCTAAAGTTCCGGAAAAAATTAAATATAATCTAATTAAGTAACCCTTATTTTCCAGGCAGTTAATTACGTTGTAATGTGAAGAAATTATTGATAAATTAGGATAAATTAGGAAGTAAATACATACAGTGACAAGTTATGGGAGTAGAAAAACTCAGGAATTACTGTAAATTACTGGGTAATTACTCAGTAAAATAAGACCAGAATTAAGATGCTGAGTCAGTTATTATGTGGGAATTGATGGACCTTTTAGTAGAATTACTGGGAATTACTGGGAAGTGTTGGGTAATTATGTTGGGTAATTACTCAGTAAAATAATACCAGAGTTAAGATTTTGGGTCAGTAATTATATGGGAATTAATTAATTTATTAATTACTTAATAATACAGTCTTACCCTTTTGACAAGCCAGAAAGGGTTGCAGCAACTGCAGTAGATGTTCCCCTGCAGAATGCGGAATGCTACTCATATATCTTATTACTATATGTATTTTACTTTCTAATTTACCGTAATTTCTCAGTAATGTCTTCACATTACAACATAATTAACGGCTTGGAAAATAAAAGGTTACTCCTAATTTATTCCATCTCCAAGCTTTCAGATGAAAGGGCAAGGTGGGTCCATTGTTTTTTGTTTGTTTGTTTGTTTTGAGATTTCACATCATTCTGTAGCTTCTTAGTAGTTTTCCTTATGTATTAAAATCTAAACACTGAAATCTTGGCACAG
>JAPXVT010000009.1:26386324-26399777 GCA_029823135.1 Acanthurus reversus
ACTTGTGCCGAAATTCAGTCAAAATCTGAATTAATTTAATAAAAATGCAAAATTGACATTTCCACAAGTCATAGACATACTTTGTGTTTAGTGCCAAGTAGTTAACGTTAGCATGCTAACACATTACACTCATATGATAAACATTATATGTTGTTTATCATATGATAAACAACATATATGCTGCATTATATGTTTAAACTCATATAAAACATTATATGAGTGTTCATTCCAACATCAGCATGTTGGAATGAATTTTGCTCAAAGCACTTCTGTGACTACATACAGCCTCACAGAGCAGCTAGCATGAATCTTGATCTAATTGGAATGGATGTATGGGTGAATTTAAAAAAAATACTGATTACATTTTCCTCTGTCTAATATCTAGTTTTCTCTTTAATGTTTAGCTCTTTGAGTTACATTTAATAAAAGAAAGGTGCAGTAGATGCATATTTCTAACTTTAACATCAGAGTTTGTATATAAGCTCTGTGAGTCTTAGCAGTGCACTCTGGTTTACTTCAGGAGATCCATGTGCTTTAACGCATTCAGCCAAGTCAGTGTTGTTGAAAGGAAGTGAGGACTTTACTTTGGATTACTTTGCTTTCATGTCTCTTTTGCAAAAGAGATCTGGATCCCAATGAAACTTCCTGAATAAATAAAGCTACACTAAAGGAAAACCACATCAAGAGATAGCAGTAGTCTTTGAAAATTTAGTTGGTGCCACAATTAGCTCATGCTGACTGTCCTGTTTTTATGGGTGCTATTTTGTCTTACTGGAAATAAATCTTTTACAACTTTATTGTGATGTCTACTGGGGTTAAATTAAAATGGATGTTTTTTCAAACTTATTTTAAAATACATATATTTAACTTTGTGCCTCCCAAATTACCTTGGGCTCACCATAAGCATGTCAGACTTTTTGTATTACTAGTTGCTTTGGTTGTGTTAACAGGGTTTGTCTCAAGTCTCAAACCTAGTCTCTCCCACTGATTGCTCTGTAAGTTGAATGCAGCTTCTGTCAAAACATCATAAATATAATTTAAAAATAATATTCTCTGTGAACTTGTTTTTCCCCCCTTCCCTCCTCTAGGTTATCTGTATGCATCAAGCAGACTGCCTGTTCTCACTCCCCCACTAATGTAAATACATATGTAAATACCAGCATGTGTGATCCAGGGACGAGCACGGCCATGAAACGTCGGGGTGAGATGTCAATCGATGCACAAATAGTAAACATGGCTGTGCATTTTACAAGCAGCTTACTCCACACAGCTGGCCGTGTGCTGTATCTCTGCATTCATGTGTAAATATTAAAACCATCAGCAGAAAATACTGTACGCTGCTTTGGACATACTGAATTGTCAATGTGCAGGTGAAGTGTGGGCCAAATGAAATATACAGGACTTTATTAACTGCTGTCTCAACTATGCATGAGGGGAATCATAAATAAATCCACAGCAAACTTCTTACGAAGATTTAATGTACATTTATTCTTAACACGTGGAACATATAGTATAAAGATTTCATACTGAATAAATGATATTCATTAAGCCAAAAAAAGGAAAAAAAGAGGAATTTACATCAAGTTTTTAGCTACATCATTTGAAATACAAATATGCAGAATCCGCATCACTGGAAAAAAAAAATAAACAAAATAAAATTAAAATGGTTTCTTCATCAAGGTCTAGTTTGTCATTTATGAAGGAGCTCAAATGGAACCGCAGACATGATTTTTGTTATATTCTCTACACCCAGACCAAAGACAAACTGAAACTTGAAGTTGTGTTTGTTGGGGGTGGCGTTGGACAGCAGCTAAACACCCCATGGAGCGCAATACGAGCAGGGTGAGGCGCCTAAGTAACGGAGAGGGTGGGCGTCAAGTAATCACATGGCGTTCTTGATGCAGGGAAACTTGTAATTGTCAAAGATTAAAAATGGTGAAGAGCAACAGAAGTTGAGAAAGAGAGAGAAGTGTAATGTACAACATCATATATACACTGCAGCTTGGACTGCATCTAGAGTTGAGGACCAGTCCTAAAGAGGTGACTTTTTAATATAAGGGTCAAGTCATACAATCAAGGGACAAAGAGAAGAGGTCGGGGTGTTGTAGGTTCACCATACTTTGGGGGGAAAGCCGTTTTCTCTCTCGACATTAACTAAAACTGTTTTTAAAAACTACAGTTTGCTGCCAAGCCAGCGTATCTCAGTGTGAAACAGTATTATTACAGTATGTTTACAGTTTTTAAGGTGTACAGTACAGAAAAAAGTCCTACAATCTACTGCACAGGACTCCCATGACAGATGTCTGTTCACAGCCAATAATGTGGTTCCTGTGGGGCTGAGTATATAGCATCCAAAGTTACAGCAATTATACCACACCACAGTCCGTGAGTCTATGAAGCCTCCAAACATGAACCATAATATTGTTAAGTCCGTGCCGTCTTCCCCCTGCCGACCCCCCGAGGGAGAAAGCAACACATGTATCCTCCAAACTCACTGTAAACGAGACAGCAACTTTGGTTACAGTTTTTTATTTTTTCTGGAGATTTTTCTTTTCATTAAAAAACAAGTCCTTTCCGCAGGGCAGCGCACTCTGTCCTATGCCTGGGTCCCAATCTGCTCTTCTTTGTCAGTATCTTTCCATTTCAGACGTTAAAATCCACAACTACTTCATGATATTCCTTCCTTTAGTGAGAAGCAGGGGTAGAAAGACAGTGGAATCCGAGGTGATTTTGCATAAATTAAAAAAAAAAAAGGACAGTCAATTTAACTCTTCACTCACACGCAACAGACATACACACATACAAAAAAAAAGGGGGTGACTGGGAACGGAAAGAGGCAGAGCAGAAACCTCCCCACGGCTGTCATGACTGGCCAATTAGAAACAGTACGTCACAGATCACTTGGGACACCAGAGAGTTCATAAGTGGGGACACCGAGATGTCCAGTAGCCGCGACTCGTACAAAGTGAACTCTGAGTGGTTTTCCTCCACCTTAGCAAGGGCGTGCAAGGCCCGAGCTGCCCGCCGCATCATGTCCACACTGGTGGGCTCAAACTGAGGTGCGCCCTGCATTTGTAGCAATGAGCTCTGGCTCTGCTGGTACTGAGTGGCAGCTAGGCTGTCCTCCAGGAAGCCGAGCAGGTTACCAACACTACCTTTCTGCACAGCTATAGCCCGTGCCGCTAGGCTATCACCCTGGGCTAAATTAGCCAACAGAACAACGGCCATTTCCCGGCAAACGGCCACCTTCCGTTCACCGACCAGACGCACTAGCGAGCCGTACAGCTTCTCCAAACGGCTGAATGGTGGCGTTGCCAGAATGAGGTCGACGTTGTTGTCCTGGATGCTGAGCTTGCTGAGGGTCTCAAGGACCAGTCTCTGGGGTGACAGTGAACCATGAGGCCCCAGCGTTGGGAAGGGGTCCAGGGCCTCTGCTGAAGGGCAGACAGCCCAGTGGAGCAGACCATCCAGCAGTGGCAGACATATACTTTCTGGGTAGATAGAAAGGTCTAGCTGGCCTGAGATGTTCGCCAGAGTGACTAGGCAGTTCTCCCTTAACACCTCAAGGCAGTCCCACCACCACTCATCTCTCTCACAGCTCACGCCTTCATCTTCTTCTTCTTCCTTCTCATAGGTAACTGGTGCCTGTTTGCGTTCTGGGTGCCTGTGGTGGAGTAGCACCAGTCGGCCCAACAACAGCAGGAGCCCTGGGTGTTTCGACATCTCCAGGTCGTTTCCAGGAATGAAGGACAGGCTGCGAACTATGTTGGAGATGCAGATGCAGCGCCGAGCTAACGAGTCCTGCCAGTCCGACAGAGTGCTGAGCGGCGTTTCATCCTTGCTGTGAGGCTCGTCCTCAAGGATCTTGACATTACGTCTGCTCTGGAGGTCAGGGTTGATGCTGAACAGGTACTTGCCATTCTCTTTCTGCTCTTCGGCGCCTCCACGAACCACTTCCTCTGTCACTGACCCTGGCCGAGCAGATAGTACATCATCTATGGTGGCAGTGACTGGTGCACCAATGGGAAGAGGAGGGGGTTTCTCTGCTGGAGACTTCTGGGGTTCAGAGGACTGGGGCTGTTGCTGCAGAGGCTTATCTATTCCGTTGGACTTGGACTTCTCCAGGTTTTCCGTCACAGTCTCAGTTGTCTGGACCTTCTTGCGGCTCTCCGTGGCTGTTGGTGTGCGTTTCCGCTGCTTGAGAATGTCTATCCTGCTCTCAAAGTGGGTCTGGATATGTTCGGTAGTGTCACCACCACCAATGCTCCAGTGTATCAGGCCGCTATCAAAGCTCTGCCGCTGCCCAAGCTTAGATGAGTGATTCACCAGGAAGGGATTCTTCTTCCGCACCACCTTGATGGGGAGTTTATCAAACTTGCTAGCCTGCTTGGGCTTTTCCGAGTGGAGGTTGGGGTCCTGGGAGGACCCTGAGGTAGAGGTATTGGGTTCCTTGATAGAAGACTCCCTTTGCTTCTCCTCATCCTCGTCCTCTGAAGACTTGTGTTTCTGGGAGCTCTCCTCCTCTTGTTTCACCTGGACAAGTGAGGACGTTTCGGGATTGGCCTTTGTTTCCTCTACCTCTTCATCCTCTTCTTCCTCTTCATCTATGTCCATGTCCTCGCCCTCGAGCATTGGAATTTCATCATCAGAGTCCTCAGCAGCGTTGGGGTCTATAAGGGTGCGCTGGCCGTGGTCTCCTACTTCGTACTCCTTTAAGATGCCAAAGATCTCAATGAGGCAGCGTCTGAAATACTCCACCACCAGCTCCAGAAATCCAGGCAGCTGACAAAGAGAGAAAGATGTAAGTCACCAAAATAATCTAGTAAACTCTTAAACCATGTGACAAGAGTTGTTAGTTTGTTGTGTGTTAATTCAAATTCAAAATACTTGGCTTACCTGGCACAAGTTAAAAGTAGAAATGCTATTGTCATCATACAGCAAAATGTTGATGGTGTCCAAGGCCCAGGTGCTTTCAGCTAGTAAGCCTGACTTTAGTGACATCATCACTCTCCAAGCTTCAGGAGTGCCTGTAAAAAGACAAAAACAATGTGAATGTGGCTTTCAACTCTTTTCTTCACTGCATATCTATGTCTTAAAGATACCGAGTAGGAAATGAATAAAAGTTCTGTACCAATGTCTTTCATAGTGAGTCGTCTGCGGGGCTTAAGGTGTGGTTGGGAGGCCTCAACAGAACCAGGAGGGAAGGCCACATCTCGCCTGATCATGGGTTGCTGCACAGGAGCCTGACCAATGTGAGAGGCAGGTACTGGGGGTCCTGCCTTTTGCACCTTAATGCCCGGATGCATGTAGGGTGACTTGCTGGGTGAAGTCCTGCTTTCCATAGGCCGAGGCATGGGTGCTGGACTGGACACCTGAGGAATGTGGTTCTGGGAAGTCTGGTAAGTGGATGGCAGGGGTCTGGTCATTGGAGGTCCGGAACCACCGGGGCCAAACGGTGGCTGCCGCTGGTTAACGTGGCTGGGCCATTGACCCTCGTGGTTCATGCGTTGGTCTGATGACATCATCTCCTCTGAGCGGTTGATGCCGTGGTAACCAGGACCCTGGCCTGGTACAGGAGGTCCCTGGCGGTTGGTATAGTTGGGGTAGCCTATCTCATTACGGCCTTGCCACATTGGGCCCTGAGGACCATCAGGACCTGAAGGCATGGGGCTTGCCATCATCTGGGGAGGCATTGGAGACTGGGAGTTGGGACCTGCAGAGGATGGTCCTCGATCCCGACCAAAAGGGAAGGGGAACTGGTTCTGTGGGCCTGGTGGTCTACGGTCCCCTCCAGGGTATGCATTATACTGGTTATACATGTCCTGTTGGCCCTGGGGCCCTGAGGACTGGGGTCCTGGCTGCTGCTGGCCACTGTAGGGTACGTTGTACATTTCTCCCTCATGCCGCTTGGCTGGAGGTCCATATCCTGCATCTACAGGACGCTTGTAGTTCTGTCAGAAGACAACATTCAGCATTTTTTTTTAACAAATGAGTATCTCAATACAACAATATAAAGAATAACCAGTGCTTGCATCTGCTCAACAGAATTCTAGCACAAAATGACAGTTTACCTGTAGTAGATACATAAATGTATTAAAGGTAATATATACATTGTTAACACGCCTCTTTAATTGAAAAAATATTAAAAAGACAGGAATCCAGTTGTAGTAAGAGCACTGCAAATGCCGAACAAAATGTTCTCACCGGTTGCTGCTGTGGATACATTCCTGGCTGTTGATTTGGGTATGGACCACCAGGGGGAGCTCCTTGGCCAGGGAACTGATTGGTATAGGAGTCATGCCTGAAAACAATAACAAAAGTTCACACCACTACATTTCACATTTCTCCTTTACAGTAAATGCACAGACAGTTGTAGTATGAAACTCCAACGCTCTTAGTCCTATCAAACTGGCAAAATGCCTTAAAACAACCTCTCTCTTTCTCCTTTAATATTGACCAATCTTAGCACTGAATGAAACTGACCGTTGCTGTGGTGGAGGGCGGCTGGGCGAGTACATCCCTGTGTCGGTTCCAGAAGGCATCATGTTCGGCTGAGGAGCTCCCGGTCCCATACTGCCGTCAGGGCCCATGGCTGGGTCCTGTCTGTAAAACCAACACACAACAAGCATCAGTTAAACTGACTTAACTAGATATGGAAGGGGACACTGGAGAGAACAGGCCTAGTCCCAGTCTTTATGTATATGCTGAACCCTCAGAAAAAAACTACAGCATGTTTACCTTCGGTCATATCCGTAAGGGTACTGTTGCCTCTGACCCATCTGCATGTTGCCCATAGGACCTGGTGGGCCTCTGTTATATTGTTCCCCCATTCCACTGTTTGGACCTGGTTGCATGAACTGCTCTCCAGCTGAAACAGAAAAACACAGATCCTTGTTTATTTCAGCACTAACAGAACGCTTTACAGCCATCTGAATTGCTGGTTTGGCTGTCCCTCACCTTTCCTCATGCCACCAAAGGGGTCCTTGTTGGACTCATAGGGACCCATTCGAGCCATCATCTCTGGGCCACCCATTCCAGGCTGGTAGCCCTGTGAGTTGGGAGTCATGGCGTTCCTTCTAGAAAATGCTGGGTCTCCACCATCAGCAAAGGGGTCCTGTAGATTTACGCTAGTCCTATAGGAGGGATGGAGGCTTGTAAGTGAAATAGAGAAGTTTTTGCATCATAGACATTGTTTTCAAAGCTCCTGCACAGTTTGTTTCAAAATACTTTTTAATTTCTTGTTTTAAAGGTTTGGGTATTTTGTCCCTTGCCCCTACTAACATTTTCTTGGCACCAAAAGTAGCACTGAAATTTCAGTTAATGAGAGAAACCACAGAAAGTGAGTTCTATTATTAATTTCAGATATGGCAGTATTCTTTTAAGACCAAGTATTACCAATTTTATTTTCCCATCCATAGATTTCAAAACATTATTAACTATGATGGCACCATGTTAAGTGAATGCATCTAGTGCACTTATTTATTCTGCAGTTTCTTGGGAGACATTTATATTAATGTCATTGTATTTTAAATAGCATTAATTTCTGAGTCTTTGAATTGCAGTTATTTTCTGAACCCCACATAAGTAAATTTTTTTTTTAAAGATATTTTTTTGGGCTTTTTGTGCCTTTATTTACAGGGCAGCTGAAGAATGGACAGGAAACAGGGGAGAGAGAAGGAGAATGACATGCAGCAAAGGGCCACAGGTGGAATCGAACCCGGGTCCGCTGCGGCGAGGACACAGCCTCTGTATATGGGGCGCCTGCTCTACCGACTGAGCCACCGGGCGCCCCAACACAAGTTGTTTTTGTTTAGAACATTGTCATTGCTTAGAAATCTAGCAGTAAATGCACCTTCTGCACCTGTGTGCTCTTCCTGTTCCCCTGTATGTTTCTGAGACATGTGGTTGTGTTTTGTCTGCTGTAAACACACACTTTTTGTTTGGGTCGTTGCCCAGGATGATGTCAGTAACTAGGCATCCAAATTAGACATAATGTTGTCAGTTGTTTTGTCGGGTTTTTTTTGACATGTCAAGTGATCTTCAGTGGGGAATTGGGGCTCAGAAGTACATAATAATGCAGTTGAGGAGGATTTCTGTCTCCTCTCTTCCATTAGTTTGTACGGGTCAGCAGGTACCCATCAGACTATCTAACAGTTAGAATCTACATCCATCCTATAATCCAGCCACTCCTCAGATGTAGGAACTTACTGTATCATCTGTTATCTGCGCTCTCTTTATCTTTATCCCTCAGTCTCTGTTGTGACCGTTGGCATTAGATGCAACAACTTCCCTAAACCTGGCAGCAGGTTCACAGGCTGGCAGGAGAAGTTGCAGAGGTCACTTGGCCAAACGGACTCAACATTTTTTTTTTTTTGGGAAACACCCACCCAAAAAGAAAGAGAGTGAGGAGGTGAGTGCAATGGCTGGTGTGAAGGTGGGGTCGGCTGGGGGCACAAAGAGGGTGTGTGAAGGTACAAGATCAACATGTTTAAAACAAACAAGCACAAACGTTTATTCAGAAAGTAACGATTGACAAGTTGCTTCCGCACACCTTACTTCCCCTTTTCTATCAACAATAGCGCTGATAACAGAGGTGTGTGTGTGTGTGTGTGTGTGTGTGTGTGTGTGTGTGTGAGTGGGTGGGGGGGCACAAGTGTGATAAACTCATCTGTCCAGTGTGAATGTGAGTGTGTACTTGACTGATTTACAGGCACAAAGAGCAGAAACAGAGATACAGTTGTTGTGTCAGTCGCTCACTGGCCTTCATCTCTGTTTTATCTCACGACTTTATGAGTCATATTAAAAACAGCATGGCTGATATAATGCAAATTTCTGTAGTAAGTTTGTTTGACACTAGATATGTTAGATCAGACTGACTGATTTACTTTGCTTGAATTTTTAAACAGACAGACCATGTGAAGTCTCATATTTAAACATATTAAGTTTTCAGATAAATGCAACTAGTGTTTACTTAGAATTCTTTCTAGTTTAAGATGTATTATCTGCTGTAAGCAGGGTTAGTAAGTAAAGTAAATGCCACACTATCCGTTATGTGGCACAGTGATTGATAATGTATCATATGTGACATTTTTAGATTGTTAATTGTGGAGCATTAATGTGTAAGTAGCATTTTAGTGTGTCCTCTGGATGGGTTGTAAATACTTTAACCAACCATAGTAAACAGCAGCAGGTTGTGACAGAGAGGCCAGTGGTTTCCCGCCAAGGAGCCAGGCCCCGTCCAAACTGTCACAACATAAAACTGACATATAATGGACAGCTAATAAAAGAAGAAAAATAAACATCGGTTCAGCTACACCAATTAAATTCATTTGTTGGACTTCTCTTATTTTTTTTTTACCTTTTTGTGAATTATTACATGATTTGACTTTCAGGGTCCTTCATTTATAGACATCTGATGTAAGCTGAGCGGGGGCCCCAAAGAGACATTGATTAATTGATTATACAAATTTATGTATAATTATTAATAATAATTTTTAAAGTAACTGGTTAAAACAACAGTGGATTATAAAGTATGACAATTTCCTGAAAATTCTAAGCAATAATTTGTATTTGTTTCAAGATAGTCACTGGTCTAAATTCCCAAAACTTTAAGGAAACAATCCTTCTGCCGTCATTGATCAATGTTAGGGCTGCAACCAATTGTTATTAACACAAATAGACTCTGGAATTCAAAACTGTTTTTCACAGACTCAGCTTGGTTTGCAGTACAACAGACAGCAGACTGGCTGGGTTTAGGGAATTGACAAAATAATATTAAAATCTTGGCCGATTTGAATATGTCAGACATGTGCTCACACATATTTCAGTTTTTTTTTTACAAGATTGTTAGCAACCAGTTGATTATAATTTAAAAAAAAAAACTTTGAACTTTATTAGAGATTTGAATAACTGTGATTACAGACTGATGCAGAGAGGCAGAATGTGCCATAGTAGCTCTCTGTCTCCTTATGAGTGAAAAAAGACAGAATCCTTATTCACACACACACACACACACACACACACACACACACACTTCTAAGAGCTGGAATCCCCCCTCAGACCACCTGCGTTCTACAGTTAACTGAAGCCATGTGCCTGGTGGATAGGCTGGTGTAGTGTGGTTTGGTCCCTTTGTGCCAGGGCTCTTCTCCTCATGCCATGAATTTAAACTGACCTCAGGCTCACCAAACTCTAAATCTCCTCTTTCTTGCCATGTCAATGTGCTCCACATACATCGTAGTCACAGACCTTAATGCTATACGTTGGAAGTTACTTTAGTACTGAAGCTAATTTGTTCTGGAAACCGTATGTAAAAGTTAATAATGGGTGAATGATAAGTTTGTGTCCTAAGGCAGAAGAAGATGAGCTATGCAGCTTTTATTAAAAGCATTAGCAGTTCAGTTCTTGGAATGGTTTTGCAGAAAGTTTAAATTCTTTTGTGGTAATCTGTTGCTGGTTTAAGAACGCGTACATCTGCCTTTGTGCGGTCATCCAGGAATGTAGACTAGAAGCTGTCCAATACCTGATCCTTATTATCTGATTTGACACCCTTTAGTCTGCTTATCCTTCCCCAAAATGAAGACAGAGATCACTGGTCACCACTCTGACAGTGGTTCCTGTGGACCATTTCTTGGATGTTGACTCCTAGAAAGAAGGGATCACAATGCTCAGCGATGGCTGGACTGAGAGTGTAGATGGAGTGGACTGTGTTAAAGGTTAAATGTGCCAGGTTTTGTAAAAATGGCTCCTTCTATCTTGGGCCATGAACTTATCAATCACAGTAGTCCGTGCACTCCTTTGAATCTAATTTTTTGATCATATCCAAACAAATCAAAAGGTTTCCCCCTTTAGCAATCTGTCGTTTCTATTTTACATAAACAAGCTGCCTGACTTGCACTTTTAGCACAATTTATCTTCAGTTCAGTGCTTACGACCATTTCAGCTACATATATCTGTCCACTTATCTAATCGTTTTTTACCCATGTGAGTTAAAATCAATGAACTCATCCCTCACCTGTTATCCATGGATATTGCTCTTTTACAAGCTCTGGTGGAAAGCATGTATGATCATTGTTTGAAGCTTTTTCTGTGAGCTGCCTGAACTCTACAGTTATGCCGCTGCAGCCCATCTGTCACGCAGCGCTCAAAGTGCAGTTCATCCTGTTTCACCAAAGCACTCTGTCATCATCACACTTAACTGTGGATGTCATTTTGACACCAGACGGGTCACAGAAAAACAAAAGCTTAAAGTCTTACAAACTCTGTCTCGTCAAAGGACTGGCACTGTTTCAGGAATTATTTAATGTCAGATATATGACATGTGCACCCAGTCGAAGAATAAACACAAAAGACACTTTTGCTCACTAGTGGTAAACATCTGAGTGCATTTTTTTTAAACTATGTCTGGCTTCTGTTGCCTGTTTTGGGAAACTTGGTCCATGTTCTTTGCCTTACGTGTCACCTCACGTTACGGACTGGAACATACACTTCTGCCTTTGTTTGTTTCATTCCAGAGGATAACATCTGTTAAAAAACACATGTTCCCTGTTAGAGAATTGGTAAAGGTCGTCTTTGCTCTGCATAAACACAAAGTTTTCTCTCAACTCATTTCAAATCGGATTTACTGGCAAGGATTACATAAGCAGACTCTCTCAGATAAAGCAGATTTAAATGTGAAATGCTTTTATTTGAACCATTATTTATTCTGAGGAAGGCAACTTAGTGAGCCAGCTGTCCCCAACAAGCGCGTCACACACAGCTTTCATCAGTTACACTCGTTGACATAGCAGCTGCCCTGCTTTGCTCTAGGGCTTCTTGCAAAAGGAAGGTAGACCATTATCATTACCTTCATACCTTCATGCATCCTTTCCTCTCAGCTGGCTGTGCTCCATGTAGGATATGCCTCTTGCTGAGCATTGCTCTGATGATGCTAACGGTATAATTATGGCTGTCAGCCGCTCCTAGCTGCTGTGTAATTTGGGTTTCCAGTGGTCGTCCATGATGTCGTCAAATGGCAGCTTCTAAGGGGACAAGGAGGGTGAAAAGTTCAATATCTCTTTTAGTTGCTGATAGACTGACTCACACACCACTAGACATCTTCCCAATGAATTCACTCCCAAAAAGTTTTTCTTTTCCTCACTGGCAGGAAACTACTGTCCTGGCTGGTTTGGAAAAATGTGGTTCTGCCAGATGTGTGTCACGCCTGGATGAAAAATAAGTTCTACTTAGGCATTGTTTTTCGTCTACGGTGGATATGTGTTTGTCAGATAACCTCCATTTTAAGATGCAGCATGACTTGATCTGAGACATAAGTCCAAAAAACAAAAGCTGCTCGCCCAGTCATGATTAAAATATTTAACTGTTAATAAGATGTGGAAAAATGTCTGTTAAAGATCCACATCAAGGTGTAAAATAAAATGAACTGATTGATTCCAGACAAGTGTGAACTCACACGCTTCACCACTAAAACCCCCCTTTTTTGTTTTAATAGTGCACTACATTTGCTTTTGAAGCACGGGGTTAACGACGCATGAAACTGCAATGATAAAACGGCGAATAATAAGAAGCCAAGGTTATAAACTGAACATATGATGTATAATGTGTGAGGGTGCATGAAACCACAGAGCACTTCTGTTTTTTTTGTTTTTTTCTGTCATAATATTGAACAGCAACATCTCTTAGCATACATGTGCTGTCATTTCATATTACCTACTGAACATTTCTAGTGTATAAATGCAGTCCAGCCAAACTACTGTGCTGTATGAGGGGAAAACAATACTTGACCATTTCCACATGTTGCTCATGCTCATGACTGAAGATAGTCCAGCTCTGCCAGTAAACGCATCCCGACTCGAACCCAAGATTGAAGTGGAAGAAACAAGTGTAACCGTACCCAGGTGACCCTCTGTCAGCCCCTCGCTGCACTCCACCCTCCCGATGTTTCAGAATTGATTGGATGTGGTCTCGAGGCTTAATAGTGTGTATATACACTTCTTAATTTGAAGAGCAAGACTATGATTATGGGTTTGATTCCCGCTGGGGCCACCCAGGCTACAAACAAACACATGCAGCCATGGTACTGCTCAGCAAGTCACTGTGGATGAAAGCCTTCCACCGAATGTATTGCTCAGAGGTCGATAGGTTTTGCCGGGAAAACCACTGCACTCGCCGCCCTGTTTCAAGCGTAGGTTTCTATTATGGTGCGTAAAACCCATTCATCTATTTTTACCCTTTTTTTCAATGACCTCCATTGCGAAAGGAAACAGAAATAGAAGGACGCAAAGTTAATCCCCACATTTTTTTCTTTTCTGAGTAGTGCATCATTTCAGATTGAGGCCCAAAATAGGAATATGTGTACACTACAAGGGAGAACATAAATATAGATACACATATATGAAAAGCAGATCAAAGAAGTGTGTAGCACAAGCAGTATGTTCTGTAAGATGCAGCAGAT
>JAPXVT010000009.1:26886634-26897100 GCA_029823135.1 Acanthurus reversus
TTTAGCTCACAGCTACAACATACATGTTTTACAGCACAAATGGAAGGTTGTTTTCTGACTGTCTCAGAGTGACGCAAATTTGACAGCCCAGTAGCAGCCTTTTTAAAGCTTATTCCAGTATTTTTCACTAGGTACAATTAAAATTTAACTACTCTGATGCCAACATATTAACAAATTTGTTCCAGGTTCTAGCAGTTTTCTCCTGCAGTATTAAAAATTACTTGAAATACAGTTTAGACCTTTATGTCAGCAAATTTAAATGATGTGGTTAAATTCAAAATCACTCATGGTAAACTGTGGTATCCCAATTAATTTGATAATATACTGAGGTTAAAAATGCTACATTTGTTACCCGTAATTACTCAAAGCCTCACAAAAGCCACACTGTCACTGTAGTTACGTGGCCTTGCCCTTTCCATATGTGCAGAGTCTTGCACTTAGTTAGACACGTGATTATGTGAAAGTGATGGGGAAAACATGTTAGTGCTCATGGAGTTATTTGAAAAAAATAGACTACAATGCATGTCTGTGGCTTGTATGAGAACTATCATGAGCAGTATTGTAGCCTACAATGGTTAAGCTACAATAGAGCTTGAGGCTAACAGATGGTCAACCTGTGGCCCTTTTTCTGGCAATCAAAATTACGTGTGTGTGGCCTATGTGTGTGAGTTTGTAGCTGCAACGTATTACCTCTCATGTCATTCCTTTGTTGAAAGAGAGTGATGGGAAATGGGATTTCTCTCTACAGAATAGTATGGTTATTTAAAGTGAGGCAGCGTAACAAAAGGAGTAGACTGGGGAGAGAAAGAGAGATAGTGAGAGATTTGAATCATATGTTTAACTGCCGTTGGGGCTTTTTCTGCACTGTTGCCATAGCAACAGCGGCTCACTGTATTTGTGTGCTGCATGCGTGCATGCATGTATGTGTGTGAGACAAGGGAATTAATTCTGCTTGTCACCAGTGTAGCCTGGAGCTGGCTCCCCAGCTGCTGGTTGCCATGAGACCATACAGACACATCCTCCGCTATAATGATAAATCTTATCTCCTAAAGCTAAAATCACTGAACAGATTTGGTACACTGTCTTTGAGACTTTGTCAAGATAAATGGCCACTATTGCTCTGTATTCCTCTAAATGTAAAATATAAGTAATTTCAAAAGTAATGTCATTACAATGCCATTAAATTACCATAGAAACAGATGGAAAAATGATAGGCTAGCTTTATTATTTAAAATTTACTTGGAGTAGAACTTGTACTGTACTGAACCGTATGGATTTATTTCCTCCTACATGCCAACAAGACTATAGCACGCAGACTGATTTGATAGTAACAGAAACAAAACCCCAAATTTCATTTAATTTTTGTCAACCTGTTATAATCAGGCTATAATGTACATTTTAATTATGCAATATTACAAACTTCTTCTGTTTGAATCAGCTATCCAACTATCCAATGGACCACCTTTAGTAAGATGTAAAATGCTGTAATTAGAGCAAAATGCTGCACCCAAATTTACAAACTATGAATACACCATATTCTTGAGTTCATAGTTTGTATGAACTCAACTTTTTTCACACAATATGCTTTTGTGTGAAAAAAAGTAATTGGCTTATGTATCTTTTCAGATGCTCCGCCCAGAACGTACGACATCCGCTCCAAAAAGTCTAGGGATTTGTAACTGTGGAAAACTGTACCTAAAAAGAAACTAATTAAAAAAATATTACACTTTGCAAAGTAAAACTTTATTTAAACTTTTACTAAAATGTTATTAATGGTAGGCTAGAGCTGCCTTGGTTGCTATCCTACAACACTTATTGTTCTCACTACTGCAATGCATTGTGGGTGGACAATTATAATAATAAAAATATTAATAACAATAATAATGACAATATAATATAATAAAATAATTTTATGAGCGCCTTTTATGCAACCCAAGGACACTTCACAAGGGAGATAAAAACAAACAATACATGAAGACAATAAAATACAGGATAATAATGCAGAAAAGCAACATACTGTACATCAAAGCCATAAAATACAGATAACACACAATCATAATATTTACATAATGAATCAGGAAAGGCAAGTCTAAACAGGTCAGTTTTTACTTGCAACTTAAAGATAGCAGCAGACATGCACTGGTGCAGTTTAAGAGGGACAGCAATCCAGAGTGTGGGGCCAGTCGCACAAAAGGCTCTGTCACCCATGGTGCATAGTCTAGAGGAGGGAAAAGAAGAGGGGCATCAGTGGAATGGTGTGAGCAGGCATTGGAGTAGGGGTGTAACAGACTGGACAGGTAGGGAGCTGCAAGGCCATTAAAAGTATTATGGATTAGAAGAAGAACCTTTACATTATGCAGTGTCAGATTGGGAAGGGTGGGTGTGATGTGCAGGATTGAGTATGGCAAAGAACTCTTGCAGCCGGATTCTGGACATACTGTAGTCTTTTTAGGCACTGGTCTCGTAAACCATTGAGCAGAGCATTACAGTAGTTGAGTTTAGATATTACAAAAGCATGGATAAGGGTTTCAGCAACAGAGTGTGAAAGACAGGAGTGTAATCTGGAGATATTCTTAAGGTGTAGGAATGCTGTTTTGGTGATGCTCTAAATGTGTACATCATAACAGAGGGTTGAATCAAAAATGGCTCCAAGATTCCTTACTTGAGCAACAGAAGAGTTAATGAAATTCGGGATGGACAAATTCTAGTCGGAAAGTTTGTGAAGTGTGGCTGGGGAAGCAAATAAAATAGCCTCAGTTTTAACCTGATCAAGCTTGAGCAGTTGCAGTTCATCTAAGTGTTAATTTCACATAAGCAGTCAACCAGATTTGTTGGTGATAGAGTGTCAAAGGGTTGGGTGTGTATGTATAGTTGTGTGTTTTTGGCATAACAATGGAAATTGGGATCATCCTAATGAATTATATGACCTAGTGGAAGGATATAAATAATGACAAGCAATGTCCCCAGGACTGAGCCTTGGTGAAAGCTGTGGGAGAGGGAAGCTGTGTGAGATCAGAAATTACTAATAGAAACAAACTGTTGTCTGTTTCTGAGATAGTATTGGAATCATGATACAGCAGTATCAGTGACACCAAGCAGAGTTTCTAGCTGGTTCAGTAAAAGTGTATGATAGACCGTATCAAATTGCTATGCCAGTGTAGTTTACAGTTTTTGCATATTGTAATATCTTCCCAGAAATTGTAATTCATACTTTCATACTATGCAATACTACTAATTTCATACTAAGGTTTCAGACATACAAAAAAATCTCACATACTGTTACTAGCATACTTAATAGCATGTCAGTATGGAATTTCAAATGCAGCCATGGTCTTCTGGACAAACGATGCAACAGTTCAGTTTCGTCCAGCAGTTCTTTTTGCTATATCCAACAAGAAATGTTAGCTTGTGAGAACAAGCTAGACAGCAAACAAAGCAGTGATCATGTAACTGACAGCCAATGTTGATTCAGCTTATAATGCAAATAATTTGAGAATTTACAGTGAAAAATTTGAAATTGAAATTTAATGAACTTCATGCCTCCTTCATATTTTTACATGAGTTTACAAAAATGTAACATCTTCCCTTTTTTGTTGTAGAGGGGTCCTGAGATGACAGAGGTAGAGCCAGTGTTGGACTTTGCCTCCTCGGGGCGCTCAGGGAGAAGAAATGCCCTGCCTGACATCCTGGGCTCTCCAGCAGGCGTAAACCCTGGTGACCTGCCTTTAAAGCTAGCTGAGCTGTCTCTCAAAGGTAAAGTACACGAAGATTTCTTTGTCATCGTATTCAAACTGTAATCACCATGAAAATTTATTTTGTAGTGCCTTACAGTCTTGATATCACGCTTAGGTCAAACTCTGTCAATCCTTATTAGATTCTTAGTGCTGTCGGTGTTAGCCAACTTTTGTCACACTTTACAAAAGAGCAGATATGTAAAACATTGTTAACAGTGGTGATAACATTATTCTGACATAAATCCTAACTTAATAATAACTAAATTCAGACCGTTTTTATGACAACAAGAAATAACAATCTATCCACATGGCAATTTCAGCCAATGTATTTCTTCAAACTATTAAATAAATGAGAAAGAAAGAAATAAAAATGACATTGAAATAAATATAAATGATGACGAAATTTAAAAAAGAATTAAAGTCAGTGACTTTCCTTCAGTCCTTTAGCGGTCTCGTCCACGTGCTGCATCACTGAACAGCTGTGGCTCGCACAGCTGTCTTGTCCATCCAGGCTGCATTGCTGCTGCTGAACTGCTGCTGAGCTGCTGTCAGTTTAGGCTGTTTCCCAGTGTGCTTTGTGCAAAGACATGCACATGTGATAACATGAAAAAAATTACCGTTATCTTAACATTAAGTGTTTGACCGTTTAGAAGTCACATCCCTAGTTAGAGACTACCTGACATGAACTTCAGTCCCACTTTTGCAGGACATGTCTGGTTTTGCGGATATAAATATTTATTTTATTAGATGTAGTCTTTTAGAGAATGATGGGACTCATTGGGAAATGATCTAATCGCATTATCATGATGATAATGCATCACTTTTGTTTCAAACTTTATCCAGCAAGTATATATAGTTCATAAAAAGTTCAAGCATATATAGTTCATAAAAAGCTGCTACACATGGCAGGGATTTGGAAATGAAGACTTAATGTCCGATTCTATGTCAAAATCAACCCAGATTTTGCATTATGACTTTAGCATGAATGTGGCTACCAGGCAAGCCAGATTTAGACCACTGTTGTGCTGAGTATTTTTAGCTACAGTACATGGGTAGAAAGAGAATGAGCATGCTGTAATGACATAATTGGTCTTGTATGCTCCAAAAATTGATTAAGCATTATTCTGACTTTGCTCACTCTTGTTCTGTCTTTGCAAGCTTCTCTCTGTGGACTCGTAAATCTTGACTTGCAGACTGTTTATCATTTCTGTTTCATTCATGCTCAATAAATTTAATTGCCAAGAAACTCACATTTTGTTGCATTGTGCGTACGCAAGGAAGAACTATCTAAAGTAAGCAGGCACCTACTTTTTCACTAATGATCCTAAGTTCTGGGCACCATGCATTTCCCTCTAAGACCCCCACATAGTCCTAGGTGTGTAAGAAAAACGCTTGCTTGTTAAAGCAACTGTGAAATTGGCTTTGCAGTTTTTTCGCAGGACAGACATCATTAAATACTGTTAACCAGTTAAGTATCTAGTATTGTTCGAAAATAGCTTTGGTCAAATTTCTTTAATTTTGCCTTTGATAGTGACTGCAACATATTTCTGATCGTGCCATTTTGTGTTTGTTAG
Source organism: Acanthurus reversus (assembly GCA_029823135.1). Taxonomy (NCBI): domain Eukaryota; kingdom Metazoa; phylum Chordata; class Actinopteri; order Acanthuriformes; family Acanthuridae; genus Acanthurus; species Acanthurus reversus. The sequence continues at coordinate 26,891,943 of JAPXVT010000009.1, forward strand.
CAGATGGTCCTGGAGGGGCCCAGTCACCTACGGCAGAGGAGCCTTCAGCACTGCCAGAGAGCTCTGAGGGGAAAGAGGGATCGTAGGGACACATTTATTTACCTCCCTGGAGACCTGCAAAGATAACCTGAGAGACAGGATAAAGGGTGACCTGTGAGAGAAAAAATGATTATCTGTGGAGATTCAGTCTGTTTGCAAAGCAGCTGAGCCATGAAGAGAGAGTGACAAACTGACTCCCAAAGGTCTGGAGCCAGGAGCTTAGGATTGGAATTCAGCACTATCAGAACAGTGTCAGACTTCACTTACTCATGAACCAGTGAGTGTGTGTGCATAGGTGCGTTATACACTGACTGGAGACATTTAGCTGAGAATCAAAGGGACCACAACAGATTGTATAATGTGCACTACTATTTTTGTATGAATTATTTAAAACTAAAGAAAAACAAGTACTTGTAAGTCAGACTGTAATACACAACATTTCCAAGCAATTCCTGCGATTTTTGTTTTAAAGTGATATGTGTTGTTTTTCATTGACGCTAATGGGCAGAAGTTCAATAGCAGTCTGTTGTGGCTTAAAGCTTTTTAACCCAGCTGGATGCAAAATAGCACATGTGACAAAAAACAAAACAAAAAACAGTAGATAAAAACTGGGAAGTTTCTGTGTTGTTTTGCTCACTTTTCTACTAAATGTGTGTGTGATGATCTGCTGTACATTTTCAAATCTGAGGTTGTTGTACAGTATTTCTGTATTGTTTTTACTCCTTATCACTAGACTGTTTTGATCTTAGCAACGTCAAGCAGGGATTTGATCCATTTATTAAGTCTTCATATGGTGTTAGGTCATAACAAGACCTGCCCATTTGAGACATTCGTGCAGAGAATAGTATCCCACTGCCAGTAATGTACTCACTGCTTCATTGTTAAACTTAGTTTTTTGCCCAAGGGTCTTCATTTTTCCGACCTCTGACAATGTGCCTAGAGTCCATTCACAACCGAAAACCTGTGCTGTGCTCTTTCTCTGTGAGTCCTGTTGCTGACTAGCTTGGGCTGCTGATATTTCCTCAATTAACAACACCTCTTTACTGCTTGAACTGTAAATGAAGTATAGAGCACTTGTGTAACATTCTAGAGACCTGCATCTGCAGATCCTACACTGTGTCAGGTAAAGCGTTCAGTTTTGCGTAAACTTGCGTAAGCAGGATTTTTTTCACAAGGCTCCTTGCATGTGCTTCATATTGTGACAGCAGCATATGCCAGTGGACTGGGCCAGGGATTATCATCAAGCAGCACCACAGCCACAATGTGTTTGGAGTGCAGAAAATGGCAGCACACTCTCTGGGAGGACAAAAGTCTGTTCGCACTTATCAACACATAAGCAGAGCTGTGAATTGGAAGCAAGACAAAGCAAGCATTCACATTTGTCAGCAACCCACTCACTGCTACTGTATATATACTGTATTGTATTATGGCCCATTTGTTAGTAATTCACTCACTGCTACTGTATTATATTGTAGTTTCACCCATATGTGTCACACGTGCTGCCTGTTTGACTACCAGATTTTATGAACGTACTGTACAACAAAAACATGTTCTGGAATTGTCACTATTTGAAGATGTTTTGCCAGTGGCTGTGTCTTTATGTTGATGTGTTTTACAAATGCAACAAGGGAAGCCTAATGTGCTGCTGCCCAGCCTCTGTGTTTGATGCTGTACTACTTATGCTGATGAGAAAGTGTTTATGGAGTACATGAAGCTGTGTGATCAACACCTTTTGGGGGCTTATTAATCAGAGGTGTATTTTGTCGTGTCCTGATCTCTAAGTGGTGCATATATTTTACTTAGCTGGATCGAATCTAATGTGTTGATTCTGTCTGGTAGTGAAAATTGCCATTAAACCTACAAGCTTTACATATATAACTCTGTGTTGAGTAGTTTCATTATTATGCAAGGCCCTCAATTGTATTGCTTGACCTACAATTTTGGGGATGTGTGTTGGAATTAAGGATGATTTTTAAATATTATGATATGGAATAATTTAGTGTCTTTAAAAGTTTTGAGAGTGTTTTTAGCAATGCTAGCAACAGTGCAAAGGAAGCAAGGTCAGTACACCACTTTGGTTGGGACTGAAATAACTTAACAACTATTAGTGGATAATAAAAATTGGTACAGCATTTATGTTCTTCAGAAGATAAAGCCTACAGTCATGTAAGCCAAAAGCAACTTCAAGTTTGTTCAGACTTAAGTCTTAACTTAAACTTTACCTGCAGAAGTATTGTCAGTACAACCAACCTGAGCAATAACAGTGAGGGTTGTTCCATTTGACTGCAACCACTATCTCTGATTGCAGGCACTTGAAATTGACATGTTTTTTTTCTTCTGAAGAAAGAGCATATAATGAATGCTTAAAGGGAGCACCAGGCATGCACATGCACTCTTACCAGCTTTTCCAGAATATTCATGTTAGTATACTTCTGTTACATAATGTTGCAGTTCCTGAGGGTGAGCAGCAGATGGAGACATTCACTGAAAGATCATTCTCCCCACATTATTCTTCTAGGCTTATTTCTTTGTTATGTTTAGTACAAAGACAATGGCTGAATTATTATTTTTACAACAAATTTTTTATTACTTCCTTAAGGTACATAGATGTGGTGACTGAAGTCATGATTTAGAGGCTCTGGCTCCACATTCCTGCACACAGCTTTCAGTTTTAAACCCAGTCAAGAATTTGACTTGGACACACCCAGGGTTGTCTCACTGCTCATACATCAACAGGGGGGGATTTCACAAAAAAGGACACTTTTTGAATAAATATTGGTATAATCCTCACAAATACTGCTCCTAACCTGTGAGGGTAAAGGTTATTAATGACGGATGTGTCTGTGTGTTTGTAAGCCATGAGTAAATGATTGTGATGTGATCATGTTGGCTGATTGCCTGGCTGTGTCCTAGCACCCAAGGGCTCTTTGTCTCCCTGCACACACAACTACAGTGAAGCACTTTTGTACAATACATTAGTTTACTAGCTGATTCTGTGGACCATTGATTATATAACAAAAACATTATTTATTAAATACATACCCATGGCTCTACATTATCTGATACATTTATATATTCATATTAATTCATTAAAGCAAAACAGCCACATGACATCCATTTAAGACTTGTTTTTGCTTAAACATCTTAGTCTCCACATCCTTTCCCAGGCATCCTCCTCTCCACTGATGGATCTCCTTTGCCCACACTGCTTCTATGTAATTTGTTACTAGGGTAACCTAGCCTTGAGAGAAGCTTGGGCCTTGTTGCACTGTATGCAGACATGCTTTTTTTTTAAATATGAGGAAATTTGAGGAATTTATTGGGAGGCTTTGGCTGCAATGATGACAGGGGGCACATGCGTGATGTAAACTGAATATGGCACAGTGTGAGACCCTGTTAGCCTCAAGTGAGTGCAGGTTTGACCTTGTATTTTTTTCATTATTGTATTGAAGATGGTGAGAAAAAAGGAACCAGGATCAGAAGAAGTCAGCACAGAAATAATTTCTCAAAAGCCTCCTCAAAGCCTCATATGATAAAATTAGCCTTTGATACTGTGAATCTGACCGCGCGCACTTTAACAAATCTAAAATAACAAGACAGTTTGCTTGTAATTCACTCAACAGAAGAGCAGCAGAAAGGAAACCTCTGTTTTTGTACATAATTGAATAACAGGGCAAAAGCGGTCAGCTGCTGCCTTTCTTCAAGGAAATTGTTGCATAGTTGCCTCCCACAAATGTACTGTGGTTACTCGAAGCTAAGTGAATAAATAGCAGCAGCAGACAGGTAGCCCACTACTTTGTCCTTTACAATCTCTGTCTCTCTTTGTCGCTCCCCATATCAGGCCAGTGAGTGAGTGATCCAGCTGCTGTAGGGGAGCAGTGAGTATTAGAGGGACGTATATAGAGAAAAAGAGATAGAGAGAGGGAGAACAGGAGGATGATAAGACTGGGGCCATGCAGACGCGGTCACAAAGAGGATGCCAGGCTGGCAGGCAGGCAGCCCAGAAATGGAAAAGCCTTCACGTGGAAGTCAACGTGCCATTTACGACACACAGGAGCCTGAGGAGGAAAAATGAGGAGATGAAGACGAAAAGACATCAGAGACAATGAATGGGGGGGGGCTCCAGCAGGAGCTGCTGGAGCATTAACTAAATTCCTGAGCCATGCAGGATTTATTATGATTCACCATCAAAATATCCACACCTGCTCATATCAAGGAAAATGCATTTTATTCAGTATTTTTCATAATGTCAACAAAGCCAGAACCAACAATTTGTCTGTACATTTCCCAATGCTGTCATAACAGCTTGAAAATAAACTGTTTTAATTCTCAAAAAGGTTTAATATTTTACTTTAAACAGCTGGTAAGGTTTTTATCAAAGACAACAGGAGGGAACAGTGCATTTGTTTAGGGACTTTTTGCTTAAACTTCAAATGGAAATGCAACTACTTTACCTACGCTGCATAGTATAGCTCACACTAATCTAGCTAGCAAGGAAACTAGCGCTAGCTAATTAACAAGGCTGCTTGAGCTAACAGCTTTGCTCAGATAGGGCTAGCGGGAGCCAGAGCCAGTTAACGCACAGATATATATCTATGGCTTAAAAGGCTCTGGTGCTAGCAATGGCCTGTGCTCTAATTTCAACTTGTGTTGTGTATCATACTGTCAGTGGTGGTGGTTATGGTCGAAGTAGCCTAGACCCTAGCAAGACCCTGGCAAAATATCAGCTGTTAACAACTACTTTAGCTATCTTGACTAGCAAATAAACTACTCAGCAGTTTACCTCCAGTTTATAACAAACCATGCCTTTCCCACGCACTCAACTTGTAATCCTTACATAAAAATAAAGGGAATAGTAGGAAATCAACCAGTAACATCTAACATTTAATAACCAGATGTGATTTGTCCAACATCATTGCTTACTTGGATAGGGCTAGCGCTAGCTTTGTGGCTAGAGGTAGACAGAGCCATTTAAGAGAAATGATAAGACTTATTGTGCAGTTAATTGTACAAACAGACTATCCAAGAAAACAATGCTTCAGTTTTTTTGACTAGTGAGATTCTGGTAATGTTTTCTGATATTGTTAGCGATGTTAGCCCTAACTTAAACATATGCTTG
>JAPXVT010000009.1:27262246-27273678 GCA_029823135.1 Acanthurus reversus
TCCCTTTTCACAGAGACGAATCTGTTGACATGTTGAGCTCTTATGCACATGTGAGTTGGAGTGTCAGTACGGGACATGCACAGTGGAACTAATGCATTTCGTTAAGCTCTTTCAAATCGTTTCCATACAGTGTGTTGTCAGGACAAAACATCTCTCATGCAGATAGGGAAGTGCGCTGCATTTAGAGACGACAATAAATGTCACCAGTGGATCTAAATCATCCCTTGAGTTCAGAACGAAGTTTTTCACATCATCAAACACAAATTACATGAAATGTTTTGCTTTCCTTTATGAATGTGCGCTCCCATTGAAATAGTTATCATTGATGAATGGTCACAATAAGTCAAATGTATCCCAATTTACTGTGAACTAAAGGTATAATGGCATTGTTTCAGCATATAGTAGGTGTAGTAACAGTACAGAAGGAAACTTTGATAAGGAAAATTTGCTATGATAAAATGAGCATCAGCTGTCAAAACTAAGAAAAGTAATGTCGAGTTCTTACCGCGCCATTGTTCTTGTAATGAGCTTATTTTCTATCTTCTTTAGGGTTCAAGAAGAAAAAATAAACAATTTTTTTAATAGAAGAAACAGATCTGAAAGTGTGTCCCTTAATTCACCGGGGCTCTAGCCATGATTTTCTTACATATTATAAAACGCTGCAAAATAAATTCACGTACATCATCAAACTCCGCACATAGAAAACAACTTTTTATATTAATAACATAAACTTTGGAGTTTCCAAACTGCTCAGAATCACTGGTTAAAAAAAATATGACATCCCTTTGTGTGAAGTCACTCCCACACCCAGATGTAAACTGTGGTTATTTTCCAATACTGCATTCTTTCTATCAAAATGATTTAAAGAAGATGCTGACAACTATTATCCAAAGAAGAAGAAAAAGACAACAAATACGAAGAGGAACTTTGTTGGGGAAAACGGTTAAGACGACCGTCTGTTTTGGAAACCGGTCAAACTGACTAGCCCAGGGGAGAAAAAAAAGACTGAGCGCAAAAAGAAATGATATAAAGAGGATTACAATATGTAATGTGGGGGGGTCAGTGGTCCTCGGGATTTCAGAAAACTATTCAAGGGGTCCCATAGGCCAAAAAGGTTCAGAACCACCGATCTGAGAGTGGTGGACATGTGTGGTGACATCATCATGACATCACATGTGAAAGCCGTGGGAAGAGTAACTCTGGGCTTACACCAAAAGCTTCATGAGTGTCAAAGGCAGCCGGTGGTCATTCATTTTCAGTCTAGGCTTGCGACGAAGGGTGTCTGATGCCTCGGCTGCAGTGAGTAGCGCGATGGCAGCGACCTGGGCGACCACAGGCGTCGATGCAATGAGCAGCGACGATGTCGAAGCAGCAGCCAACAGAAGTTCCTAGCAAACATAAGTTCTTTCTGATCCTACATAATTGCAGAGAAACTAATAATTGTGTTCTCCAGTTTCCCAGCGCAGTGTGATGCGTCACCGTTCCATTTACTGTGACATAGACGAATAGAAGAAGGTGTCAGAAATAGTTGGTGTATCTAGCGAGTGGTTACGCTCACTACACAATGTAAATCCATACAAACAAATGCCAGCCATGTGCCAGTTAAGCTAGGTGAATCAATAAGTACAAATATTGCTTTTTACAATGACTACAGTAGTTAAAATTGATTATGATGGTCACAGCTGAACAGGATGTGAGCAGTGCCGCTTGAATGTCTCCTGCCAGCGAGTGCTAGAGGGGCTGGCAGCGCGATGCCAACGACCAGAGGCGTATTTGAAGCTTTTGTTGTGAGTCCACAGTAAAAGTCACTGATCATCAGGAGTCAGTGCCTGAAGACTGATCGAGATGATTTATGCCAGACACATATTTGAACACAGACGCAGAGACAGAGGTAGTTCTTCTTCATACCTGTCGGCAACCACCTGTTATCACGTGACTGAAATTCCATACTTATATCACCCAATAACAACTAAACCATCTCCATAACAACAGAGCAAACTCCATCTGCTAATGAAGTCCACAAGATGTGGCTAAAAGCTCCTTAAGTTGATATATTTATGGAAAACCTCTTGTTAAAAGTTGCATAACATGTTCAAAGAAAACCTTGTCCCAGTTTTGTTTTGTAACAAATAATGACGAACGCTTCTTCGGAATCTCAGAGGAGCTGATGATAATGCAGCCAGTCTGAACCCACAGTGGCTTTCTACAGACTCTGGATCAGTGACATAAGGGAAAAGGAGGCCATGGTGTTACCTCGGGCCTTGAACCTTGGCACAGCGATCCCAGACACAGCTGTCTTGGATGCAGCTCTCTTGTTTGCGTACCAGTTCGCACATGCATGCTTTGGAGTTTTATTTGCAGATCCCTGAGCATCACAGCTATGTTCCCTGAGCCAGACCACCTGCAACAATTAAAAGTGCCTCTGCTGCTTGCTGGCTCAGCAGGGCTCTGATCAACACTGCATTATAGTAGAAAGAAAAGTTGTTTTGCAAATGGTTGTAAAAGGGGATCAGGTGTCAACCCCCTGCCCTGCACAGCCAGACTTTTTCCCCACAGTGTTCAAACTTTGAAACCATGGAATAAAACGCAGACACTGCAACAAGCAATAGATCGTTTCTCTGTGAGATTAAACATTATTTCACGTTAAAGGCTTGTAGCTACTCAATACAGTAACTGTGGTCAAGAAAATCACTGAGAGGGAGAAACTGACGTTAAAAAAGTCCATAACATTTAAAAGTAGCAACTTTTATCATTGCCCCAGATTTTTTTTGCATCTCATAATATATTTATGCGTGCATGTGACATTGTAGGTAATTTAGGAACCATACAAGTAGTACTTTCAAGGTGAACTCGCTGTCAATGGCCAAAAAAGCAGTAATACTTGCAATGCAGAAGTTTATACTTTCATTTTTTATTTTATATTTTTTGGAGTCACATGATGTGCACGCTCAGTTGCTCTCAGTTCAGGCACAAGATCCATTAAATTGTTCACGTGGATGTCCTGTCAATGTTGATGGTACCTTTAGTCAGTTGAAGCAATAAATTACTAAGTTTGTGTCATATTGACAAAGGAAGCTGAGTTTTCTGAGTTTGACCTGCTCACAGTCATTTTTGCTGTGCCTACATGTGTCAGGATGCATTGCGTGTGAATCCTGGTAAACCAGACCTATTCACTCACAAATTAAATGTTTTGTGAAAATGGTCCAGGAACCCTCCCATCCACGGCCTTTTCCACCTGTCTGAAAACCTGACTCGCTAATTGCAACCATTTATCTCATAGGGTGCAGGCTTATTGAAGAAGCCGGTCTGTGTACCCAGTAGCTGACACGAATTATTGATAGCCAACAGACAGACGAGTGGGGCGGCTATTAATGTGAATTTTCGACAACCTGATAGATAATCACATATGTGTTATATTGTGTTGTGATATTAGCCATTTACATCAGTTTTGGGTGCTTTTGTCCGGTGTTCTTTATAGCGTGTTGTGCACGGGGCTGCGTGAGTCTCATGTCCACACCGCACAGATCATCAGACTCCTACTAAAGGCTTCAAATATTTCCTACGTGTAGTAATCACAAAAAACAGTCCTTGCCAGGTTGCCAAGGTTATTCTGCGCCTTGTCGGAACATTCCTTTTCATTAATATTAATAACTTCAATAACAAGGGGTTTTGACTCGCTTGAAATTTGCCTCAAAACAAACATGGCGGTGGCTCATCTGGAGTGCGGGGTGAAAGGTTGAAAAGTTGGTTGTGTGGTTATGTGTCTATCCAATTGCATTCAGAAGCAGTTTTGACTGCGGCCATTGGTACTGCCCCTTGGAAATGAATGGTGAATAGATAGCTACTAGACTAATTCTTACTTGAGAATTAGTTGGTTTTGCCAGGCTAAGGTAAATTGCATCAGCAAACACTTTTGTTTTCCCAACATAAATAATATTCGCTCAACTATTTCCCCTGGTCATCCATGGCTGCTTCAGTGGCTCTATGCCACATGAAGCCTGCCCCACAGCTTGAGCTCCGCTGCCTTAAATGCACATCAGAGGGAGAGCTGTGCTTCTTGCAAACACTTAGGCCTGAAAAAAACAGCACAGAAGCTGCTACAGGTCTGACCCCGTCTTTTTGTTTTTGTTGTCTCCAACAATTCTTCATTCCTAACACAAATCATGCATGAGGAATAACAACAAAAACAACTTAAGAGGAATTCAAAATTTAAGACCTCCACATATCTGACCAATTAGGAGATTTTTTTTTTTTCATGCTAGGGTTGTCACACTTTTCAAATATGATCCTATTCTTTACAGTATTCAAAAGGAGGTGGAGGAGATTCTGTGAGACAAAATAACTAATACTTTCTAAGTATAACTGAAGCCTTAAAAGACATGGGCTGAAAGCAACACTCATTTTCACCAGCATTGAATCGTGTCATTTTTTCGGCATCACAAATAAAAATAAAAATAATAATAATAATAATAATAAATAAAATAATATTAATAATTAAATTAAAAATAAAAGAATTAGGCCATCAGGATAATCTGAATGTTATTATTATGTAAGAATTCAGCACATAGTTGCTTTAATCAAGAGCAAGTTACATTAATAGTACAAATGCACTCATTGTCCAAGTTGCTAATCTGTAACGCCACAAAAGGCATGAACACTGGGGATAAAGCAAATGTAAACATCATTCATTCAGCATCTGAACTGGGCTCTGTGTGGCTGGCTGACCGCCCTCAACAATGGCACAATGGTATTGCAATTCTCTGCATCTGTCGGTATGAAGTGTCACACTCAACGAATGTCCAAAAAGAGGAGTCACTGTGCTAAAAGACATGGCTCCCTGAGACACATTAGGACGACAAATTCATCCAGACTTTTGTGTCACGGGGCCTCTGCTGTCTGCTGCTGTCCCCCCAGGGATAAAGCTTCAGATCTGAGCAATGGGAGTTGACAGGAGGTGGGCGAGCTGAAGACACTGACGAGACTGGATCAAAGCGTGTGGCAGGTGACAGGGACGTCATGCTGTCTACTTGACAGAGTGGCGGGGTGCCTTTTTCACCCGGATGAGCAACGCAGTGGCTATAACACAGATGAGAGGTAGCGAGAAGACCTTGTCCTCTGCCCACATGACATAAGAGCCTTAATACTACACAAGCTCTTGAACGAAACTTTTCTATACAGCTCAGTTCAGGCCAGTCCTTATTCTTCAACTACAAATCTTCATACAATATTTGTTGTTTTTCACAAAACTACTCCATGTAAATGACTGTAGATGAAAGCATATCTTGATTATTCATTTGAATGTGTTTCATTAGAGGTAAGTCTGTGTTATCAGTGACTGCAGGCAAACTATGAGTTGTTAAGCTGACGCATCAAAGCAGTTTGACGCACCTGCCAGCGCAGCTGAAAAAACTTGGTTGAATCACAGAACATCAAAATAGAAGCAGACTTTGAGAAAGTCTTTTTCTTATTTTATATTGATTCTTTGAGTCTTCAGTTGGCAGAATGCAGTGTGGTGTCATGGCAACTCGTCAAATGTTCATTTTAATTGTGTTTCTGACTAAGAATTTACATAAACTGATCATAAAACTATCTTTTTGTTTTTTTAGTATTTTCTGCGACAATGACTTCCCATTCCAGTAGTGATGCGCGCAGTGGCTTTGATGTCACTTGATTTCACACATGGACATAAATCATCTACCTGCCACCCACCCAACAAATTAATTTCTCTGATTTAGAGACACTCACCAGTGGACATTTCACGCTACCGTCCCTGTAGGCTTTATTGCCTTTTAAATCATTTCAAGTAGCACAAGCTATGCAGGTAATTTCTTTGTTGTGTGTTGTACAGATGTATGAGTGTTTTCTTTAAATATACTTTAATAATTTGTGAGGCTGCTTTTAAACATCCTCTAACATTTGAATACAAACGCACAACCATTTATTTCCGTATTTATGCCTACAAGCACTTTAGACCCTGTTTAGCTGTTACAAGTTTTCACATCAAATGAAACACTTGTTGTGGTTCAACCTTCCTTTTACATGACAACGGTACGCTGGTGCCCCTGAAACTGCAAACTTTTTAAACTGGGTTCCAGAGTGTTTGAAACCCAACCTTTTTTCCAGCCGTGTAAACTGCAAAGCCCGTGACAGTGTGACGACGCTAATGCTATTGCCAGTGCTATCGCAAGTCAATGCATTCCGCTCTAGCCACTACCACACTCTTATTAAACACGCCACAGTGCCTTTAAAGCAAGTCAAATGTGATGGCAGTCTAGGCAAATTTAAGTGTTTGTAGCATAATTTAAGAAGTCAAACTATGGCTGAATATTTTTTAATTTGTGGCTGCTAGGGCTTAGCAGCAACAGGACGTTAACAACTTCAAGCAGCTCCAGTGGTACGTCATTACAGAGTTACACTGCCAACTACCAGCCTGGTATGCATACGACAGCGTTTTCAGTTGTTCATGTAGACCTTTATTTTTTTAAAGATGCAAAGGAAAGATTTTTCCATTTTTAGTGGGACGGCTCTCGTCTAAACGTGGTCTTACAGTGGTCAGTTAACCTAATCTGCATGTCTTTGGATTGTGGGAGGAGGCAGGAGCCCCTGGACGCACTTTGCACACAAAAAGGCTGAGCCGTTGGGTTCAAACACGAAACATTCTTGCTGTGCAGTGCTACCATTACAGTGACTGTTGGTTGGAATTTTGAAGATTGATTTCATGTTTGATCTGACTCACCTGCACACTTTGTCCTGCTGATCAGAGGGGGTCCAGGTGCTCCAGTGCCCCCCTCCCCGGGCCGCGTGAGCAGGACACTGATGTGGTACTCTGTGTCTGGCTCAAGATGCCAAACCTTATAGGTAAGTGAGCCCACTCCATGAGTCTCTGTCCACATTGACTGGCTGGCCCGGTACTGGATCTCCCGCCGAATGACCGGCCCATCCCCAACAATAGAGTTGGTGTTAAGCTGGATGATCAGATAGGTAGGGCCTGCCCGCAGGAGCTGGGGGGGAGCAATCGGTGTTGGGGGCACTGCAATAGAAAATGACTTGTCATTATACTGAATAACTAAATACATAATCCCATTAGAAAATGTTAAAAATAATTATGATCTTTTTTATGACTAATAACACCAGAAACAGCAGGGAAAAAAAAGATGAAATTGTGTTCTCCACTGATGAAAGACAGTCAAACATTTTCAGCAGAAAAGAGCCAAGTCATGCATGCAAAGGAGAAGTCAAGGATTTCTGTTGGTGGTTTTCTCTTTTTTATTTTACAGTCTCAATAACATTATTTCTGCTCTACTAGAGCATTGAAGCATTAAAATAATTTAATCACATCTGGACAATGTGAAAGAGAGAAAGAGAAAGAGAGAGAGAGAGAGAGAGAGAGAGAGAGAGGAAGAGAGATAGTCTTAAATGCTGGAAATTCTTAATTTTCACCATAATGATGCTGAAGAAGAGCTTATTTGCATGAGTACTCATTCTGTCTTCTCTGCACGTGAAAAACTCAGCCTTGATGGATAATATGACCCTTACAAACCAGGCGGGCATCAAATTAATTCATCACATGAGGCTGTGTGTGTGGAAATGTTTTGTGTGGATGAGTAAAGGATTGTTGACTGATATGACTACTACACCTGCCTCCAGTGCATTTTATGACATGATTTGTTAAAATATGAACATTGAAACATTATGAATGCTTCCCGAATTACTTAAAGGAGTAGTTAACATTTGTTAAATATGTTTATTTGCTGTTACAGCTAAATCACCTGGGCACATGTGTGCTGTGAACATGCAAGCTAATTGTAGCCATTCTAATCAGTGCCTGTGATCCCATTGGCTAGGCCATGGCACGTGTTAGAAATGTCTCAGAAGCAGGTCTCCAGTCGGCTTTGTGAAGAATATGCTTTGCATCTATTTTTGAGTGATGTGGTGTAAAGCTGGACAGAGCAGATCAAGTCATACAGGAAGTCAGACACAGGAACAACATATAATCTAATCAGTTTTCAAAATAAAACACCCTGTGCTTGACTACATCAATGTCCCAATCTTTGGTACCTGACCAGAAGTCAGAGGCAGGTTCAGACGATATTTGACCACCACAACGAGAGGTTCATGCTGTCCTATATTGCAATTTAATCTACTTCATACATACGAATGTCTGTATAATTATAATTGTATAATTATCAAGAATGTTTTTACCTAAACAGCAGCAACAAATCTTAAATTCATGTAAGGATGATAGGCTGCACCTTAAAGTAGGAACGGTAAACATAATTAAAACTGACAAAAGAGACAAAATTTAACCATGTGGCATATAACAGACATGATAGAAGCAATAAAGTCAAAGTAAACAAAGGCATGACACTGTGCCTCTGAAACACTCCTGGTGGGATACGAAGTCACATTAAGGACAAAACAAAACTGTGGGGCACATGCAATGTTCTTAAGACAGGCCTGGTGTAATCAAGGCTTTTCTTTAAGTATGGAGCTGGAGACAGGATGTGGTTAGCCTATCTTAGCCTAATGCCTGGAAGTATTGAAAGAGAGTTAGCCTGGCTGTTTCCAAAGTTAAATTATCATTTAATCTTTAGTGACTCTATGACAGCATATTGATATCTTCACCTTTTTTTTACCTATGTATGGGTTAGAAAAATTAAATAGAACATAGTAACAGCAAGCATAGAGATGTTGGTGGATAAAATCAGGCTTGCTGTTTTTTCTTGCCTACTGCCCTAATGCTAAGCTAGGCTGACCACTTCCTGATTCCTGCATTAAGGTTAATGATCAGACATCAAATTGGTATCGATTTTCAAATCTCACTTTTGGTATAAAAGTAATTAACCAGTTGTCCAAAATGCCTAACTTTTAATTGAAGGTACCATGCCTGAATGCTTGTTAATCTCAGTGTTTTGTAGTAACACACGACTGAATAACCTAATTGTTTTTTTTCAAGATTAAGGTTAAATTTATCTATCATTTCACAACATGTGACTGCACAACAAAATGCAAACTGTGGGTCTTTTGTGCATCACAAGAGAAACATTTTTTCCTTTTACTGATGGTTATCTCTCTCATTATTAATAGCTGTGAGGGATTCCAATTTGAAATCCAATAATTAAGTTAGAGTTACTCATTCTAATAACCAGTTCTCACTTTGAATTTTTGGGGGGGTGGCAGTTGCACAAAGGACAGATGTGCGTTTTGTCTCTGTGTGTTTCATGGAAAGCAAGCCCTCACCAAAAGAGGAGGAATATGCCTTCTCATAACTCTAATGTTGTGCCTTTTTTTTTTACAGGAACCCCCTCAGTGACGCCGGGGGTCTTCTGTCCCAACTTTAAAGTGGTTTTACTGGTTTAAAAGCTCCTATGACAAAGTTGGACAAACAGAAATAATGTAATGAGTAATGTAACTAATGAGATATTAGTAAGTAATGCAGTTACTTTGTAAGTAAATAAAAAGTTATGGCAAAAAAGAGAAAAAAGTCCACACACTGTCCTTATTTATATAAAGTGGCAACGTTTCGATTCACCTGGGATCTCTGTCAAGCAAATGTTACAGAAATAAATAAATAATAAATAAATAAGTAAAAAGTTATAAAACACATTTTTATTGCAACTAGCCCAACACTTCCTCCTAGCTTACCCCTGACAATGAGTTCTCCAAAGTTGGAGATGGCTGCACCCCTGAAGGAAAGAGTGATGCAGCGGTAGAGGTCCTGCTCCCCACGCTGTGCCTCCACCTGGAAAGTTGCCATCAGACGTTTATGGCTCAGCCGAGACAGCAAGGGATTGTCCAGCACCATGCCGTTTCTCCGCTGACAGGCAAACAAAGACCACACACAGAGAGAAATCAGACATGAGCACAACAACCCAACCACACGTTTACCTGAGGCCTGCTTCAGTGACTGTACAGGCTGTGAAGCAGACAGGAAGACAAAGGAGGTCTGGAATTAGCTACATGGGTTAGCATGATAATAAATATGTGATAAATGTCACCCTTAGCAACACTGTTTTCGCAGGTGAGGCTGGTGACACAGGCCTCCCGGGTTGCTGTCTCTAGCACAGAGACTCGAAGTGACATCTTCTCATCTCTCCCCATGCTAATGTGTCAGCGCTGGAGGCACACTGGCAATTGGCTCAAGCAGTGGAACAAGACATCAGAGGCAAACACTTGCAATGAGCTGTTCCAGGTGTGAGCTGAAATATATGCTGTGCTATGTGAACTGTCCCCCGCTTATTCTTTATATACATACTGCAAGTGGGTTTTGAATTAGTTAAGGAGGATAGGGTAAAAATGTAAAATGTCAAATTGAATGCACAGAGGCTGGTTACTACTGCGTGAAGCTACAGATTATAAATCATTATTATTTCTTCCTTAGGTATCAATACCATCAGTTTCTTCCTTTATTAAAGCTCAATGAAATTTTTTGTAGTTTTATTGTTTGCTACTTGTTTTGTTTGGAACATAGTGACTCTTCAGATTGTAGCCTGTCCATTTTTTATTTTGAACATTTAACATTCACATCCACCTGCAGCCTATAAAGCACATAAATGTTTCCATTTGCAGAGTCTGCTGTCCTTACTATCTGACAGCAAACCTGCACCTTTTATATTTAAGAGTTGGTGCAATCAGAATACATTAATGTTCAGGACATAAACAGCATCTGAGACAGTCATCTGCAATTTGGGCCAGACGACAGCGAAAGAAATATGATGCTAACTGATTTAGAAACATTATGCTAACAATTTTTTTGGACTACCTAAATAGAAGGAGAGAGCAGAGGAGAGCAGGAACAGACAGGTCCAGAGAGGACCTCTACAGTGCCAGGGAGATCAAAGAGAAAGCAGCAATTAGCAGACTCAGTGGTGATGATCAAACAGTTCCTAAACAACAAATAGAGGAACAGAAGGCTGTAATGGTTTGTGATATATCTCTGTTTTCTGCTGTTATCTGGTATTTTTTCCTAATTAGAAAAGTAAGTCAGGGCTAAAGTGGAGTTAACTTGGGCAGAGAGGTTCACTGTAGCATACTGCCAAATTAAGACAGACAAGCCTCCTATTGTTTGTTTGCATCTTTCCCTTTGTTTGTGTGCAAGTTTGTGTATTTCGCACCGACAGCAAAGTCGCAAACTCTGAAACTGATAAAAAATGGCTCTTTCACATGCCAATGATCTTCAAAGGCCTCAATTCAGAGAAGATAGAGGGAGTGCAAAATAAAATCGGGCAAAACACAAGGGATGGATCACCACGTATACCGAGATCTCATTTGCAAAGCGCTTTCTCCCTGCTGCCATCATTTCAAAAGCACTTAGATGTGCAGGCTTCAAGGCCAGAGGAAGAGTGGAGGCATTCGGGGATGGATTTTTGAAGACTACTATTAGCTCATATTCAAACTAAGAAAATTGAAACTAATTTCAGTTGGTGCGAAGA
>JAPXVT010000009.1:27479010-27492539 GCA_029823135.1 Acanthurus reversus
AACAGCATTTTACAGTGAGGAGACTGAATTTGATTTGTCAATGAAATAATATTTTTTTAAAAAATAGTAATATAATTTGCCAAATGTATGCATCACTAAAAGCTTTAAAATGGTCCAAATATCAGTCTGACAATCTCTTACCTGGTTGTGCTTCAACAGCCATGACAGCTGCGTCTGTTTCAGCAGATTCATCTCTGTAAAGGACATATGAAACATATGGCACTGTCACATTTCTCCTTGGTAGTAAAGATGATACTGTCTACATATTGTACATCTAAGTATCTATAAGTAGCACTGTGTACCACTTTAATTAGAACCTAATAATAGCTGAACATCTGATATTCCTGTAGATGTGTTTGTTGTGTTGAAATAAATGGTAGCTTCCGTCCCCATGCCAGCCTTACGTTGTCTCCGTGAGGATACACCTGGTTTCTGTACATACCCAGTGGTGACTGGCTGGAGCTGGAGGATGACCTGAGTTTTATTTGGGTCTTCTGGGTCTCCTTCACCTTCAGTTTTCACCATCACCACCTCCCCCATGGACACTGTGACCTCCTCGGTGGTCGCCATCACACTCAGGGTAGACTACAGAGAGGGGACGCTTTCATAAGACAGCTATCCAGAAGTTTGTTCATCTGAAAAAAACAGGTGAATCCATCACATACCATGGAAGATGAGATGAAGCTGATATATTTCTCAGGTTCTCATTAAATGTTAGCAATATGACACAGACATTCAAAACTACTGTTTGTTTTTAGAGTTTAAGCCAAGATATTTTTAAAATAAATGTAAGATCAAGCTGGACAGAGAAGTAGCTGCATAACCCTATATCTGAATTTTGCAGGCATCGTGACATAAAAAAATCCACCCTTTCACAGCAGCTTCTCTCACTGACATGAACAAAACAATGAACCAAACTTCATTATGTTCAGTTTGGCCGTTTTCTCGCGACACCGATCCACACTGATCTAGTGACGTTATGACATTAGTTAGCTATAAATTATTTTTAACGTACTAAGTAAACTCATATCTAACACTGAGTTCATTTTTAATTAACTTTTCAGAAATGCTTCGTCTGACTCAAATTCTTCACGTCTAATACGAACAATACTAACTTCAATAAAATAAATTTGAGAAATTCAGTGCGCACATAAATTACATTAAATCACAAAACCTTAACGAAAGGTACATTATCTTAAAACCACATTCTGTAGGCTGTGTCGGCTGCTAATAAAGCCCCGGTATTTAGAACTACCAGATTTTTTCGGGGTTGTTGTTGTTGTTGCAAAACTGTAACATTATTACCGTTGTGCTTTGTAACGTTACCCCCCAGTTTGAGGACAGAAACCGCAGTTTTCCGTAATTTCGGAGATGCTAACTGACATGGGATTAAGTAATAAGATCATTCACCTACAAACTAAGGTCGGGGCAAAATCCATCAGTTTTGTCGCAGCTGACAGACACCTATTTCCTAAAGTTGTGTGGTTTATCACGACTGCAGTTAAGTTATCGTTAGGCACCTGACCGCTGTTCGCTGTTGAAGCACACAGCTAACGTTACTCAGTCTGGGCTCCACGGTAGCCATTATGGCTAACGCGAGGGCGTAACTTGATGTGTGGGAAATTGGGCAATATTGTGAACCATACTGTCCGAGACGGGTAAAGCTTTGCATTTACAGTGTGACGGTTACGTGCCGCTTGTCTCTGAACCGTGCGTCCCTTCGTAACTCTGCATTTTAACTCTCCGCTCCCCCTCAAAATGACGTCTCCCTGTGCGGCGGCACGTACAGCAAACAACGGCACGGCGACGGCGTTGCCCCTCCATTCTGGACGAGCCTCGCTGCCTGAACCCCCTCCGCACTCTACCCGAACCCCCCTATTAAAACTATCGGTGTTGTCGTAAGAATGGCTGATACTTTACAGCCAAGTATATTTAAAAGCATATTGTAAAATATAGCTTGTCCTTACCGTTTTAAGAAGAGAAACACAGCCCTAGATTTTGGAGAGCTGCGGCGCATGCGCACTTTGCTGATGTAGCTTGACTTCCTGCTGAACAGCGCTTGCCTTGTTATCACGCTCTTCTGAACTATGAAAATCAACCGCAGCCTAAATTGTGACTGTACCAAAAGTAACGGTATATCACGTTTGGTGACACACCATTGACAGCATAGGTTTGGTGTAGTATGCTTGTCGTTTAATCATTTGGTGAAATATTGCTGTTCTAATGTTGTGATTGAATACACTGTATGACAATGTAAAGGGAGAAGCGTAGAGCAACGTGGTTAAGGCTCTAAAGATCCTAAAAGGGCCCTATAACTAAAGGCTTAGCCTGACCCCGACCATAAAGCGAGGTCTGACATGTAATTTGTCAGAATCGGTGTGAATTATAGTTTTCATTCTCAGCTCTTTGAATTAAGCAGCTGTACCTCACCAACTTCTTAAGACTATGAGTGGAGTCAGTAATGGTTCTGTCAAAATGTTTGAAAGCAAGTTCATCGTGTGTATTCACGTCAACTTCATCACATCTCGAACATGTCAGCCTTCACCTACGTTTCACACAATTGTTTTTGACAAGGTAGAGCGGGGCGCCCGGACAAGTGGTCACCGGCAGCCCCTATTTTAAAAATTGTGCTTCCGAAATCTCTTGATGGCGATTCCGCAGAGGAGGTGGATCTCCCCACTCCCCCTGTGCCACTCTCAGCAGAAGCCCTTTTTAACTGTTGCACGTAAACATCTCACTTTCTGAACAGTGGAAACATGCTCCTCATTCAGAGGTTGACAAGCAGCAAATTTGACGCTGTCTTTGAGTGTTTTTGGCCATGTTGTAACAACTCCACATATTCCAACAAGTATTATTGGAAAAAATGTTGTCTTTAGTACATTTAAATAAAACATTGAGCGAATTTGAATACGAGGGCTGAGCCACCGAAAAGCATGCTGGGTAAAACAGGGCGGGACAATCTAATATGATTTGCTCTCGTTGGTTGCTTTTCGCATTTCCAACAAATGTTGCGTTCAAAAATGTGGGAAATTTGAAGAACTCATACAAGCGTCCAAATGTCTGGATGAATTCGATCCAAAAGTAAACCGAAGCCATCATGAAAACCTTTTTCTGTTGTTTTTTTTCTCTTTCATTTCAATCAGCCTTACATAGTTAATCTAGGCTTTTATCAAATATACATTCGGGAAAATTTATAAAAAGGGAAAAAAAATAAAAAGGATAAATACTGACATTGTACATACAATTTGTCTAATCTAATCTGAATGCTTTTTAAAAACCGTCTTCACATTGCCAGGATGTACTTGGCCCTCTGTGTAGAGAAATTCCAGATTCTGTTTGCATTTAAATTGAATTTATTGCTTATAGCCCTTTAAAATATGTTATGATGTGGAATGGATTATATAAGAAGCTAATATACACTTGACCAAAGTAAAGTGTTGATAAAAGCCATCTTGTCATTTGAGATATGAAACACATTTAATTTCTATAACATCCATTGCCAAAAGGGAGTTCTCAGCTGAACTACCTGTTTTCTGTTTGTTTGTTTTATAGTTTGTTTTCTTTAATTTGACCTCAAGCAATTTCTTAATATGAGCTACAAAATATAATCAGGAGTGAAAGGAGGCATGGTGAATTTGGAGACATGGTGAACTTGTTCCTAAAAAAAACAACAAAAAACCGTACATTCATCTCCATTAATAATATTAGAGTAGCCAATGTAGGTCATGGTGATGCTCACATGTATCAGAGGAGGGCGCCAAACCCCAGTTTAAAAACAACAAACCTGGAGTCCAAACATGATTTGTTATACATTTATTTTTTAATCTAATTGATAAAATCACATCAAATAAAAGGAAAATCCCTTATACATGATATATAAAATAAATACAATTTATTAAATAAAGATGTGATATGTGGCCATGGTATCAGGAGCTGAAAAGTTTTGTGCAATATACCATTGCGCAGGACAAAAAGCTGCTGATGTTTTGTGGCACCAAGGCCCGATCGGTTGGTTGGTTGGATCATTTGAATGTAGACAACATAAAAAATACACTATTAAAGGCATACTTCACATTTTGAGAAATTTGCTTGTACACTTCTTTTTCAAAGAGCTCAATGAAAAGATTGATGCCATTCTCATGTCCATGTTTTAAGCCAAATGTGGTTGGCCTAGCAAACACTGAGTGGAAGCAGCGATCTGACTCTGAACAAAGGTCAAATATGTGTGCCAACACCTCTAAAGGTCACTAATTACTCATTTTATATCATATTTCTAACTTGTGTCGGAACCATTTCCTGGGAGCAACAAACAGTTTATCCATTTGCTCGGACTTCTGAGCATTCGGACTGTATGGTTGGTTGTTAGTGTACATCTACAAAAGAGGGTGGTACTGGCAACCTCAATGTGATGACAAGAACCTGGAAAGTAAGTGCTCCTGGCTGTTGGTTACCAAGAAATGGTTGCAGCATGTAGCTCACACAATAACCTCATTCTATTTTTCTGTTCAAAGAAAAAAAAGATACAAGGTAAGCATTAGTTTGAAGGAATGAAATGCTTTTAGAGGTAATGGAATCTAGACAGGGCAAAGTTTGCTGTTCCCTGTCCTCCAGTCTTTCTGTTAAGTCTACCCATTTGCTATCTATTTTGTTATCAAATTCTTAGGCAGAAGTAAATAAGCCCATTTCCCAAATTGTGGAACTACTTCTTTAACATCACAATAAGAGACAGGCTGGACCTAAACTGAAGATCAGCCACCATTATTGTCATCACCATCACTACGCAGGATGGCCACTGTTGTAAGATTGCAATGTGTCACATTACAAATGTAGTTGCAAATAATTTTATTTAAAATTTTCAGCTATTTAATGTTGGTGCATATACAGGCATCTAGTGACAGTAAATGAGGAATTAGCTTATGTTTTCCCATAGTCAGTCTTTTAATGAGCCATGTCTTCTTTTTGTCTTTCCAGTCCTGTCCTTTAAATTTGACCAGTTCTTTCCAAAGTTCTGAGGCTGTGTTTTCACAGGCCGCAGTGCAATGGGCCCCTTCTGACGTGCAGTACTAAGGAATGGGAATCATGCTCACTAGAGAACAGTTTGCTAACGGCACGATACAAATTCAAAGCAACATACAAATTTGAACAATATCATACATTTAACCCTGTTAAGATGAGAAGTGAGGAAGGTAGTTGTAGTATCAAACTCAGTAAGACTGGTTGTTAAATGGAGATTTTGGAATGCTGCAAAGACATTTAGCAAGATTTCAAGGCATAACACCCATGTGATGAAGCCCTCACTTGCGACAAGAACACAAATGTTAAAATCTGATTGTCAGCCAACAAAAAGCATAGAGTATGTGCACTGTTGTACACATCGTGGCAACAGAGAGATATAAAATAAAGGTAGGGTGCAAATGAATACATTCCTTCACAAATACTAAGCTCCAACCACATACTAGATCCCCCATACAGCCTTTATCAGCTCAAAGACAAAAATGTCAGTGCGGTCACATGAATACAAAGTAAAAAATGTCAAATGCATAATCTCTTGCTGTTTACAGTGAGTCTGTGTATGTGAACAGGTTTTCTTGGTGAGATGCTGGTGAAAAGTGAATGAGCAGTGGTCAGGGAGGTGAGTTCCCAGCCAAAGTGTACTGTAGTCAATTGTACACCCTAGGCCTGTAAACAACAGATTAATAGCATCTGCAGTCAACAGCCTCTGGAGACTTGCAATTACACATGATCCTCTATGTCAAAGGTAATTACTGCTACTAGTTTGAAAGTTGTGTGCGCAGACATGCATTCATCATAAATACAACTCAGTGCTAAAACTGCAAGCTGACCAAGAGAGGCTCCATTACAGCTGGTGTAAGTGTCACAAGGTGGGAAATCCAAAATACTCTTAAGTTTAACTTATGTCAACGGTATGTCAATGGTAGTTGATAAATTACATTTGAGATTTATATAAAGATACTATAAATCCTGACCTTGATATTCAACAGGAGTAGGTGGACTCTTCTGTCAGACTTTCATGAGTAACAACAAGCATTTTTAG
Organism: Acanthurus reversus; assembly: GCA_029823135.1. Lineage (NCBI taxonomy): Eukaryota > Metazoa > Chordata > Actinopteri > Acanthuriformes > Acanthuridae > Acanthurus > Acanthurus reversus. The sequence continues at coordinate 27,485,066 of JAPXVT010000009.1, forward strand.
CTTTAAGGACATAATTTAATATTTCGGGAGACTCGCTTTACTTTTTTCTTCTTCATTTCTCTCAAATTTCCTACACGTGTTAACCTCACTGAAGTCACTGACACAACACCAGGAAGTTACTGAGGCTGGCTTGTCTTCATCAAGCACATTTCTTGAGCCATAAGGAGAGCTGTTTACCCCCGCCTTCCCTCTTAATGCTAAGCTAGGCTTATTGCCAGCTCTGTTCTGACACATTTTTACATTTTCTCATCTGACTCTGAGAAAGACAGCAAAAATACTTATTTTCCATAACAAAAGACCTTATTTTCCATAACATTCAAATATTATTTTTAGACCCTAAAAATATTAAATCAAACATTTTGTCAGGCAGAAAATAGGTGGTCAGAAATACGGGTGAAAGAGACAATGACATGTCATACCAAATGCCACAACAAATCCAGGCTGCTGTGGCTTTGCTGCATGTTTCCTGGAATGCTGCACCCCTAGATAAACTGAACTCTGGTGAGTTTGGAGGACTGTAAAAACCATGTATGCATCTATGTTTTGTGTATGCTGCCATGTTGATGTGGGATCCTCAGGTTTGACAAATCTAGCTCTGCCTGGAGCCCTGACTTTTCTCCAGACTTGCAAATTGAAAGTTGCTAATTTCCTACTGAAACCTTGAGAATACAAAATAAAGTTCATACACAAAAGTGGCCCATGCAGTATGTCCACCCCATTGCATTTAATAAGCTGTTATCCATCATCAGCTCTCAGGTTTAAACAGAATATTATTTTAGTGTACTTTGACAGAAAAAAGCTGTTTGTCAGAGGTGCAGGTGATATTCAAACTCCCTTTTGTTCTTAATCAAACATCTTTTCTACTGCTGACAACGCCAACAAAGCTAAAATGACTGAGAAGAGACACACTTGATGTCTTGTTTTTGTTGATACTATAATACAAATACTTAACTGGGACCACTTTTTCTAATTACAGTAGCCTATACACTTAAACTAAAAATAATCTATTTTTTTCTTGTCCAAAAACATTACTCATTATTTCACAGGATGATTAAAGGTTAAGTCAGTTTGGCATAAGTGCACACGAAGCTTACAGTTGCAGGAGGAGCACATTGATTTAATATAGTGACACTTATTGTAGAGTGCACTGTGTCTGCTTATACTATCAATTACACAGCTTTTGTGGACCTGTTGCTTTCATCTTGATAAATTTCATTACTATTTACAATATTACAGTCAAACAAAATTGCAGGCAAAGCATTGCACAACCATACATCGATGGTACATCTTTGTCCATGGATTTATCCGCACCTTCCGTATACTCTGTAGTCCATCACTCCAGGGCTGTGATAGGAGTAAAGGCTACATTCCAAGCCCCAGGACCTAATCCGCTCAGCACGCTTTCTCTTTTTTACGAACCTAACAAGGCCCAAAACAGGTTGGCTCATGGTACACCACATGAATTTAGAGATACAACTTGCCTACAAGGTACACATTGGGATATACAGTGCCCCCCACCGAGGGAAATCCCAGTTGGCAGAAGAACCCACGCACAAAGAGGGCACAAAGCACAAGGAGAGGACGTGATGCATGGTGATATCACAGGGTGCTGATCCCAAGTGACTTGGTTTTGATGGACAGTTGTGAGACGAGGTGAGCTGTTGGTGTGACATGGAGAGTGCCTGGACACAGAGAGTTCTCAGTCAGCAGTGGCAGCCCTTCTCGGCGGTTGCGGTAGCCAGTTCCTCTTCGTCCTCAGCTGGGTAGAGGACCTTGGCCGTGAGGCCGCTCTTCACCCCGTCCCAGCCATCACGGGTGACAATCTCCCCCATCTTCATCAGCTCGTAGATGTCTTTCGTCAGCAGCTCGAAGGCGCGGTCTACATTGCTGTTGCACTTAGCAGATGTCTCCACATAACGGATACCCAGCTCGGCCGCCAGCTGCTCCGCCTCGTCCCGACTCACCTTGCGGTCCTTGTTGAGGTCGCTCTTGTGGCCAATGAGGATGTAAACCATGTGGTGAGGCAGGATGTGCTCACTCACCTCCTTGTGCCACTCCCTCACATGGTCAAAGGTCTTGCGGTTGGTGAGATCAAAGACTAGTAGCCCACCCACCGAGTTACGGTAGTATGATGTTGTGATGGACCTAGAGGGTAGATAGGGACAGGTTAATAACTCAAGACAAATTTATCTTGAAGTAGCATTTCTGAAAGTCTTCGGTACTAATGTGACTTGCAAGCAAAGGCTTCGTAGTAGCTCAGAAGCAAGTTAAGCCAAGCCGTTACGGAGCCAAGTCTTAAAGTAACAGTCAAGTCCAAGTTAAGTCTCATGTTCATTTTTTGTGACTCTTGACAGTCTCAGGTTTACAGCTCTGATATGATCCAGATTCTGCTTTACTATACTTGTATCCACCAGAACTTACTTAACATTGGACTCACTGACTGGATAATTGGATTGTTCACTGCTTGTTAATTTTCATTCATATTTGAATGTCCATGATGTAAAGAAGGTCCATTCACTGTGCATTACCTATCGTATGTTTTCTAAATGTATCTAACTGTCTTGAAGCACCCACAATGGAAAACACAAGACCCCAAACTAAGTAATAATCCTATGCTAAAAACTCATGGTTGTTGTGTGTCAGCTTTTATATGCAAGTGTAAATGTATTTAGTTATATACATCATGTGTTTGCAATACTGTGTACCTTCACAAACAGGGCCAAAAAATGTGGTAAAAATTAATCAAATTACCACAAACCAGAAAGTAAACATGTGAGCCCGGAAGTTCATAAGGTCTGAGACTCTGAAGTCGTTGCCCCTCCTGGTCAAGCTTAAAGCTGAGGGATATGGACCAAAAATCAAATCTCTGTATTTCCAGGCTTAATGGTGATACTTTTAATATATCTTGGTATTTCCAACATTGTAGCCTAAATGTTCAATTGTAAGTCAAAGCCACATTTGAGATGTCCAGCCCTGCACTGACCCTGATTTACACATGCACACACAGGTCCTGACCTTTGCATCCAGTGGTGTATATGGCTGACTGATTCCACCAACACACCTCATATTAAGTTAAAACAGAAGTGAAAGACTGTGTGGTGAAGCCTGATGGGAAACACCCTCTGAAGCCTGGGCTTCAAAAGGGAAAGCAGATCTAAGAGCGGAGCTGCTTCTCCAGACAGAGAAGTGCTTTAAAGGAAATTATCCATGACAACAGGGACCCATGAAACAGAACAAGCAACAGGGTAGAATGCAAAAACTAGACTAAGGATACAAAGTTTTCACCCTTGTGTTACCCTAGAGACAATCTGTGCAGTATGTATCTTGAGGGGATCAAACTGGGGCCTAAATATGAGGAGGCTGCCCATCATCCATGAAAAAATGCAATGATGCAATTCAGTTTTTACTACAGGACACTTACAGAAGGCCTATGTTATCTTCTCTTGACCTCTTTGCCCACTATCTACTCTCACCTCTTTGCAAGATAATGACAGAGGAAATGGCCTTAATTTAATACAAAGGATTTTATTTTATAATAGCAGTCAACACGACAGCGAACCAAGGCCTCTCTATTATTTAACGACAGATCGGTAACGGATAATGGCTATATTCAATCTAACGATACTTATTGAATACTGTTTTTTTCAGATTCGTACCTGAATCGCTCCTGACCGGCCGTGTCCCAGAGCTGAAGCTTTATTTTTACCCCGGGCTCGATATCAAGCGAGCGGGCATAGAAATCTACCCCGACCGTCGGATCCGCCACATCGCTGTAAATTCCGTCCGTGAAGCGTTTCAGCAACGACGATTTCCCCACTGTCGAATCCCCGAGCAAAATTATTCTGAACTGGTATTGCCACAAAATATCCATTGCATGACTAGAAAGGGAATATCAGCGGAGTGAGCGTGTGTGTGTGAAACAAAGCCCTGCGCGCGGCGTGTTTACATGGAGCCCCGGCTTCTGCTGCTGCTGCTGCTGCCTTCTGCTCAGGAAGAGAGCAGAGCACGGAGCGACCGCAGCAATCATGTGATTGATTTACCTATGCTCTACTACACGGCACAATACGGCTATAAACCCCCTGCAGTCTTGAAAGAGACTGTGTATGTAATGAAAGAGTCAGGGTAATCTGTAAAGCGATTTTAAGCCGTAAGGAAAAACAACTGATAAGCTCTAATTTAGCCCTAAAGCGGCTGCTTATTTTGCTGGAGGAATTTCAACGCGACAAGGAATACTTTCGAACACCATGTAAACAGATTATTGTCTGTGCTGTGTGAAATTCCAGCAAACAGTGTATCTGAAATATTTTCATGGCCATGGAAGAGTAATGAAATAACACAGGCCTATATTTCGAGTAAGAGTCATAACTGCACTGTTCGTTCAAAACCAGTCAGTGACTGAAGGCTGGTTGCTGTCCGTGGTTCTGAAGTAGGTTCCAGCTGTGGTCGGACTGTACCGTATGTTTTGTTCAATAAAGGCACACAATATGTTTAGTTTGATCTTTCTATATTATAAAAATATATTAAGCGAAATGTCGAAGTCTCTCTTCTCGTTGGTATTCATGTGTCTAGTGACCAACCAAAGACAGCAGAAGGGGTTCCTGAACCGTTTGTAAAATAAAATACATATCCCGTCATGCACGGGGTTCACGTGAGCTGTATGAGCCAATCAGCGGGCTGCTGCTCGGCGCAAGCGTAGCCTATATAACAGCACGAGGCAGTCTTTTCTGCCTCTTCCTCTTGAAGCGTTCTACGCGGTGGACATAAGTTCAGTAAGGCCTCTGCTGGATTTGTTCTCTTTTATAGAAATTATATATACGCACTTAAATTTTCTTCGCTTAGCGTTGCGTATATAGACTTTCTAAGAGTGACATTTATTCGCTAAATTGATGTGAATGTCAGTTGTTGTGTAGCCTGAGCTAACGTTACCCGAATTGCAGTTAGAAACCAGCTAACGTTAGCTTATGTCTGTGGCCAACTTATACTGAGTTACGTAACGCTTTGACGTTTTGATAATGCGTTACTTTCATACAACAACTAAAACTGCGCCAGCTTGTTGTAGTAATAAATATTGGATGGATCAAGTGAAGGCTTGCAGCTAAGCGTTTTGTTAGCTTAAAAGCTAATATGTGTGAACCACGTGGCTAACGTAAACGGTAGAGCCTTAGCAACTCCTTCTCAGGCAAACCTTTGTACCCTCAGACGATGAACGTTGGCTACTTGATGGTAATGCACCATGCCTGGTCTAACCTGTTTGGGGTTACTGTAGGATCTCCCTGTAAATTTAAACCAGAAAATGGGAGCGTACTTGCATGCACGCGATTTGAAATTTGAGCACCTCAGGCATGACATAAATTACACTTGAAAACTCCATAAATGAAATTAAGCAGCAAAGACCTGCTTTTGATATCACTGATTTAAAGGTCCTAGCTCATATGCACAATGGCGGCAACCATTCATTGATACCAACAAACTGTAGTTGACTTTTTTCCGTTCTCCACATATTTCATACTTGTAAAGAATTTGTAAAATCCTCATGTTAAACTGTTTTCATGTGGACATGTACTGTACATGCACTGACTTTTTTTGTTCCCTCTTCAGGCTCAGTTGGTTATGTGTGCTCTCTATCCAATCCATGGACTTGTGTACACAATGCAGGCAAGTCCCCCCCTCCCCATCAGTACTACACTGTCCATACAACAGGCTCCTATCGAAGCCGTTTGTGCTCTTAATGTAGCATTGAACGGTCAAAAGGAAGCCGAGATGAAGACTTTCACCGACGGTCGCTGTTCAGTTTGAAAATGACTGCTCCAGCAACATTTAGGGAAAGGACATTTGGACTTTGAAGTTGTCTAAACAAACCTACAAAAGTGACTCCCTAACATTTTCCTCCAACTTTTCACAGGTGTGGGGTTACTCTGATGGAAAGGCAAATCCTGAAAATGACCATTTCACATGCAGGTATCTTTTCTAAGCTACATTTAATACAGAAAAGTTCTGGCTATGACGATAAACTTGCCCTCACTGAGATCAGTCTTGATTGAGACATAATGTGTACCTGAGCCACAATGTAAAAGAGATTTTAACAAAGCGGGTACAGATAAAAAAAAAAAATAATACTTACAAATTGCTTTTTTAGATGACCCCAATGGATGACACACTAAGTGACTGAATGAGGCTCTCATGCTGAGGTAATGTTTTGTTTTGGTTTTTTTTTAAATAAATATTTTGCTTATATTTGGCATGCTATCCTAAGGACTGGGGCTTGTTAGTAGCTCTAGGTTCTCCAAGTGCATGCAAGAAAATGGGGTGGTCTTTGACTGTTGTGGCCCCTTGTGCCATCAGCAGCCACTCAGCTGTCCAACACTTGCCCTGTTTCAATGGTGCAGTCAGTTACTAAAGCCAAAGATGTTCACATGATTGTAACAATCTTTATTCTGTAGGCAGTCATCTGCTTATGATCCAAGTCTGGTATACCTGGGCTGCGTGAGCTCATCCCTCCATGATTTCAGAAGGTATGTAAACCCTTGCCATGTAGCACAAATTGCTGTTCTGATCAATGATGACCACTTAAATACAATGATGACTGTTGGATGAAGCTTGCGGATATGGGACTGAGATCAGCCTTTTAGTAATGTGTTGAGAATTAATGTTTAAATTGCACTGACTTCTATTTATCTTTAACTTCAGGTCCAGTTGTACGTGTCGAAAGGAAGTTCATGGCAGTGGAGCTTCTGCGAGGAAGTGTCGACATTTGTACTGTTAAATTAGAATGAACTTGTAGAATGCCACTCCCCCTGAAATAAGGGTTTAGCCCTGGTATCTGGCGTGTACACTCGTCTGTGAACTCATACCGTGCCCTGATCTGCACTATGTTTAAATGTCTTTCTATGCAGTGAATTCTGTCAAGATAAAGGCTAAGTTGTAAGTCATTGAATCAATAAAATTCACACAACTATGATGTGTAATGTGTTTTATTATATCATCTTCCATTCACATAGTAAAAGAAACCCAGGGACATGTTTTGAAAAAGCTACAAGAGTTGTAGCAGTACATATTTACACTAAGGCCACAATGTAGAATAGCAATTCACCCCACCAAGAAGCTGTAGGATAGCAATTCCTTTATCTCTGTAGTATTGAAGTAGTTCATTGCAGGATTCGTTCACAGAAGCTTGTAACAGCTGTTTTAGTTCTGTCTCCTTTAGTCCACAGGTAGTACACTAGAGTGAGGAGGATTAAAGAATAATTACATTTGTGGTAAAAAAAAAAATGCAAGCATGAATATTTTAATGTCCAAGTATGTGTACCTTCTAGGTTACTCGTTGGAGATGGAAGGCAATTTCAATTCTGATATCTCTGAGTCTGGGGTGCTGCTGCCGCTCCGATCACTGTATGTATCCCTGTGTTGGAGACAAAATTCAAAAGGTCAATCTGCTCTTGTAAAACAGAAACGCATGCTGTGTGGAAACCATGCA
>JAPXVT010000009.1:27744544-27754849 GCA_029823135.1 Acanthurus reversus
TACAATGTTTGGCATGTCTTTATCTCATTAATGTTAACGAGAGGCTGCTGTCTTCTGCCTGCAGACCAGCAGTAATCTGATACAGAAGCCATCGCTGTGGGCATCAGGCCTCAGTGTCGTCACTACCAGCACAGTGATGCTCATCTCCGTCATTACACTCATCACCAAACCCGTCGCTGCTGTCGCTAGCGGCACCTTAACGCTCATTGTTGTCATCACTGTAACTCTCATCACTGCCGTAATGGCCATTACAGAAATCTTCACCGTCGCCACGTTACCGTATCATCTTTACTGTCTACACATGAATGCCAAACATTGTACACCGTCACCATGGCAATTGTCTTTTGTCATCCTCTCCGATGCTGTTTCTCATCACCATGGCCACGGCAGCAGTACCTGCTCCGCTCCATGTTGAGGAAACAAGGTGGAACAAAAGCAGGTGAAACCCAGTACACACACCCACACATAAACACACACCACACACACACAAACACACACAAAAGAGAGTGCATACACTGAATGCCAATTAACCAAATGAAGGATAAGCTAGCGGAGACAATAGCCCCTCAAAGTCAGTTACGAGCTAATTAAAAGAACATATAGCATACAATCTAAGATCACTCAGATCAGTTTGCCCTCAGGCACTGCAAGCTGCTTTATAAGCGTTCTTCTACATCTCTTTAGTGAGCTCTGCATGTAGGGATTGGTGGAACAGAAAGGGTATAAACTGGTGGCAGCCCTCCATCACTCCAGTAGAGTTTAACCAGCCCTGCCTGACTTTATTCCTTTTGCCTCTCAAGGCCTGCTACTACTTGGATGCTCATTTGGAGTCTGTAATTAATTGGGAGCCTCTATTTTTTTTCATCTATTTTTGTTTGGCTGTTGACCGACGTGTGGTCCTCTCGCGCGCTCGTCTTCAGGTCGACGTGGCTCCCTAATTAAGACTCCAGAGGACGGCTAATTGCTGTTGCGTGCCTCTCGGCAGAGCAAGGGAGCCTTCTCCCGGCGCTGCCCGGAAAGAGCGCCGGAGCGCTGAATTAAAGGGGCTTATGTAAGCTTGCGGTGAAACTATTAAACACCAACCAACTTTTCCTTGTGAGGAACTGCCACTTGATTTAATGGGCCTCATTAAAAGTGCACATCACAAGGATCCAAACCACTCTCTCCAGCTTCACACGACAATAGGATAATAGTTACTCCTCCATACTGTCAAAGCCTAATCCTAAATATTGAACAGTGCTATTGCTCCCACAGAGCAATCCAAAATGGGCTGCAGCATTCTTAAAAGGAAGGATTCACGTCATTTGTCTTTTTTGACAAGGGGCAGAGAGGAGCAAGTGAAGAAATAGATGGCGCTGAGCAGCTTGGTGTTGTTTATTGGGAGAAGTAAATGGAGAAATCTGGAGCCGAATGAAAATAGATCCTGTATCAGGCTGAAATATTGTTTTCATAGCACAAATTTTTAAAAAAGCTTCTTCTGATGGGGTGAGATCAAATACATGTTGGCATCGTTTATTAGCAGACTAGCATGGTTGAAATCTGATTAAAAGTCACATGGTTAATCCTCACATCTATCAATAGATACACATAAGTCCATTTTAGTAGTCCTACGCTTTACTCTTTTACTTGTTCTAAAAAGAGAAGAACATCTAAAGGCTTTTTTCTAAAGAACAGACCGAAAGATGGTCAAAAAAGAATCACGCATTAAAAGTATATTTAAACTTCTACATGACCATAAAGCTGCAATAATCAATATTTTCTACTGACAATGGATTAAGTGGGTCATGTAAATGTCATTACTTGTGGCTATCACTAACCCTGCAGGTCCTCTGCTTCAGAGATTGTATCATTCACTTTAAGCTAATACACTTTAAGCTAATAGCAGTCAGTTATGTTTTAACTGGCTGTTTCTTAACTGTTTTAGTTTGCTCTAATTGCTTTTATCAAACTCGTCTCCAGTGGTTGGAAGCTGTTTTTCAGAAGCTCTGATAAACTCACGTAGACAAAGTTAGCCATTATCCGGTGAACTCAGTGGAGCACTTAGCAGCTGAAAAGTATGATATATTTTTTTTACCACAGGACTTGTTGAAAGAATGATGCTTTGTGTCTGTGTAAGTCAGCACCTGCTAATATGTTTGCCCTAGCAACTGCATAATGTGATACTATGGCAATGTTGTGTTATCCATGTGTTCCGCTGCCCTTTTTAACATGTTACCTTGACCTTAATTGAAAAGAACACAAGCTCTCACAAATTCCTTCTTATATTCCCCTGAAAACAAATCTGTGAACAGGATTCTTAGACAAGACAATTTGGAGAGAGAGTATAGATTCTTTAGGAGAGAGAAAATGAGGAAACATAGCAGCAACAATTACTTAAGAGACACAATTAAGGCATGAGCACAGCAAAGACCACTACCACAATGGGCGCTTCAGCAGATACCCTTGAAACATTCTCGCACTTCAAACACATAACTTGTGCCTCTCATAGAAAAAAAACGCGAAGAGAAGAAAGAGATGGTATAAAAAAACAAAAACAAATCAGGAAGAAGCTGGAAATGAGTCCAACTCATGCATAACTTCAAACACTCCATCTTCAAAGTTGCATAACATTAAAAACCAAGCCCACTCCGAGTTCTCAACATCAAAAACCAGCCAGCATCGAGGGGACACTGCCGAGCCTGCTGAGCCATGCCCTCACTCAGAGGCACAACATGCACCCACCCTCCTCTTCATCTTCATCCTTTGTCATCCCTTTGCTATCGTCCTTGGGGTATTTGTTACCACAGAGCAATACAACATTATGGGTAAGAGGAGGGCCAGGTGGTAACACACATAATGACTTCCTGCCGCAAGAGCAAGCAGGCAGAGCACAGAAATCCTCTGAATTCTTTCCACCAGAATGCCTTTTAGATCACATGCATATATTTTTCTGTTTGTGTATGAAAGCCTCTAACGGCAAAGGCTCAGGGTGTAAAGCAGTGGGACGCAGCCTTTGTCTGTCGCAGCCCACAGCCCTGTTGACCTCATGAATCTCTTTATCAACTTTGCCTTAGAAAGTAAAGTAAGAGTTAGCTTAAAGTAATGAATAAATGTCTGTTTCAATAATTTATCCATTACTTTTAGCTGAAGCATTTCAACAGTTTATTAATTTCACTTACCTATGATTTGAACTGTTAAATCATTACTTTTAGTGATCTCTTCCAACAATTTATCTGTTAGATTAAGCCCATATTTTAGACTCGACTGCCCACTTGCTGTCTACTTTTAAGGTCTCTCAGTTACATTATATAATATTCAGGTATTACAGCTGGCTCATTGGGCAGATAATTTTTAACAATATTTCGAATTTTCTAAAATTAATTGAGCTACACTGACATTTCTCCAACTTCTCCCTGGTAACTGCAAAAGTAGCCCTTGTACAACACTGGCTCCAACCACCATATCAGTAAGTGTGGGTGCTTTCATTCATAACAGATCTGAGCATAAAATTGCATTTCTGAGCTACAAAGTTTCATTGTGCTCCTCTAAACTAGAAGAAGAAGCTGCAGTTTACAGCATAGGAGGCTGTAGGATCAGGTGTGAGGTGACAACAAGCAGATTGCAATCAGCAGGTGCAAAGTATGATCATCATGTCATCGAGAAAAGACAAATGCATAGGCGGCATTGTGAAAGGTGTGAAAACACACTGGTGTCTTTAAGTATTCACTTGGCTTTTCCCCTTCTTTGTCACTTTCAAATGCTCCTGACAAATTCTCTAGTATACTGATAAACACATACAAAATCCCACCCACACATTTAAACAGAAAAAGCTCTTCAGAAGCGCACCTTTCCACCCACATATGTTGACATACGCACATGAACAAACTGGTAATGTTCCATCAAAGCTTATAGCGCCCATTAAAACACGGAGACAAACATGGAGCCACGCTCGTAGTTAACACCCACACACTCTTGAATGGCGTACCTTTCCATCACTGCAATTGCCAGTGACAGTGACAATCATGTACCCCACTCAATTACACCTGGCTAATTGTTGAGATGCCACATTACCATAGAGACTCACAAAGACAAATACAAGTCACACACTTTAAGTCTGCACATATATATACAAATATATTTATATATATATATGTATATACATATATATAAATAGCGCCACGGCCACATGTAATCAGATGATGGATTATTTAAACATCTGCTCTCACATGCCTTATGAACTGATGAGGATTTTTCTCTCTCAGACAAACACACAAACACATACACACACAAATGCACATACACACATTCTGTGCACAGTACACGGCACGCACTTTGCCTGAAGGATTTTAATTTGAGATGCAGACTCCAGTGTCATAGTGAATGATATTAAAAGTCGTATCATGAATAAATCAGGAGACAGAGGACTCACCTCAGCAATGTGACAGATAAGCACAGAGAAACAGCACACAGGAGGAGACAGAAAGAGGGAGAGGGAGAAAAGCTTCAGGACTAACAGGGGAAAGACTGATAAATAAAGCCAGTTGCGTTTTAACAATACAGACAGCAGCCCTGGTTTGATGTGAAGCACTTCTTAACATGGCTGTAATTGCTTTACTGCTTAATCCACAACATACCTTCATCTGTCATCTGATCATTCAAAAATTGTCTTTAATGATAGATATTTCATGTCCCTCTTCAAACAGGACACATGTTCACTATAAAGCCCTTTATTTGTAACAAATCACTCAGCCGTAACTTCAATAGACATTGATAATTTGTCAATTTGTCATGTCATTTCTGAACACGACAGGATGTCACAGCAGGGGAGTGCTGCATCCAAATTTTTTGAAGGGCCAAGAATTCATTCAAACCTGTCAACAATTTACATCAAGAGGACACACAGATGATGAATTGATGTGTTAGTTAGGTGTTGTGAACATGTGAGACCTTGAAGACTTTATCTTATGCTAGAGGTATTCAAAAGTCCAAGTGGACCAAGATCTGACCCGTGACCCATACAGGTTCTGATCTACCTTTACTGAGGCCTATCAGGTCCAGATCAGGTCCTGACCAATACCTGCACGTCCAGTGTCTAGGGCTGTCACATGATAATTTTTTTTTAAAACTCTCAATTAATCACAGAATTTCAATAGTTGATTGGGAAAAATTGCATTTTTTATCACATGTTGAAAATTTGATTATTTTGCTTTTCACAACAGTTTTTAAGTCCATATCAAGAATGTAAAGTGATTCTTACCAGTGAAACTTGATTGTGAATCAAATTTCTCTTCTCTACTCTTACGTAAGTCTGGTGCAGTATCGAGGAAGAGATGGGCGAAAAAAACAAAACAGATGAGCAGCACTCACCCACTGCCTATTAGCTTAGCTCAAACACTTGTCATCAGATATATTTTTCAACAGCTCTCCTGCGTGCTTGATGTGACTTGTCTATTTGCCACGTTACGTTATTTTTAGACACAGATTAGCACTTTACGTAGCAAACATTTTGTTTTGTTGACCTACGTACGAGCACAACCACTGTGTTTTGCTCATGCGTCCTGCAGTTTACTATTGGTACATATTTGATTCTAAAATGACCTAAAGTGCTAATCTGAGTCAAAAAATAACAACGAGGTAAATAAACAAGTCACAACAAGCGCACAGGACCGTTTAGAGTTGTTGGGAAGTTTATCAGATGACTTATGGCGGAGGCAGGCTAGCTATTCACATCGACTACGAGTATTTGAGCTATTTTGAGCTTAGCTAATTAGCAGGGGGTGTGCTCTGCTCGTCTCTTCCCTGTTACTGCACACACAGTCAAGAGAATGGTATCTTTCTTCTTGTCTGAAACTCAGGAGGAAGGCAAATTTAAAAAAAGAAAAAACAAGCTATTCAGAAGCGTATTGTTGTCTTTCTTTTGCCGGTAGAAAGCAGGAAACCGCTACAGTGGCTTGACTAAGGGTGCGTCAAAGGGACAAAATAGCAGCACGCAATGAACATGATGTTTAAATTAATGCATTAGTGTAATCAATTTAATTTACATTTACCTAAGACAAACATGAATCCCTTTCATCGATCACGATTAATGCCTTAACAGCTCTACCCAAGTGTGTTCAACGTAATGTGAAATACCCACGTGGATCTGGCAATTATCAAACAGCGCTGGTCAAGATGGAAGTGCTGTGTGTCCATTGTTAACTGTAAACATACTGGATTTTTGGACACATGATTGTACCAAATGACTTCAGTTAGCAATTGCCTCTGCTCAGGAGGTAAATGATCAGAGATCAGAGGCCAGACTCATCTCTGAGAGTGAAGATCAGAGAAAATGATCAACGCTGGCAAAAGCAGGTATGGTGGCAAACAAGCACTTATTGTTGCAGTCTGAAAGTTAAAATGTTTTTACTTTATTATGCTGGATGGAACAAACCTGTTAAGTTGATTCAAAACAAGTCACTTTTTTCATCCATCATTGGTGGCAGTACAGACTTTTGTGTTTAAATAGTGAGTGGATTATCCCCACTTCCAATCAGCGAGAGAGGAATAACAAAAAACCTGGATGTGTTTTACCAACTTTCTTGGCAAGGAGGATGGATTTTATGAGTCACAGCCAGGCATGGGGGGAAGACTTCTGACGAAAACCATAGTTTTGTTTTCAACAACTTGAGAATTAATGTTAACTTAAAAAAGGCAACTAGCTGTGAAATGGGTGCTTATCAGGTCTGTGTTTTCCTGCTGGGTTCCGATCCTACATTGACTAGTTCTGGACTATTGAACACCTCTGTCTCACACCAGCAGTTGTTAGTGTTAGTTCCTGGTATTGTCAGCACATAACCTAAAAAATTCAGTTTTCGCTCATTTTTCTCAAGGCCCCTCATTCTCTTTTTCTGCTTCTCCATCATAACTCGAGGGCAAAAAGTGCCAATTTTTTGTTCACTTTGAAACATTCTAAGCTTGAGTGGTTGCATCTTTGCCTTAATTCTGCCAAGGGGTCGGATCCAGCCCAGTATTTACAGGAATTACATCCCTATTGGATAACATTGCACACAAACACACACACACACACACACACACACATTTGTGCGTTCATTTGTACAGCCTAATCCAAACCTTTACCCTAACCCTAACCTTAACCAATTTATGCCTCAGCCAAACCTTAACCTAACCTCAATTCATATCTTACCAATAAACTTTAGTCTTCACCCTAAAATTTAATGTTAAAGTTGTGGGGTCCAAGATTTTGTCCCCGCAAAGGTTGTTGGACCCCATGCTGTGAGTGAAAATTAAGGTTTTGGACCCCACAAACTCAGAAAAACAAAAACAGACACACAAAAACACGCACGCACACACACACACACACACACACACAGTAAGATAACACTCATTCAGGGAAGATTAGTTCACATTTTAATGTTATATCGTAACAAGTGGGGAGAGGCACGAAGTTAGCACAGGAACATGACAGCAAAAAAACTGAAAAAATATACTTGAAGCAGTAGAATATGCAAGCAAGAAAAGGCTTTTATGTTAGATGAGCTAGAGGTAGATGACAGATGTAGAGTAGATGGAAAAGTTCAACCGTACAAGAGCAAAATCTTACAATATTTGCTGTGATCACAAACTTTAGTTAACCCTATGAATGTGATGGAGCTGCCACTTGCAGATACTGTAGTAAGAAAAAACAAAAATTTATTTTAGGCTATTTATTTAAAAACAATTGCAATCACCAAAAAAAGTTATTGAATATCATACAGAGTTTTGTAGAGTTTTCCAATAAAGGCATTTTTGTCCAGCATAAGGTTGATCAGAATTTGTTTTATTGAAAGAGCCCAAACAAGGACACACAGTGTCACAGATGTGAAGCACCACTCACTCGTACATCTGACTCGTGAGGTCAGATGTACTGTATGGACATTGATGTTTACTAAAAATTACTATGACATTGGTCATACACACAAGCACATATGGATTTCTAGATCTCAAAGAACTTCAGCAAGGAATTTATGCCAACATTGAAACATTCTTCTCTGATTTTACTCAAGTAAATTTGCATATTGCCTCCCAGACTGTGCAATAATGTTGGAGAAATAATGAATCATAACAAGGATAATCACAATATCTTGTATTATCCTGAATATCATCAATGACTAGAGTTTTATTTCTCACATCTTGCTTCAGAAAGTATTTTTAAAAGTACACAAAGACTACTTCAGTGCCGCTTGAGGACATCACCAGAGCAAGGGCAGGTCCTGTTTACATCCTACAAGGTGGAAAAATCCGCTGACATCCAGCACACGCCGGTTTGGTCATGACTGGAGAGGCTAACAGACTTCTGCATCTATAAGAAAATGAGTGAAATTTAGCTACAACAGGCAGAACTTTGCTCATAGACTAAAGGCACTTTGCTGCTTTTGTGCAAACACAAAGCTGTGAACCTATTCTTATGAGGAAAAAACTACAGGAATTGCAATTTGTTCAAAAGTCAAAAACAAGGTAAATTGTAAAAACCTTCCTGTCGAATCATCCTAAATCAGACAAATGCGATTTATTCACACAAAAACTGTTCTGCGTCAGGCAACTCAAACCAGATTAACTAAGTAGAACACTACCTAGCATGGCTAACCTAACATTTCTGATATAATGCACTTTACTGTATCAGCTCCTGCTTTTAAATGTTTGTGATAAAAAAGTATAAAACACCTGTGACAAAACAGAAATGTTGCAAGGTGCAGCAAGTGTACTGTGCTTTTGTTGTGTGTCTCTCTCTCTTTCTCTCAAAAAAAGATTAGTGCATATTAGGGGTTTCACCATCTAACCGACTAGTGAACAACCTTTACCACTAGTCAGCGCTGAAGGCAACAGTCAACTAGTTGTGGATAGCATCTCTTCGATGACAACTGCTTAAGAGTCACGTTGGTAGGCTGTTTATTGTCTTGTCAGGATTGTAAAATATGGTTTTGCATAGTTTAACATGTCACAGTGGAATGCCTCTGCAATACAGAAAACAGTTTTCATTGTCCAGAAGAATCCCTTTTTGTTACATAACGACTTGTTGACTACTATTTTAAGAAACTTGGCAATTAGTAAAAATTGGTAGTTGTGAAACGCCTAGTGTGTAATGTTCCTTTAACAAATCTTTGTGTTTGTCAACAAAAATTTAGTAATAGCTGCCCCCACTCAGACACAAGAAGGGTCAATGTGAGTGAGTGAGTGTGTCGTACCAGATTTGCAGAGGTGGAAAGTTGAACTGTTTTTACTTTAGTGTTTGTATGACTCATTGACTAAAGAGAGGCAGGTCTTAAGTCACTTGAGTCACCAACTTCTCTCAGCCAAGCAGAACTTTTAAATTAAGGCCTCTGCTAAACTTTTCAAATTTATTGGACCAAATAGATCTAATTCTGACAGTAAAATAAGGCATTTTGCAGGGTTGTGCAGCTCAGAAAATGTAACTTCTGTTTAACATGCACCTCTTTTCTCAGTTGTAGTTCCTTGCCCGATCACAATATCAAACATGAAGTTAAGGCCTGGCACAGTTACTGACAGCTTGCTCAGAATCAATCTGTTGCAGAGCTACTCTGCTCAAGTTGACAGCTGTATCAGTATCAAGTCATACTGTCATTCATGCACACCTGCTGAACCAATGAGTCCCACCCTCTTAAAGTCCCACTAGCTGGGTTTCCACTACCCTGTTTTTATGTGCATTTTGAAGTATTGCAAAAAGGGTGCTGGAAATGCCAAAATTTGAAAACAAACAAACAAACAAACCTCTAATGTGCAAAAAAGTTTTTAAGCTCACTAGAGGTGGTTTTTGACTTATGCAAAAAAAGAGTTCATGTGTGAATTGGGAGATGGAAACACATTTGCTGAACCCATTGTCATTAGGGCCCAACCGATATGGGATTTTTGGGGCCAATGCCGTTAACAATATTAGGGAGTAAGAAAATTGTGATATTCGATATATCAGCCAATATTCTATATGTAATATTTTAAATGTGGTTATCAAATATGTGTGACAAAGGTTCGTCTGCTGCCCTCTCCTCACACTGGAAGAACTACAGTTCTCACTGTCTCAGAAAAGCCCAGAACATTACAAAGGACACTTCTCACCCTGGACACTCGCTGTTTGAACTGTTGCCATAAGGCAGACAGTACAGATCAATCAAGACAAGGACAAACAGATTTAAGACCAATTTCTACCCAACAGCAATGACCACACTCAGTGCAGCCAAAACATAACCTGAGGTGCAGTACATGTTTTTAGTTTAATAAGGGATCATGCAAATGACAGAGAATGTATGGTTGTGTGTGTTTGTTCTTGTTTTTTAC
>JAPXVT010000009.1:28065180-28075875 GCA_029823135.1 Acanthurus reversus
TGGATGAACAAAGAGGTGGAATAATGGAATGTGGTTCCAGACTAGCAGTGTGTCTTTATTGACCTGTGTTAATTTTGTTTATTGAATGTCTTGTTTATGAATTATTTCAAGTATAAAAAAGGTATAGGACTAGAAAAATGTTTCACTTCATCCTACACCCTTTTCGAATATTGTCTAATTATTATTTTGTTTACATAAATATACTCAGTATGGTTTATTTGTTTTGTTTTGCTGCTTAAATATTTTGTTGTCTGAACTCCAGCTCCTGAGGTAAATGGAAGGCACCGATGTGCTAGTTAGACATGAACACAGTAAATCCTACATACTTTACGTTAGTTAATGACAGCTAATTTTTGACATTTATCTAGTAGTTTTTTGTGTGTTGAGCCTCCTGTCTATGTTTTCAAACTAGCACCGCTTAAACAGACACTAGTAACTGCTTTGGCTTGAGAGTGTTCTTTCAGGTACCAGTGAGACACTGAAATAATAAACTTGGTCCAGCAACTGAGCCATGAGATTGTAGGATTTTCAACATCCAAAACACTGCACAACATTTACAAGTACTGTGTAAAAGGATATCACAACCCTAGAAAACTTAGAACCGTGGTAATCACTTAATCTTCCATCAAGCAAGGTAACAGTTGATGTATGAGGAGTGATTGATGAGGTCGTGGCCGAAGCTCTTTTTAAACCAATGAGCTGTTCAGCTGTTTGAGTGATTATGCGAAAAGTTTGAGGTTAATAACTTAAATGGTATTTCTGTTTTAGTTAATGGAAAATTTAAGTCAGCACTGTCGTAGAAAAAAGAACACCGGCCTTCATACAGTCATCTGTCTCTGCCAAGGTTGAATTCGTCATTGCCATTTCTTCCCCCGTGCTGTAAGAAGGAGCACCCTTCCTCTGTGTCTCCCCTGTTTCCTCGTTGACCTCGTGGTGCTCCCTTGAGACGGAGACTGTGCAGAGGCCAATATTGTTCACTTCTTCTGACAGTGCTAACTTGCCATTTTCAATTACCTGTAACAGAAATATCACAGAGATTAACTTCAAACTTTCTGCATCATCACTTCAAAAGTTAAACTGCACATGCATGGACAGAGAGATGTATACCTGCCCTCCTTCTACCTCAGGGCACAAACTTATCAATCAGCCTGTAGGGTTAGGTACAATGTCCTGTGGCAAAAGTTGAGCCTGGTTTTACTTTCATTGGACCACCCTGCATTTTTCCTCTAGAGCCCCCACCACCCCAACACAGGATTGTTTTGTTTGTTTGCTTGTTTGTTTGTTTTTTAGGGGTGGGGCATTTTATGACATGATACTCATCCTGTTCAAAAGTTCTATATGGGGTATTAGGCCATGAGGCATTAAAAAGGGATTTCCCACGTTTGTTTGCTCAGTTATCACGATCTTCCTTTGATCTCTTTGATCCACAAGTTGTTTTCTGTATTCTGCAGGATCACTGATCAGCAAATCAAATACCTGTGGCACACACCACATTCAAAGTCACTAGGGTCATTCATTTAAACACCACCTGATGGTTCTGCTGCAGTCATGTGATCTTTGACTTCTTTGGTGTTTTACCTGGCGAACCGGTGGAAATTTATCACACAATTTCGAAAGGTCTAGACTGGAAAAAAATCATTCTCTTTTTTCAGAGAATATTGACTGATAGGAAAGTGCTTTAAAATATATTTTGTGATTGTGAAAGTCCATTAGCTGTCACATTCATTGGTAAATGGACTGTATTTATAGCACTTTTCTGGTCTTTCGACTACTCAAAAGCTCTTTTATGACACAAGTCAGCACTCACCTGTTCACACACATTCACACACTAATCGCAGGAGGCTTCTCACACAGTGCCAACCATCGGGAACCCATAAACACACATTCACACACCAATGAAGTAGCCATCGAGAGCAATCTGAGGTTTAGTATTTTGACACAGACACTTTGACAAACTGACTGGAGTCGGAGATTGCACCACCAACCTTCTGATAAGTAGACGACCCACTCTACCCCAAGTCACAGCTGCCCCTTTGCCACTGACAGTAACTTAAAGGAGAGCTATTATACTCATTTTCAGGTCTTTTATTTTGATTATTAGACTCCTAAAGAGCAGCTAAACAAAACTGACTGAACCGTAAAGTATGTACATCTTCAGAAAACTGTGACTCTGCCCTCTGTCTACCTTCTATTTTCTGCATTCTCTCAAAACGGTCTGTGTTGGTTCCTCCTTCCCCTTTCCCTCATGCGCGCCTCCACACTCCACTGTGCTCACCACCCGTTTACTGACAAAATAAACACAGCTAGGACAATGATGAAATGTTACTCACGGCTTGAGCTTCTTTCTCCTCAACATGACAAAGCAACATGCGGTCCTTAAGCAGCAGTTTAGCCATTAATCCAGCTGGTGTGCTCATGTTGAGGAAGTAAATAAATCCACACAGAATAAATCCACCATAAACAGGAACGATATCAGCTTCTGTCTGGTGCTTGCCTGTTTAGGAAAGTTTAACAAACTGTCCTTCATTCACCAGATAAAAACACTTTATTGGAGCCATCTTGAACAAGGTGCTGACAGTAATCTGTGAAGCAGAGAGCAGAGTGCAGCGGTGTCTGA
This sequence comes from Acanthurus reversus, assembly GCA_029823135.1. NCBI lineage: Eukaryota > Metazoa > Chordata > Actinopteri > Acanthuriformes > Acanthuridae > Acanthurus > Acanthurus reversus. The sequence goes on from JAPXVT010000009.1 coordinate 28,067,798, forward strand.
GCAGAGAGGTGGAGGGGGCAGGCACAGCACTGTGTGCACAGAGCTGACATGCCCATATAAGGAAGTCCAGCATGCATTAACGTCACTGTTAAAAAACTGTTTAAAAAACATTGTAAAACACAGCGTGCTAAGCGAACTGAAACAGCCTGCAGGGCTCTACGGAGCCCAGGAGGTGTCATGGATGTGTTTATTCCTTTTTTAAAACACATGCCTGCGTCCTATTTCACACACACGTTATAATTTGCATGCAATTTATGAAACGTTAGCACAAAATAGTAAACGCGCGTGCGTTTAAAAAAAAGATAAACACATCCATGTCACCTCCGGGGCTCTGTAGGGCTCACTACCAAAAGCATGAACCTCATTATGTGACACTTTGGCATCGTTAAACATGAGTATCCGACATTCTAGCACTTATAGGTCAGAAAAGACGGAAAAGCATAATAGCTCTCCTTTAAATAATGTGGAGCATTAGTGAAGGCATAACAACTTGTTAAAAACAACATAGTGGATTAAATATCTAATCAACACTTCAAGTCTACAAAAAAGAATAAGATGAGCATTCAAATTGAGACTTGAACCCTGCGTACTTTGCTGTTGGCTCTTCAGACTCTGCCGTGCATGCTGACACCGTCTCTCAGGCTCAGCTGATGCAGTAAGTAGATTTGAGGTGAGACTTTACAGTAAATGTGTTGTGGACCATAAGATCAGAAGAGATAAGCCTGGCTTCAATTAATTTGATAATCACCAGAACGCTGTTCAGCCTCAAGTCAAACTGTATTTAACCCCTTATCTACATTTTTATTATACTCTCTTCTAATTTTATGTAATCTTCCAACACTTAAAATATGTTCATAAGAAATTTAGAGTGCCCTTAGAGAACCACTATCTTGATTGGTAGCTCATAACTTCAGTTCAAAAAGCACATTTCCTCAGTCTGCAGCCATGAGTTTAAAACACCACATTTCAAACGCCACTTAATTGCAAAGCAGCACGGACGTTTTGTCCAACACAACTCATTTGGACCAAACAGTCAAGCCTTAATGTGTTGCAGGCTTTCATGGAGGTAAAAGCAGCACCTGGACTGTTAACTGAAGACATGAAAGCTGAGTGTGAGCGCCTCGTTTCCCTCTGGGATCAGCCGATTTCTGATAGCCAGTGTGACGTGTCTCCAGAATGATCGAGGTTCCTCATAAAAATCCGCCCTCGTCTCTTACACTGTCAGATATCACCAGTCTGGGATGTTCAGCGGGTTTTAGGAGTAATTTGGAAATCGAGGCTTTTCCTTGAAGTCTAGAATGATGATATCCATCTATCTGGGTCACAAAATGTAATAACCAGTGCAGACAAGTACATGATATTATTACATATCTAATATCTTGTGAGCACCTCATAATAATCTTGTGCAAACAAAATGTCAGATAAAATCTTGCGAGCATGCTCCCACAAGTGGTCATCTTGTGTGAGCGAGACTTTAGATAGTAAATGATAATATCTTGAGTGCGCAAGTTCACACAAGTGATTGTCTTTCACACTTGTGCAAACAAGTTATTATCTCAAATAAGCAAGATATCAAATATCTTATGAGCCTGAATTTGTACAAATTTTCTTATATTAACAAAATAAGTGTGGAGGTCGTGTGCTGAAAACCATTTTACAGGACCTGTCATGGCTTGGCCTTGATCCAGCCTCATCAATTTCCACTTTAATTAGCGCTTTCCCAGAATGCCTTTTGATAGCCCAAAGATAGGGAGAGTGAACATGCTGCAGGAACTAGCTGCCCATCACTGCCTGACAGCAGAAAACACCACAGAACAAACCGACGCGAGCTGCTGGCCTCCGTCACAGCAGCTGTACCTGCCTTGTTCAGAGCAGGAGACGACGCTTTGCTGTGGTTTTTTTGGCTCTGGCTGCATTGCAAAAGCAGCAAAGTGGAGCAACAGTGGCATAGTTAATTACGGTTGACACATCAGGAGGGGGAGGGGGAGACCATATCCTCCCTCTCATGCTGTGGGAGGAAGAGGCAGACAGAAAAGGAGAAGTCCACACTGCATGGACAGTGACGTAGCATTCGCAGTGAGAGGTAAGTGATCAATGTGCGTGAAAAGGCCAAAGCTGGCCTGTGAATTAAAATGTGCCTGGTGTGCGTGGTCATGTGTGTCATGCAGGTGTAAAGCGTTGAGTGGAGACAGTCTTTGTTTGCTCTTAGGATAGACGTGCTCTCATCCCTGCAGCCAAAATGCCAAACAGGTTATTATGTCAAACAGCAGAGACAGCTCGTCCTGAACAGCATGTGGCTGAACGCTCAGCCCTCACATTTACTCTTTACTTCTCATACCATTTATATTTCGCTCAGCATATATGTTTTCATGTCACAGAGCCCAAATATACAGTAACTACCGCGCACACACACACACACACACACTTACACACGTTTAGCCTCATGTGAGACCCAGTCACAGCCACATTTTATGGAGACAAATTGAGGGATCGTCTCAGATTGTGAGTTCTTTTTTCCTTTTTGTCTCCCTCTCTTTTTTGTGCGTATGTGTGACTACGCTGTCCAAGAAAAACCTTACTGGTCTCCTTCTCATTGTTAAATTATGACTCAGCGGATTATCTCCCATCAGGATAGTGTGCATTTTATTACATCTCTTTTTTTGTAAATAGTTCAAGGAAAACCTTAAAAAATACGGATACATTATTGAAAAGACGAGTAACGAGAAAGGAAGGATTAAAGGGCCAATGACATGTGATTCATCCATTGTTCTTTTTTTTTTTAGGTTCTCTGTAACTACGAGACTATTTTTGTGTTGTTAGCTCTGTTATCCTTTAAATAAAGAATTTGGTAAAACCCTCAAAAAAACAGAAAAAATGAGAAAGAAAAAGAAATGCTGAGACAGTGAGCCAAAGATTCCCCAGCACGCATCATAAAATTCCAACCGGACGCAAGGAAAATTTCCCTTTTTTAATCATAGCAAACTTTTTAAAGCATTTTTTTAATTAATTGTATTTATTTATTGAGGTCTAAATACAGAAAATTGGTCAGCAGGCTCAGATCCTCAAGGGGCTTTAAGGGGTGTTTGGCATTATTTGATATTTTTTCTGTTTATTAGTTATCTGTAAAGCACTTTATAAACAGCCTTACAGTGACACTTGCATTATAGTCTTGGGGCCACCATCTTCTAGAGGGCCCCAGGGCCACTTAGAGGGTTTATCCCTTGAAAGTAGTGAGTCTCTCATTGATTCATTTATGTTGTTGGTTTCACATTAGTCACATTTAAATATACTGGGCATAAAATATGAAAATCTCCCTGTAAAATACTTCACATACAAGGTTTTTATAGAAGGTTAAATATTAGAAGGTCAGCTTTTCACAGGCTGCTATAATCCAAGAAAAAATACAAAGAAAATGACCTCAGTGCCCTCAGTGGCAGCTCCCGCCTTCATGTTCCTACACAGAGTACAAGTTAAGATCGAAAAATGTTACCAGCTGTGGGGATGTGATGCATAAGGTTAAAATTATTAGAAAGATTTTAAATTAATTTCCATACTTTCTGTCTCGTGAAGAAATAAAAATGAAACAGAGTTTGGTTATTTAATAAAACCATATGTCTTACTTTCCTCTTCACTCTTTACAAATCCTGCAGCTTCAGTCAAATCCATAAACTGCAGCCTGGTTGTCAGAAATTCACTTCAGATTCTTGCTCAAATTAAAAATCTTAATAAAGTTCCCGCTGCTTCAGTATACACACCATAACCAGGCCTTTATTACTGGACCACACTTTTGCTTCATGGCATGTGAAAGGGTTGAAATGCATAAAGGAGTTTCTATCTGGATAATGAGTTTGCATCGCTGCTCAGTTAAGTGTGAAGTTTAATTTATCTCACTCTCATTTTTTCCATTATATGCAAATTAGGCATTTTGTGAGGGAAAACATCACAAGTTTTGAGACCACTTATGAAAAGCATTGATTGCTTTCTCTTTCACTGTAAGCAGCTCGTCTCCAAATTTGTAAATTACGTCTTCATGGATTCTGGGCCCGCAAGCGGCACTGAGATCCCCGGGAAAGAGAGATCGATGCTGAGCGGCCTGATAAAATCTGGAGGGCTGCACTTTCCCAAATTCACTGTTGTTAAGTTAACAGCAGACACAGGTTAATCGAGTTACAGTGATTCACTCTTCCTGTCATTCTAAGGTAATGGTACACGAATTTATTGTGCTGTGCCTTCCCTTGATGTTGTAAATGAAATGATGGTACATTGTTGCATTTATTTTGGGACTGTCCTCCGATTTTCCCATTCTGGTTGAGAACTTTTTAAATTTTTTTTCAGGGGTTTATCACAAGACTGTCTCACCGGACAGAGACTTGGCTCTCTTTGGATGCTCGAGGGACTCTTTAACTCTCTGTTTACACAATCAAGCAGCACTAACAATGGGCACGATGCTGGCAAAAAAAAAGTTTTTCTCCGAGACTGGAAGACACCAACTCCACCATGCTTTGGAAAATGGTTACATCAACTTATTTCACTTGTACATGGAGAAGTTAGATTCAATAATTCAAAACGTCAACATAGCTGGGAAAAGCCTTGGGGCCCTTGGTGCAACACTTATAAATAATTGATTAGGTATTTTTCTCTTGGTTGGTATGTTTGTCACAACTTGATAAACTGAGTAATATGAATTTTGTTCAGTTACTTGTATCCCTCCTCCTGGACGTGTCTGTATGTGTGTGTGAGTGAATTTTAGGTATTGCTTTATGTGGTTTCTGTGTTTTCAAAATTGTTCAATAAAAATAAAATTTAAAAAAACTAAAAAATAATGAGAAACGATGATTTTTAAAAAAAAAAAAAAAAGAGAGACAAGGCTAGTTTTAATCCCCCCTTCAGTTGTGCAGAAACGTCTCTCTGGAAACACTGGAGTCAAACTTCATGCTTTGAAAATTCCATAAAATAACTCCACACACCACAGCAGCCACTGTGTTTAATGTTCATTTAACCTGCAACTCATTTCACGTCAGGCCCGCTGTCATGCAGTGTAATGGCCTTGGCTGTCCCTCAAGTCTTGGTTGCACTGTTTTCGTGTTGCGTAGTAACTCAGGCAAATGGCTAACAGATTTTATTCTTCCCAGCCATGAGTAATAACATGCTTACAAATTAAGGTGATGTATTGTTTTTTTGTCACATTAAACCTCCAACAGACAACTTCTTTAGAAATGCTCTCTCTGGAGACAACTGGTCGATAACAAAATGATGAAAGGCATAAACATTAGTATGAAAATTAGGAAGCTAACAACTCGTTGTAACCAGTGAACATGCAGGACAGGAGCTGTGTCACAGAGTGTTCAATAAAAGAATAAATGAAGTTTTCACCAGACTCCTCTAATGCAGGTCTCGAACAGCTGCCTCTGGTTTATGTTTCCATTCAACATGACTGAGCTCTTTTGTTTCATTTTTCAAACTTCAGTGTGCAACTATTGCAGGCCTTCTACACTCTGACGTCATTCTTTCACAACGTCTGACACGGTGCAAAACACAAAAATGATAAATCTAGATGACAATGTCAGGACGTCTGTCTGCTGCTGGACTCACACTTCCGGCGAGAGGAGGCACGCGTCCAGCGGCAGCGTCAAGTTCGAGATGGTTGTTTACGATAATCCCGGAAAGTGGACTATTTGACCTTTCTAAATAAAAGCACGAAACATCAACCTAAGACTCAAGCTGTTGACCCACACTATGTGTCGACATGTACCGCTTACTGACGGAATTTAGGAAATTACGTTTTGAACTAATCTCAAAATGTCAAAATAAGTACAAACTTTACACAAAATTGCAAAATTTCTGCACGTTTATAGCAATAGTAGAGTTTGAAGAATAGAGTTTGTACTGTAGCACGAAACATCAACTCAAGACTCAGGCTGTCAACCCACACTACCGATGAACATTTACTGCTCTGCTGACGCAATTTTGGAAACTAAGTTTTGAACCAATTTGAAAAATTCAAAATAGATTCAAATTTTACAAAAAACAAAGAAAAAAAATCACATTTTTAAACAAGTGTATAGCAATAGTAGAGTTTGAACAGCACTCTGTGTTTAATCACTAAATTATGAAAATATGAATAATAAGAATATGAATAAAAATTCAAACACTAACCGTATCAGTGACTGGTTGTGTATTAGAGTTCCTGTTACATAATGATCAAACTAAATTTGAAGATAAATGCGGATCCCACTTATTTTCTGCTCATCTCTAATATCTTATCTCTTGTTTGGTGCCTTTCTTACCACTGTTTGTGAATACTTCATGTCCAAATGCACTTTGGATTTACTGTCAGTGTTCCTGACGGTGAGCAGGCCTACCTTCTGTTGCTGCCAGTTAGATGGTCCGTTGTTTTTTAAACATACTATGCCGTTATTTTATTTGCTTTTGCTTCTTTGACAGTTAATTCCCAAAACTATATCACTTTATGTAATATCTTCTTAATACTACCGTCACCGTTCTGTGCTTTTATTTTTAAGATAATGACCGGAAATGTGTTTTTTCTTCCTTGCAGTCGTTTTGACACTGGTGCGTCCAGGCGGCGGAGGCACACACACATTGGCTGTGCACACACACACAAAGAAAGGTATCAAATGCTAAATATTTGTGTTGGGGCGCATCATGTTGTCACCGTGTTTGTGTTTGTGTCTTTCAGAGGATGTTGGAGCTTCAAACGTGTCCGTGTTTCCGTCGGAGGAGAATTTCAGAGTCGGTCCATCCTGTGACTGGCTGCACTGAGATCAGCTGCATGTCGACGGATATAGCTTTAAAACGCGAGGAAAAGCCTGAAGTGAACGGCGTGTTGTGTTTGTTTTGAATGTCGTAATTTGGCGTGAACGCGTCGGGAACGGGCTGACAGCGGCGGGGCTCCTTCCTCACTTCTCTCGGTGAAAGTTTCCCTCGCCTGGAGTCTGTTGAGGTGTTGTGCTGGGGCTCCCTGCCGACTGCGACATCGCCCCGTCGATGCTTTTCTGCTTTTCCATTTCGACTCGTTGAGTCGCGCGCGAGCAGAGCTGTGTGTGTCGCGTTTCGCTCGGCGGTGTCAGGCACCGCGAGGCCTGCAGCCGAACTATTTCACCAAATGATTTCCTTTGTCGCAGCCCGACGAGGCTAAAAATAACGCCCGACTGCGAACAGAAGCCGAGGTCAGAATGCGGCGTTATGAAAGAGGGAAACGCTCCGTAAGTTCCCCTCCAACATCATCAGAGCGGCGATTCAAACTGACGGATCCAGTTAACCCGGGTCAGCGTTCGGTCCGGGCCTGGCGGTTCAAACGACGGAAGCCTTAATGGAGTCAGTGACTGCACTGTGGCATCCAGAGTTGCGATCTGAAGCCGCGACGTTCAGCGTTTATGTGTGGAGGAAAAACTGAGCAGAATGCCTGTAAAAACATCAGAACATTGACTCTGCGCTGAGCATCAGCTGGACGGATGCGTGCGGTGTAAACAGGTGTAACCGCGCAGCTGAGCGTCTCAGTCCGCTGCTCAGGGGCTTTTCTAGAGGAGGAGGACAGAAACTGTTTTTACTAGTCTGCTGGATCCCTGCCGAGTGTTTGGGGGGTAATCATCTTATTTTTAATCTGAAGCAGGGATGTGAATTGTCAAGTACGTCATGATTCGGCTCGATTTCGATTCGTGTGGTCATGATTCGATTCAAAATCGATTCCTCATTCAGTGTATTTGGGATTGTAAGACAGGGTAGCAGTTTATGGCATGGAAGCAAAGTCAAGTGTGTGGAATATTCTGGAGTTTTTTTCCTCCATGTAAACACACACAAACTTTAGACAAGAGGTAACATTTGTTTATAACTTGCACAAATAACTTTTTGACAAAAAAGAAATAAAAAATAGCAGTTTTTAATCATTTTAGTTGATTAACCAGTAATCGTTCAAAGTCTTAACATTTCTGTCATATATTTATCAACCAGCAGATTAAGAAAAGTTACTAAAAATCAATTTGAGATAATACAATAAGAAGAAAATGAGATTCTAGATATCTATGTGAGTGGGGGGGGGGGGGGGGGGGGGGGGGGGGGGG
>JAPXVT010000009.1:28112454-28127191 GCA_029823135.1 Acanthurus reversus
AATGCCTGATTGCCATGGACCCCACAGATTTAGCCTATGATGATCCAGCCGCTCTGGTTAAATCTCCGTTGACGATTACTTATAACTGGGTAGATTGGGAGTAGAGCTAATGCGGATCTCGGATTTAGTCGCATCAGTTAGTGCCCGTTTTGAGCCATTGCTGGTGGAGCAGGGGGTAATCCAGTCACTTACCATTAAAGCGCTATCTGTATATCAAACAAAGGCAGGCTCACAGCGCACTATCCGTATCCAATCTAATCAGGCTGGTGGCTTTGTGCCACCAGCTTTCCTGCATCCAATTTCCTGTACAGATCGCCATGGCGGTTATGTTCAATGCGATGAAGTGGCTGGTGGCATTATTCCATCGGCCACCAGCCAGCAATATCCACTCACATACACATACGGACTAAATTTGGTTGCTATTGCGCTACAGCCGGAAGATGAGCAGGGCGAAATACCTAGCACAGATATTATGTTGATCATGGATTATCTAGAGTGCTTGATCGGCCAAAAAAATGACCAACTGCTTATGCAGTATGAGTCTGGCGCCAACATGGATATTAGCAGTATTACAGCCAGTAGCGATTGGCAGTCACGGCTAGAAAGAATCGAAGATCAAATGGCCGAAACACAAGCATTTATTGCCCCTGTATCAATCTATCCTTGCTAGCTGGTGGCCTATGTTTGACTTGAAAAAACTGCAAAGAATCGCATTGCAAATGGTGAATACCGAGTTTCAACAGTCATGGGACTGGATTGTTGAATTTCACGGAAACAATATTAATCCACCCCGAGATTTTGATTTGTATTGTCGCCAAATAGAGCATGGCGGCCTCAGTATTGAACACGATGAAAAGCAAGTCGGATCGGTGACGTTTTCAACACCATCCCACAGAACCGCCGGTGAAATAACTCTACAGATAAAAGATAACAACGATGCAAGATGTGAGCGTTTTTTTAAATCACTCGCAAGTCGGGTAGTAAACCCCGATGGCACCGTTAATCTTCCCACAGATTACCTGTTTGATTTGTATTTATACCGATTTGGCAAAGACAACCAGAAAACACTGTACCGACAGTGGCGCGTAAGCTGCAAATCTTACGAAGGCTTTTCTCGTGACCGTTCAGCCACAGGTGAATATGTAAGTCACACAGTGACATTCCAAAAGCATGCTTCAAACAATAGATAGAAGGTCAGAGTGAAAATTAAACCGATTATGTTACCTGGGAACGGGCTAACAGTGAGCTTTAATGCCCCAACAGTTGAAGATTGCATTGAGCTAAGCACATTCACTGACGACCAATCACAGATCGCCACCAGCGTGTTTCTCAATAATGCCATGGACAATGCACATGACTCAGCTAATTGGTCCGTGTATGACCGCATGATGGCTGTGTACTGGATATTTGTACATACGCATAAAAACAACATGCTCAAGTTTGAGTATCAATGCGTGTGTGGCGCAACCCATAGCACCGCTGTTGATATGACCTCGCTGTTAGCCGATGTGCGCTATCCAGACCAAACGACCATGCAAATTCAAGCCGGAGATAGCCTGGTAACAGCTAGAGCAATCACCGGCGCAGAGGCGGAGCATTTAGAAATGTACCGCGCCTACGTAAATAACTTATCGGGACAGGAGCATGATACTGCGGCGTTATACGGCAAACTTCGTGAGTTGTCATGCCAGTTTGATATTCAGGGACAGCCCGATGACACGGTTGAAGCTATCGAGCACAAAGTGCAATTTCTCAAGTCATTACAGCGAGAAGATTACCGCGAATTTGTGTATCAGTTGGCTGCTGCTAGCAAGGTAATCAAGCATGGTCTGCTGACCGGTGAGCAGGACGGAGAGTTAACTCTAATTTCCCAGGTAATGACCTGCCCAAAGGAGGAACACCATCTGCAATTGCAGATCCCCTTTCGGTATATGGACTTTATCCCAACACTATAGCTATGACTCAATGCTCACATTAATAACTAACTTAACTGTTTCGGCAGGGCTCGGCGTCAATGATGTTTTATCCAGTCCTGTGAAACTTGTTATTGAAGCTGTTAACGAACCATTGGTACAGAGATCGAAGAAGTGACAGACAAAGAACAGTTAGGCCACCAGCCAGCCGAACTGGTTGATGCTCAAGAGCCAGTTGAATTTGATAGTCATAATTTGGTTGGCATGGTTGATGTGATTAATGCTGTAAAAGCATAAAACTGATCACCGTTATATCATTTTTTTATGGGATGAAATATCTGTAGTTGAAATAGCCAATCACAGCTGCCCCTCTGTGTGATGTCACATCTGGGAACAAATAATGGGTGGGACTGATTTTACTGGCAGTCACTATCAATAATGACATAAATGATGCCATAATACATAGTTTATTATTAACAATCATACAGTAATGCGCTAGTAGATGCCCTGAAGATACATAGGTTAAGAGGAAATGAGTGAATGTGTGTGTGTGTGGGTTGGCTGTTTTTGTGTTTGAAGGCAATTGTTGGTGATTGGTTTTGAAGTGTGGGGCAAAGATGAAGCGATAAAGTAATTTCATGTTTTGTGAGTTTCCAAAGCTGTACTGTACCGTAACAGGACTGATTTAACCTTGTATACTGTCTAATAATACAAAAAAGAGCAAAAATACTCCCATATCTTTATTCATCCTGAGCTCGTCATATGGGTATCTGCGTTCATTAGCATTAGAGCCACAGTAGTAATGGCTTAGTAGGCCTGAACAACATGCAGTTTTTACCACAGTTACAAACATGGCAGTTATTCTGAGCAGTCAAGTGGACTCAAAGACAACAGAGGCAAAGTACCATAAGCAGACTTTAAAAGGGTTATTGTACTGAAGCCTTGCAAAATGCTTTTTTACACGTTTAATTTAGCAAATAGCAGATTTTAGCAAATTATTTTCGCCATTATGGGATATCAGTGACCCTGTAAGGGACTGTACACAAATTTCTGGGGGGGGGGGTCATGTATTTGGGAAGGGTAGCTTGACTTTTTCTTTTTGTGAGAGATTGAGAGGGTCTTTTAGTTTTAACTGCCCTAAATTTATCTGTCAGGCCTCCCTTGCAAAATGATTTTTTTAATGGTCAAATAGTCACAAAACATTGGTGTAGGACTACAGTCCTTTCACTGCTATATTATTCCCATCACTGTCACCTAGCTAGTAGGACTAATATGTTTGTTATGAACAGACTGTCAATATTATAAATAGATAACAGGATAAGGATATTTACCCCTCTCACTTTGAAAAAGTTAAATGTGTTGTATAAAATTGTTCTGCACAGTTTTATAATTCAAGTTTAGCCATTTAGTCAGTATCTTTTTATTCAAAGATTTAAAAAAAGTGACTTTTCCTAACTTTATGCTTGCCATTATTTTGAATATTGCTGTTTTCACCTCTCGTGCAGCATTTTGTGACTGTTGTCCCACTAGTATTCCACTATCATATTAAAGGTGCTATATGTACCATTTTTAGCACCAATAACCAATTACAGTTTCTCACTTTAACTTAAATGAGATGTTCGAGTGTGGCTTAAAATTGGTCAAAGTGCTTCTAATCATTTGACTCGAATCATAGTTGATGGGTCGCAATGCAAAGTTCAGTGTTTATCTTGTACAGCTCTGAAATGTTTGGAGGTTAGGATTCCTGGTTTTCACCCACATACCTTGATTCATCTCTCAGTATGGAAACTGTTTCACATTCATTACGCTGCCATTCACTTGTGCTCCCATAGCGCAGTTTACGGTAGACATCAACCCTGTTCAAACAGTACACAGCACTACTCTGACCTATATGGAGATTGTAATGTAATTGGTGCTACATGTTACATGCAGCACCTTTAAGGTTTTTATTACATCACTAATCTAATCTGAAATCTGATCTCAAAAAGGTCTTGATGCTGTTTTTTCCTAAGAGGGGAGCCCAAAGAAAATTTTATTAATGCCGAGAAGAGCCTTGTTTTTCTGAAATATAAACTCCAATCTGATTCAAACCCCTGTCATTTTTATTTTTTACAGTCCCTAACGTCACCTCAACAGAGTGCATACATTCCCTTAATGCTGTCGTGCAGACCAGAACCTTTGCGTTAGCAGGTGTAAAAAAAAAAAAAGTATGTCTGGTCCTTTCATTTTGTAAAAAGTTTACACATGTTGACTCAATTTGAAAGCAGAGTCAGGCCGAGAGTCACAGGTATTTGAGGCCACCGCCATCTGCTCTTGTTTGGAAAGAACATCTCTTTTTCTCTTTTGTCTGCAATCTATATGAATAAAGTCATTTGCACAAAGCTCTCCTCCTTTCAGAGAATCTTGAGTTCAGCTGATGGTTATCAGGATTTTTTAGCTGGGGATGCAAATACAGATGCTTTCATTGCCATTTATGCTGATTATAAATACATGACTACAACCTGCCAACGGCATTGTTATAATGATCCTGTTCTGGGAAAAGCGAGATGCAAATGATGGTTATTTGAATAGGATGATCTAAGACAAGAATTTGTTATTTCAACACAGATATTAATCTTCAAATTTTACACACAAACAGTTCACACACTGAATCAGGATCAGCGATGTTGGCTAAGAAGGTTAGGTGTGCACATACAAGGACTTCATGTCGCACATTTCTAAGAAATATTTGCAGGAAGATGGAAAATAACACAAAGCAGGAAAAGACAAGTATACATTAAAGTGTGATGTACATAAGAGTAAGTGGAAAAATAGATGCATATATAAATATATATAAAATGCAATAATTAACAAGAACATGCAACATCTATGTGTAGATCAAACAGTTAATGTAAATCATGAAGTAGAATATAGTTATATAGAATATGCAAGTGTGCAGATTGCTGGAATAAATATTGAATGTTGAAAGTAACAGTATTTTACAAGATGTTGGTGCTCATGTACAGTATATGCCTATGTGCATGTTCATGAACACTTCATACAGCATGCTAACAATCGTGATATAAGTTAAAAAAAACAGCACATTGACACAGAGAACAGTGTTTAAAGTGTGTATTCAAACTTTAAACAGCCCTTATTGCCTGCTCAGATTTGTGCATCTACTACAATGTGACATGTTTTTTCTCCTGTTGTACAAGTTGTATTTTTTGTTGTTGGTTTTATTTATTCTAGGATGCCCATTAACATCCTTTCAGCTAACTCTGGTGCGTTTACATTTGGTAAAATGTTAATTAAGGTACACTGTCCTTTTTCACAAATGAATTGTACACATGAAAAGAAAGGTACTTAGATATCGTGTGTATTTAAATTACAAAACATATCATTTGAAATTTTCTATGTCAAATTAAATGTTTTGACAGGTTTTCCCATGACTGTCTGAGTAATTCATAGTGTGCAAAAGACTTCCAGGAACTCAACTCTCTACACAAAAAATGGGGAAAAAACATACATTAAAAGAACTAATATCCAACCCAGAAGTCTGAGTGGGCAACTCAGTGACTCACATATCACTCCCAGGTGTTATATTATTATTACAGTATTATTGCTGAAGGTGTTACTTTCAGATGTGCAAAATGTTTGGGTTGAAAGAGCTGCAGTCAGTTGGTGTTATTTCCACAGCTTTGGTTTTAAAGTTTTCGGGAAATTCTTGAACTTTATTCTCATGTTGTTTTAATGATGTTTGCCTCCATAATGTCTGGTGATCCCACTCTTGACCAGCAGGTAGTGTGCTTTGCTCACTGCTGCGCTGATCTAAATGAAACCTGAGGCTCAAAATCTGCCTGACTTGCAACCATTTCTGCTGACAGCGGCCTCCTGCAAGCCGAGCTCCAAATCATTGGTTAGTTTTAAAAGAAGGCAAAATATAGACTGCAGCTTCCGGGGTAAGAGAAAAGACTGTTTTTGCACATAACAGTAAAAGCAACCACTACTAGCACCGTACAGAGCAGCCGTCTGATTCTTCAAACTTGACATAGAACAGGAAATGTCAGAGAAAAAATGAGAAGCAGCAGAGGGTAGCGTGCCTAAAACAAAACCACAGGGCACAAACTAACCTTTTCACCTCTCAAAGGAAGCCGGTATTTGTGAGTTTGGCCTGAGATGTAATCAGTTATATTTCTTTGTAATCTTATGAACTCAAACTGCTTTCGACACGTCAAAGACGGTTTTTGCAAACCTTCCTTTTTGTTAACAGTCTGTTGTAGATTATTACTCATTTGTAATAATGTTTCTCTATTTCTGTTCTTACACCGTGCTCATATTTGCAGCCTTATCCTGTCTGCCATGAGTCAGTTTCGATCACACTCTACAAATTTGTCACCATTTGCCCAGCAATTGTCTCTGCAGCTAAACCTCTAAAGCTAACTTTTCAGACACAGAAAAGTAAGAACCCTTGAATTTCCTGTGGCATTTCTACTCTACATGCTGTCATTACTTCAACCGACAGACTTCTTTCGACTTCAAAAATCCTTGTGAGGTCCGAAACAAGGAAGAGAAACCCGAGTGCTAAACTGTAAAATCCATGCATGTGATTATGTGTGTGTAAATGTCACAGTGATTAAAGAGAGGACAGCATACCCCCTCTCTTGTTCCAGCACCTTCTCTCCTTCCTGTGCAGGTTACCATAGCTGCAGCGAGTGTGACAGTCATGTGAAAACGAAGCTGATTGGATTAAAATACTTTGTGTGATCAGGGGTCAGGAATATGGCGCATGTACTAAACACACATAGGCTGATTTAAACACACACAGACTCGCTCATAAACTATGACTAGTAGAAGTGTTGCAGTGTCTTGTACACATTTATCAGTTTTCAAGAACAAAACCTGTGGTGTGTTCTGTTGCCAGCTCATATTACCCTGTCTTGATTAAATTTCCTGTCAAAGACACAGACACAACCACAATACTGTCCACCCACACTCTCAAACTTCTCCTGAGTCTTGAGCAATCTTAAAGAAACAGGACATTAAAACGTGACCTTGACCTTAAACTTTAGCCACTTTGTCTTAAAGTCACTTGAACAGTCAAGCATGCAAATTTAGACACAGCAAGAGAGAGTTTCAGTCATGTTTCTGGCAAAGTAATTTCATTACATGAGCAGACGATTGGCTCACATGACAATTAAACTGTTCCCTGTGTGCCCCATGTCCACTGAACTTCAGAGATATGATCTCATTAATGGGAGGCTACATAGTAGACATGTTTGTAAAGGGTCTGTCCTGCTGCACTTTGATGACTCTGTCTACTCCCCTGAGGGTAGGAGAGGTGAGCAGACTCAGATATCTGACAGGATGTGACAAAGAAGAAGAAAAAAAAAACACCCTCACATAATTTAACCAACATATTTAAAATCACTGAGTCAAAAACTAAATTGGACTAGTGCAGCACAGAACCAACAGGCTGTTAAGTTTATTTTACTCAGCAGCCACCAGTGGGTTGTGTTGAGCCACAACAAGCACAAATTTTACCTTAAAACTAACACACATTCATCAGTAGTTGCACAAAACAATGTATAACATTAACAGCAAATGATACACTTTATCAAGAATCAGCTAATAGTTTTAAAAGAGATGCTAACAGTTTGCAACACTAGTTTATTTACAAAACTGTGCTAGCAAACCTGTTAGCTTGTACTAAGGGACCGCAGTGCTTTTAGCTAACTGCTAGCATCAACATTGCTTATAAATCACTGTGGGCATGGTTACTTTGTCAGGCAGTACAATCTTTGCCATGAACACCATTCTAATTTATCATATTAGCATGCTAATATTTACTATTTAGCAGTAAACAAAAAGTTCAGCTGAGATTTTAGCTCAGTTGGTTAGCTAGTGGTGTATGGATAAACTGAAATTTTGACTTGATGGCGTTAATTTAAGCTGAGGAGGTCAAAGCGTCCACATTACATCCTCTTGCAAGCATGAATGTCGGTATTAAATTTCACAGCAGTGCATTAAATAGAAGTTTAGATGTTTCTCTCAAAACCCACAAACATCATGCTGGCGCTAAAGAAAAACCTTGAGGATCACCTGAGTAATCCTCTGGGGACCCTAAATGCATTTACGAAATTTCGGTAACACTTTACTTGAAGCATGCATCTATAGCTTTATGAACATACTGATAATGCATTATAGTGTGCCCATAGTGCTATATAATTACAGTTATAAGCAGGGACAGGATTAACCTTTGCCCTAACCTTAACCTAAAACATAATGCACCTATAATGCATTATGAGTGTGTTCATAATGTGTGATATATAATAATTATGTGTTACAATGCATTACAGAAATAGGCTTTATAGAAAGTGTTACCATGAATTTCGATCCTTTTCCAAAAAAAAGAGGGGGAAACACCCTCAGATGTCATTATTGTTCTTTTCTTTAAAGCAGAAACTTTTAGGACAATAAAATTTATAAGAAAAAGGATAGTGACACATTTGTCTTATAAGCAGAAGCAGTTTGAGATACCATTCCCAGAAAATATTTTGGTGAGACTTATTATCTATCATAATTTAGGACTAAGTTGTGTCATATGAGGCTAATATTTACTAATGACAGAAAACAGAGCTCCAGTGTTGTCTTTATGCAAAGTGCTGATTCCGGCAATGTCACCACTGACAGTGCGGTGCTTCAGTAGCAAGGCCATCATATAAAAATAACTAAAAACAGGTAGTTTATTCCAAATGCTGTGTAGTACCTTTTTGAACACTTAAGTTTACTTTTTCAGTACCAGTATACCGTACAAGACAAAGAGAGACAAGCTTCATAGAAAGTGTTATCAATATTTCTTGTCAGTTTTGTGTGCTGTTAGTCTTTATAGTTGTAATGTCTTAATCATTGCTCTCCAGTAGGAATATGACCCTAAGTAATCAAAGTGTTGGATTATCAGACTTTAACGTGTTAAGTAACACTGGCTTAATTCACTGGGTCACGCGAAAACATATCATAGTCCTTGACTAAAATAGAGTTTCCCCCGTCTACAGAAGGGGTCAAATGAGAACATGGAAGGGCGGAGTGAGAACAACAGTCATCTCTCACGTTACTCCCTCTTCATTGTCTCTCCTTACATTAGTCTGTGGGGCAGCAGTGACCTCTGACCTTTTCTCTTAAAGCCCCCCAAAAGAGAAAGTGGAGACGGGGATGGTGCAGCGTGGGATTGCTTCCTCCTAAATAGTTTCATTGTAGTAAGCGAGGTAACGTGAGCTGGGATGGACAGTGCCTGGGGAAATGCCTGGTGTGACATCTTTGTGTTGAGCTTCGGTCATCCTGCTTGCTGATTGCAGCCGGAGAGCGAGGAAGCATTTCCATGTCACGTTAACCTGGTAAGAATTTAGTATGTGGGGGGGAGGGGACGGCTCAAGAGCTATGTGATACTGTGCTTTAAGGCTGGATACAACAGTGTGATCAGTGTTTCAGTCACACAGTATTGGCTACCGAATACTGTTTGTTTCTTACACGAAATAAATACAAAATTTTCAAAGGTATGTTACTGTGACGTGATTAAGCCATGAGCTTTAAAGGAAATTATTCTTATCAATTTGATTTCAAGAGATTTGTTATTTCGCTGAGTCAGGGTTTAAGAATTTTTTAAGAATTTTTTTGCTCGACATGACATTTCCTTTTACCCTTTCAATGTCAGTATTTTAAAACTGCACTAATCTGTATTTTTTATGTTACAAGTGGATAAATGTCTGAGTTGAATGTGACAGATATCAACTCTACAGTTCCCCCTCGGCTCTTTTTAACCTCCTTTAGGTCTTTGTATTGGTTTTCCAGGCCAAAACTCATTAACCTCAATTTCAGCAGCAGTAGACAGAAACCACAATAGAGCAAAAGGGAAAGTGAGTATTGAACTTAAGGTGTGTTCAGAGTCAGGCCAAAAGTGAAGGGAATCTACATCAGAGAATTTGGAGCAGACAAATGTTTGTCATTTTTGCCTTGAAAAATACAAAAGAGATATCTCGAGTCTTAAGTATTTTATGTCTACAGCTGGAGCTTCCTTTCCATGGAGTCGGCCATGTTGCACCATCATGTTTCTATAGAGTGGCTACGCGCGTCCCAAAATTTTGTCTTTAAAAGATAATTTTACAAATCAATGTAGTTGCTGTTTGTTGTGAAGATGGTGAAGTTCCACTTAATTTTTGTGAGACCGTCTCTTGTCTCGCACAATATATGCCACCATTCACGCACAGAGCAATAAATCAAGTTGTTGCAAGTAAGAGAAAAACATCTTGATTTGAGAGGAACCTGCATGTTTAATAAACCATCAGTGAGTACCAATACAAAATACCACAGCATCACAGCCAAAGGAGTGAGGGTGTGGAATAACTGTTCAGACGAAATGAAAAAAAAAAAAGTACAACATTAAGTTCAAGCGGCGTTTAAAAACACCAGATTGCATGAACACGAGAAGGAACTGACCCGGTGAACAGCTCGTTGTCTTTTTGTATCTTACTGACGTCTCATTCTGGTCGTCCTGATATTATTTCTTACAGATAGGACTTGAAAGTTTGATCATAACATTGAATCAGCTTTACCTGCTTCATAAAAACAGTAATCACTTGAGCGAGAAGCCGAGGGAAATAAAGAAAAGAAAAAAGAAAATATAGTATGGAAGGTCATGGTTGCTACTATCTTTGTTCATCGAGATCATGATAAAATCATTTCATTATCAGGGTATAACAGCTCGTTTTCCCGTGATAACGGGATAATTTAATGCATTATCAAGGGATAACGAGGCTCGTTTTTCCATGATAACAGGATAAAAAAAGCCTGTTGTTTCCTCTTTCCTAATAATTTTTATCAGATGTGCGGAGTGCCACCAGTGGCAGCATGTAGATGCTCTTGACACCTGTGAGACTAGCTGAAAATCACAACAGAATATCTATTGATCAACGCATCAGACTGTACGTTAATCAAAGTCTAACTGTTAGAGAACATTCAGATCACACAAGGAGAAGACGAGCCCGACTGAAGCTTTACAGACGATCGCACGCTGGCGGTGAACTTTACAGGCCAAATCGGTCACGAGATGAAAGCTCACCCGGTAAATTATCCGGTCATCACGGGAAAACAAGCCGTTATCCTGTGATAAAAAAATGATTTTTTTCGTGATATGAGATAACAGGATAAAAACACATTGCAGCGACCGTGGCCGCTCTCAGCTTCAGTAATGTACACATTTGTACAAAGATTTTTTTAAATAAGGGGAAGAACTTGACAAGTGTCAAACTTCTTTATACTCCTTTTCGGACATAAAATGTTCATTTTTGTTAAAAGCTGTTAATGAAATACCATAAAGATATCTTGAAAAAAATAAAATAAAAACAAATAAATAAAGCATGTATCAAATATTGGAAAACTTTGACTTTAGTTTTGAGATACCAGCCAAACGTTTTCGAGTTTCCTTTTGTCCTGGTCTCATAAAAAGTACAAAAACCAGTTTAGATTGGAATGAGTCGTAACGATGCGTCCGGCGTGTCGCAAGGTGCGTCTGTTTTTGGACGGGATGAACTCGCCGACTGTTTCTGCTCACTTTGATTGGTGAAAGTATGTCAGTGGGTTACATTGACACCAGTGCAGGGCTGCAGGGGAGGAGCACATGAACTGGGTCACATGGTTGCACACTGCTCGCCGCTCGCAGCAGTCAGCGCTGAACCAGCCCTCCGGAGCGCAGGAGTTGCGCCTTAGCCGCAGCTTTTTCCTGTTCGGTCTCTGAATGGACTATGGCGTATTTTTAGGTGTATCTCGCTGACACCGAAAGCAGATGAGCTGTTTCTTCTCCTTCGACAAAAAGCTTTTACCACCACCGCCTTCGAGGACGAAAAACTGGCTTTTTGTCGTCGTTGAGACGCTCCTCTGAAAACTTGATGCTTCATTCGATACGAGATTTTTTCTTTCTGTGTAAATTTCTCGTCGCTTGTCTGCCTGTCACCGCCATCTGATAGTAGTTTTACTGGTCCTCTCTCGGTTTTTGGTGTCGTTAATGCAAATGTTGTAGCTCAGCAGTCAGTTTCCAAACCGGGATCAATCAGCGACTTCCCAGTTGCTGAACACCAAAACAGAAAAACGGCTTCAGCACTGAGGTAGCAGAGGAGGAAAACCCCGGAAACTTCGGACATGGAGTCAAGCAAAGCTGGTGAGTGAGCTTTAACTCCTGTTTAAATGTCAGTGTGTGCACTTGGCTGCACCGGGCTCACTCAGCCATCAGTCAGTGAAATGAGGTTTTGTAGAAGTAGCAGGACTCGCACACGGAGGGCTCGGTCCTGTGAGACACTTTGTTCGTCCTTCACTGTCACTGTGAAGCGGTTCTGGACGGTTTGAAGGTGGACTGATGTGCGAAACTTAAACTGGGTTATGAGAACCATTGGGCTGTTGTTGTTACCCAATTTCAAGGCTTCGGCAGCACTGCAGTGTGTCCTCTCACATGGACCCATCAGCCTAGCCATGTGCACCTGTGTTTACGCTCCCCGTGCGTAGCCTCTCATTGGCCGAGCGCCGCTGTGACGTGTGCGTTGCATAATTCCTCCCTTCAAGCTGGTGTGGGGTCCGACCGCGGATACACGTGAGGCATCGCACAGCGGATCACTGTGACCCAGTTTTCCCGGGAAGTAACTTGCTTGCTCAACGTGGGGGCGTGTTGAAAAAACGCCTAAAGTTATGGTGCATTTAGGGCCCGTGGGAAACACAAGCGTCTTTGTATGGTTTGTTTGCAGCTTTTGGTTCAAATATATTTATAAAAATGCCATCCACCTCAACCTGGTTGTACTTCATATTAATATATTCAGCAAATTTAGAATGATAATAGTATAGCAGATCACATTCTCTTTGAAAACCAAAGAAAACGCTTTTTAAATGTCGCGTCTGATCCCTTTGAATCAACTGACGCTGTTAAGTCAACAGGTTTCCCATTAACAGTGAAGTGACAGTATCAATCGTACTTGAGTGCAGAACGTTCATTAATTCAAACCAAGTTTGACTTTCAGTATTAAATCACATAATTTACCATTTTAACTTGCCCTATTGTACTGGGCTATATAATTATAGAGATTGCTTATCAGGAACCAGTTTGGTAAAATCATCACATTTTGAAGTGAAGTGAGATTTTATTCTGAAAAATGTGTTTGGGAGTGATGCTTTCCTGTCCTGCTGGACATGACGCTGTTTTTGTTGGTTTGTTTGTGTGTTTTTTAATGCTTGGTATTATTTAACTAAGAAATGTAATAAAACTGACATTTTTATTTCTTTAATGATCCCACTTTACTAACAAGTTGTGGAAACGCTTCTGAGAAAAAAAAAAAAAAGAAAAATCATTGAATTGGTGGAAGCGTGGTGGGAGAATTTTCAGTGGGTCCAAACTGATGATCGAAGGCAACATGTTCTCTGTTATTTGTCTCCAATTCTGTGGAGAATATGTTGTGTGCTAAAATTATTTTTCACAGTCCACTTGTAAGCCAGCACTGCCGTGTATGAACGGTCGATATGTTTTTCTGAGAATCATAAATATGCAGTGTGAACATACTTGAGCTGAAACAGATCAGGTTTATCATTACTCATCAGGTGAAACAAAGTTGACCCATTTAAAATGTGATTTGATACAGAATTTATTTGTCAAAGAACCTGCATATGTGAATGGTTGTGGGGAGGGGCCAGACTACCTACTACACACACCCTGTGAAGCTGACATTATGTAATGGCTGTTACCTAATCATTGAGAATAG
Organism: Acanthurus reversus; assembly: GCA_029823135.1. Classification (NCBI taxonomy): domain Eukaryota; kingdom Metazoa; phylum Chordata; class Actinopteri; order Acanthuriformes; family Acanthuridae; genus Acanthurus; species Acanthurus reversus. The sequence goes on from JAPXVT010000009.1 coordinate 28,126,139, forward strand.
CAGGGAAAGAAATCAGGTCAGCCTATGTTGAGAGGAAAAAGTGGCTCAGAGGCGGCAGCAGCCTGTCTGCTCGCCTGCGACTGGCTGAGGAGCTCTTGTCGTATTATGATCTGCCCTCTTCATGTTAAGCTTGTTGGTTCCACCGCAAAACCCCCTCAGGCTGCTGACAGTCACATTTTATTTTTTTTCTCAGGGAAGGAAACAGCAGGGAGTCATTATGAATAGTCATAGTTACCACAATAGAAAAGACAACGAAAAGAGCGCCACCTACAGAGACATGAAATTAATTTTTTATTTTTTTAACATAACGTCATTTGTATCTTAACACACTTTTTATACAGAGGCCCCGACTTTATTCTTAATTATATCAACAAAAACCCAGCAATGTGGACCTTACTAGAGAAAGAGAGATAGCACAGCACATTGCAAGTTCCACCTGCAGTACATGTGAAGCAATAATATTAATAGTAGCAGCAGGTGTTCAGTAGGAATTGGGTGCAGGTGGTGGCTTGCAATTACAAATCAGACTCCACGGCTCTAGAGGCAAAAATTCTTTCGGAAGCAAAATAATATTTTGGATATTATCAACAGAAAACGAACAGATTTGGACAACAGTGATGAACACCTCATGTACTGTTGATTATTTGGAAATTCGCTGCTAAGAGATTAATTTAATCTAATAATTATTATACAACAATATATGTTATGACTGTAGTACCAGTAGGGCTGGGCAACAGATCAATTTTAAATTCAAATTCAAATTAATCTGTTTGGACTATGTTAAACAATGAAAAAAGTGAAAATGGATTTTCCCTTTAACTAGGGTAAATATGGTAGCCTACGGCTCTCTCTCAGCTCTGGGCTCCTGTTTTTTTAATTATAAGTGAAGTTTGGTGAAAGTTAGGCTGGCACTTTATTGATCCCAGATTAGAAAATTCATCTTTGTTTGATCAAACCATTTTAAAAAATGTTTAAGTTGGTTAAAGCTAGGTTTGCACTTTATTCCCAATAGAGAAATTCATGTTTGTTTGCAGTAAAAACATTCTATTTAAA
>JAPXVT010000009.1:28223121-28233662 GCA_029823135.1 Acanthurus reversus
CTCTGTGAGGATGTTATGTATATTCCACCGACAGTGAGCTGGTTTGACTACATTGTCCAACCTCTGACTGCCAGTGGCAAACAAATAGCTACCACTTTTGGGAGGGGGTAACCACAATAATGGGGTGTAACTTGGAGAGACAAATGCAGTAAATGATCACAACAAAACACAAGTTAATTTAGTAGATTCTTGCTACTTCAGTGCCCATTCCTGTTTCTGATCGAAACGACCTGTTGCCTGGTCTACAGTATTGCCACTTGCAGCTTTCTCTGTACCATCAGCCTGCAGAGTCAGAGGCCCTTCCCCCTCCTCCTGCGGTTCAAAATCAACCTGTTTTCATCCTCAGGCTGTAAAACAGTGACACTAATATCATGCTCATACAGTTGTACAAGGGGCCTTTGAGAATACATTTTCATTTTCTGTGCCTACCAGATAACCTTTTTTTTTTAATGTTTGCTGAGCGTTTAATGGTTGCAGATGCACAACAGTTGCACTATCATATGATCTGGTCAGGTTTGAGCACCAAAACTACCTTACTGACTTTTGGTGTAGTTTGATTTTTGCCATCACAAGATAAGAATCCTGATCTCCAAGGAAGGTCCTGTTTGTGACCCACCATTCCACTCTGATCTCCTCCCCTCTGGCTGACTTCGTCCTGTCTACCACTGGAATATTTAAAACTAATATGCTGTTGTCTTGGTTTGTAGACATACTTTACTTTTTGGCCACAGTCAGTGTCAATTTTGCATCTTACACTATAGCAGTAAGCTGCCCTGAAATCTTTAACCACTGCTGTACAGAGCACTGTTCACATTTTTTTAAAAGTTTAGTAATACTGAATGCATCTCTTGTTTATACTGAATCAGTTTTTACTCTGAATACCTGTTTGTCCCCAACAATACAATCACGATGTCTGATGCCGATCTGCTAAACAGTTCTCAATAAGTGAATGTGACACATAAATACTACATTCTGGTAGTCTATCAGTCTACGTTGTTGTTGTTGTTGTTGTTTGTTTTTTGTTTTTAAAGTCACCTTTTGTACTGATACAATAGAAACACTCCTTTACTGTGGTGTCTATCATTTTTCGACCTAACTCTTGTCTCATTCACTGCCCCATTGCACTACTTAACAAATTACTATAGCCGTCATATGCTGTTGAGCCTTTAACCATATTAGAAAATTGCGCTCTTGTTAATGTAATATTATCTCTCTGTCATCGCTTGAGCCTGTCAAGAGAATGGAAATCCCAGCAATGCTCTCTTCAATGTGCCTATTGTTCATTAAGGAAGTTAAAATGATCATGTGAGATTTGCTTATCAGAATGCACGATCTTTTCTGCACGCCCATCAGAAAAGTATGAACTCAATGTTGTCAGCTTGTTATCCCTTGCAGGGTTGACCCCATTCAACACCTCAAAAAACAAGATACTTTTATTTGCAAACATGTCATATTTACAAAGGATTATATCATGCTTTTCTTTTTTGAAGTAGTAATACTACCACTACCACTACTTCTACTATTCCTCTGTTCAGTTTGAATTTTTTAAAATCAAAGTTACATTTTTTAATGAAGTCAGCATCATAGCATTACCATAATCTCGTTTGTTTGTTTTCTATTTTCTATACAAAAATCGTATTTACTTAGCTTAGTTTTACTAATATTTTCTCTGTGTTAATCTGTGCTCCAACTGCAGAAGCTCCATGTTCACCCAGTGAGGCACACCCAACAAAGTGAGTGCAGCTGCAGTGAGAACAAACTGAATGACAATGGTAAGTGAATAAAGTACACAGATACAATGTTTTGGGCGGGTTGTTTGCACCACAGAGACATTGAAAGAAGAGAGACTACACTATACAGTTCAAAAGAGGCAAAACTCAAGAATGCCATTAATAAAAAAGGAGAAGAGACCAGAGGGGCAAATAAAAGATAAAGTTTAATATTGCGCCTTAACAACTTGAAAATGTAAGAATAAGATTGCTGTGGACATCCCTGGTTGTCCCATTTTCCTCCTCTATGTCTGTTTGGTTATGAAACACCTGCTGTTTGCCAGCTTCATGAAGTGCAAGAATTAAGGTCACATGTGCATGAATTTCCATGTCTACAGATCAAATACAGCTAAAATATCCAGGTGCAACCAATATTTTTTTTTATATACTTTGAAAAAAATTAGGTGATATCAAGCTACGAGGCATAAGTAACAATGCAGTGTCAGTAATCACAGTATTCTTACCTTTTTAAACAGTGTCATTATTTTGTTTCAGCCATGGTGCTAAACTTAGGAGTGTCTAGACTGTAGACTGTTTTGTTTGAGTTGCATCCTTTACTTGCCCCTTGTGATTATATAAGTGTTTACATCCCTTTGGGTGCGGTCTGCTGTCCATTTTTGCTGAATGTCATTGTATTGACTGCTTTGTTACGTAATTGTGCCTATGTAAAAAAACAAAACAAAAAACCCCAAAAAACAAAAAACGTTCCAGCACTATTAATGTCTCTAAGGAAGATGTAATACGTCGGGGCAACAGTTTGCCAAAAATATTTTAATAGAATCTAAAAACAAAAAGACATTGACTGCTGACTTTTAAACTGATTTTCTATCAGTGCTGCCTTCTCTCTTTGCTCAGACAGCTACTCTGAGTAGCATAGTCATCACAATGATGGATGGAGAAACATGAAGGCTGCAGGATGCTCTGACATCCATACGTTTACATACTTGTAATGTGTCTTTATTATTCCATTTCATTAAAGACTACTTTCTTTTTTAAATAGATGGATGTTTTGATAGATAACATTTAGTAAAAGGATCCAATACAGAAATGTTAATGTCATCTCCAAATAATAACCCTAAAGAGTCGCACTAGGCTCATATTGTGGGAAGTAAATATCACTGAAACATTTCAGGCTAAATGTGTCTGCGTCAAGGAAAGCTTCTCTCTTGAGCAGAAGGTCAATCAGTCAGAAGGACAATAGCTTACTCTTGAACTTGACTCCGAGTCAAAACAAAATACAGTATGCTATGAAATCAGAGAGTTGATGTACATTTACATGTTTGCTTAGTGTTCAGAGAAAACTGCAATCTTACTTTTTTTAAAAAGTTCTTTTATGCTATATTTTTTATATGCATGCTTCAGCTTCTAGGAGACAATCTTAGAAATCTTTTTTGACCTCTTAGATTAGGTTTTACTATTAGTACAGTTACTATTACTGACATGAGGCACAGGGCATTTTGAAATAACATTAAACACATATGTAAAGAAGGTGTGTTTACCAAAAAGAAAACAATGTCACCCTTGGATGAGAAGGACTACTTGATGTTAATGCATCTAACATATCAGGAGAGAAATCAGGTAAGTTCTAAAACAAAACAAAACAAAACAAAACAAAAAGAAGTCAGAGTAGGGAGGTTAGTTGGGGGGGGGGTGTTAGCTGGGAGGTTTCTGTTGAGATGGATGGCCCTATTTTATTCCTTTAAAAAAAAATAAAAAAGTTTTATATGTTTTTCATTTTCATTTGTATTCTTGTGTTATTAATAGTATGGGGAAATGTATAACTTGTTTCTGTTGAAAACTATTTAAATTGTGTTTGGAAAAACACGTTGGTACCTCTTCCTGTGTCAAACTGTGTAAAGCAGCCTCTAACCTGGGTCACAGCGTCTCACCCTGGCAGCGGCATTAATGACCTTGCATGTGTGCCAGCTGTCCCTCCCCCACAGCCTCCATGATGACATTTAACTGTCCAGCATCAACTGCGACAGCCTCAGCACTGACACACAACCATACAAGCGTCTGCTGGACAGCGCTATATGGAGTCCTGACTCCTGGGCGACCTCAGAGTGTGTACGTTGGCATCTGAGGTGTGTCAGTGTGTGAATTAGTTTAAAGTGCTGAGTGCTGAGGGTGTATGCTCGCAGCAGACAGAGAGCCCCACAGGGAATACATGTTCACATCTTAGTGTGTGTCAGCACTGATCGGCTGCTGCTGCTTACTGCCAGATGTGACAGGCTGCCAGCATCCAGACTGTGGCCAGGCTGGGAGAGTCCCCCCGCAGGATGGTACATACCTGCTCCCAAACCTGCTCTGCACAACCCCACTGTTCCAAGTGTTTCTAAACATCATCGTGTCAGAGGCAAATTACTCAGTTTTATATCATCACCATCAACCGCTGAGGCAACATTGTGGTTTCGTTTTCATATCACTGGATGGAGATAGTAGACAAAACAATTTCGAGTTTTTCATGCATGCCTGCTCGGACTGAACCAGATATTACTTTCAGAACTATTTTCTTGACCCTATGCTAAGCCCCCCCCACAGTCATTAACCGCACTCCCCATGAGAAATATTGTCTAATTTTTGGAAAAACAAAAAAGTGACAGCAGCAGACAGAAGGTCTGCAATAAGCCTCTGAATGATGAATACAGGAAGTCAAAGTGACTCAGCAGTGAAAACAGGTCAGAGTTATGAATATAAAGATACATGCTAAAGCTACAGATCACAGTGCAGCCGCTTCAACTTGTGCTTCACTTCATTCAGAAAACAAACAAGGACCCTCGTAACGATTTAGGACCCGTTTAGGACGAGTGGAGGACACATCTCTTTTATATTACCGTTAAAAGTAAAGTTGGGCTTTTTGGTCACGTTGTAGTTTGAGTTACCAATGTTGCAACTGTTGAGAGCTGCTATTTCCAGACTTCAGCCATAGACTTTAGCCTAGCTTAGCTTAGTGCTCTTAATAGTTATCAGTAACTCAAATTAACTGGCTAATATCAAATAAAAACAATCTAAGATGGCCTCAATGTTTATCAAAGGGTTACAAAGCAGATCTAATGTTAGCTGTGTTTTTTCAACGCCCCAACAGTTTTGCCCAGTGCACACTTTTCAGTGTCTGATTTTGGAAAGGTAAAGAACGTACATCTCTTTCAAACCTCGACGAATAACGAGCATCACTTTTAAAAGTGCCTCAGACTCAACGTTTAACCACGACGAGCTCGAAATCATCAGAACCAGCCTGAAAATGACGAAAATCTGAAAAGATTGCATGAGTTTCAACGGAGCGCAGCTGTATAATTGTCAGACCCCGGTCAGAGCTGGCGGATGCTACGCTCTGATTGGCCCGTTTGCGTTTCACGGCGAGTTCCCAGCCTTAAAACAATGCTAACTTAGCTAATTAGCTAACACGCTGGACATGAGCAGGCACACGTACACAACTAGCAATTTTTGTTGCGTTTGTTATAAACAGCCAGTCTGCAATACCTTGAAATGGCATTAAACTAAGGTAATCCACATGATGTCAAAATTATTTACTTGAGAAAAATACTCAGATTTGTGTGTTTCTAACGTTGCCTCCGAAGCTTTCGCCGCCATTCCTCCTACCCCTCTGTTTGTAGCGTGCCCCTGAAAAATCTCCGTTTGAAGGGCCAGATAGCTCCACCACTTACCCCTTCCCTTCTGCCTCAACATGAATCGAGACACCTCTTCACGTGAACGCGCAAAACGATGGGGTAGGGCTAAGGGGATTCAGCCTACGAGATCACAGATTCACCACAAGACAAGACGTCCAGCTGTGTCAATGTTTGTTCTCGAAAATCTGGACATAAAATTCTAACAAATTATTTAATTCAAATAGATTTACCTGCAAAACTGGTTTTCTTGAGGAGGCCAGGGCTTTGTCAATAAAACATTTACTCCAAAAACAGATTTAACATTTCTAATCAAGTCCATTGATGCATTGTAAGCAGATTATGAAACATAATGAAGGGGTAAACTTAAGTTTATTCATTGTGCAATATCTGATTGGAAGTGTAAAAGTGATAAAATAAATTAATGAACTAAAAAGTTGAAAAACTGCGCCAACAACACAGTGAAGAAGATCCATCTGTCCAACAGATAATCATGCGGACATGTTTGCTGCCAAAGCAAATATTTGTTCACCTCAACCACCCACAAACACTGCAGAAAACAAAGTAAAGCCAACGTGAGAGCACCAAATGCTGCACTTCTTAAAATGACCACTAGAGCCTAAAGCCTCCTGAAGGTTAAAATGCCAAATTCTGCAGCAGGAAAAATGTGTTTTCAGTCTGGCACAAACAACTGTATCGGTCTCTACAGCTTACAGTATTTACCTGTTTAAGACAGCTGTACAGAGTGTGATTTTTTAAAAAACCTCACTCATTTAATTTATAATGAATTATTGTCAAAACTGTACTGTACTTTACAAGCAAAAGGCTGGCTCTGTCCTCTGTTTCTTGGTCGATGCTTTCAACCCATATACAAACCACTGAAAGCCATTTGGCAGCAGACAGATACCTTTCTTATCAAGCCATCTCAGTCCAGGTGTTTCCAGTTGTTCCATTTGACAGCTTTCATGAAAATTTAACACAGCTAATGAGACATTTCTCAAAGTCAGAATACGAATCTTTTATTCGCCAAATGCATCAAAAATACAACCAGAAATTGGTTTTGACATTCAGCACTTCACCTTACCACAGAGACTAAGAGGTAGACAAAGAACACACACAAACATACAAACAAGTTGTGCTGTGCTACAGAGAAAAAATGCTAACCCTAACCAAAAGTATAACGGTGGTCTAAAGGTCCACAACAGCATTTAAATACAGGAGTGAAAACAGTCACTGATATGTCAGAATGGAGATGCTGAGTTTCCGTAACTGTCCCGGGAATAGGGGTGGAACAATAGGCTACGATAATCGGCACTGAACCGGACGGTGCAGAAAGGGGTACGGAGAACACACGGTATAATCAAACACAGTATAATGTATTGAGACGTGATTTCCACCTGGAAACCTTAAGCAGTGGTAAGCCTTCAGCAAGTTCAGCACATGCTGACTGAGCTAATGTAATCAACCTGCCTACGTCATTTAAATCTTGTAATTGTGAGGCTTCTCTGAGCTTTCCAAAGTGTGTGGATTAAACTCTGATGGCGAAACGAGTCATTTCAAGGAGGTTGTGTGATGCTCTAAACAATTAATCCACAGTTTCAGCCGCAACAAGCGAGGGAGAGACTAGCTACGTCAAGCTACACGCAGGAAGTCACAGACATGGTAATGAATCTGGTCAGTTTTCAAAATAATAAAGCACCCTGTGCAGATCGTTTTGTTTTACTAAGTCACCTACAGCGAGCGATAACATATGGACATATGCACACATCAGCAGTGTTTTTCTCACCTAAGCCAGGGAGCAAAATAAAGATGGGAAAGGACAACGACGCGATGAAGAAATTTTTGTACCTAACTCGTACCGAACCGTGAGGTCTAAACCGGACCATGACATTTGTGTACTGTTACATCCTTACTCAGGAAAAACTTTCCACTCTGAGCCTTGTTAATGTTAGAACAGGTGTTCCTCTCCCATTTAAGGTCATAGGTGATGGCTGTGCTCAGGAATATGAATGCCTCCACCTCCTTGATGATGTAGTTTACCCAGAATGACAGAAAACAGCAGAATGTAGTTTCTGAATAAACAGTGTTCTATGTACATACTTGGACCCGGCTCAGGTCCTGCAACTCAGACTGGACCTTCAGAGAAGATCTCATAACTTGTGAAGGATTACTGTACTCAATAATCTCACATGAAGATGCTTTAAACAGTTTACCCCAGACAAGACCTTGTGAGGCATTATCTATTATTCAGGACAGTATGTTAACACAACTGCTAAAAGCACAATGTACATTACAATGTTACTGAGTAACAACACAATATACGGCATTCTGGAAATAACATGAAAGTGTAAATCAGCACCTTTACATGTCTGTTAGTGTGCGGCCTGTGACTCTGAGGGAACAAACCGCTCCATGGCAGGCAGAGGTGGGTAGCAAAGAGTTACATTTACTCCGTTACAATTACTTGAGTAACTTTTTGGATAAATTGTACTTGTAAAAGTAGTTTTACTTTGTATTTTTACTTGACTATATCTGTAAAGAAAGAATGCTGCTCTTACTCTGTTACATTTGGCTACGTTCCGCCTGTTCCTTTTATTTTTAATCATTTTTTTATTCCATGCACAATCCATTCACTTCTAACAGAGAGAGGTCAGCAGCCTGTCACATGACTCTATTTTCACCAATCAAACATAGCGACTTAGTCACATGATGACACACAGAGCAGCAGCACACACAGAGACTGAGTGGACAAACAAGTTATCCCGTAAACGCTACATTAGCTCTGGCTGTGGACAGGCAAACGCTACATGACCCACCACATTTCCAACAGAAAGTTTCTGTTTCAGACATGATGAGTCTTTTTAAAAGGATAAATCCCCCGTAGTCTCACTGACATTCTTTCCTTGAACAGAGGGTTCACCCGGCAAACACAGACTAAACTGAATCCAACAAAAAGTGTAGATCCTCCTATTCTGATGAACCTCCTATGAAGAAAGAAAAGATCACAACTTCCCTCCCTACCCCATAGTGGGTAACACAGACAGTCGCTTGACAAGCCCTTTTATATTTTGTTCAAGTTTATTTGATTATGTTTGTCTTGCTTTGATTATTTAATTAATAAATCAAAGGTAATCCAGTACTGGAGTAGGCTTTTACTTAATACTCTTACTCTTACTCAAGCAATTATTTATAAGGGATGCAGGCGAGTAGTCGGTTGAACATTTAAACGCCCACTCCCTCACTAGTCTGCACCAGACATACTAGTAGGTTGGCAATTATTCCATTAACAAATGTAGAACACTGGTTAACTGTTGCGTCCCAATGTTATGCAGCCAGCCTCCTCTGCAGGTGATTGCCCCTCCCTCCTCCTGCACACTCCAGCAGGTGGAAAAGTGAAACTTAAAGTGAGACAAAGAGAGATGGTGACACAAAGGAAAATCAGCTCAGTTTGGCAGTACTGTGATGAAGAAGAAAGCGATAACTAAGACGTGTGTCGGCTATGTAAGCAAAAACTTGCATATACACGTTTGGACGTAAATCTGCAAGGAGAGTGAGCCACTACCAGCAGCAATCGGCACACGAGTTTTCCAACCCACAGACGCAGTGATGTTGATCGGTCAGAAAAGATGACGCAACTTCTCACTGAAATGACGCCTGTGATCTGCGGCCATTATGTGTTATTAAAGGCAAAGGCTTCCACAAGTTGCTGAACTATATTGAGCCTGAAGACACGGTACCGAGTCGCACAACGGTCACGTCCTGATTGGAGCTCAGCCTCATGTTTTTTAACATGCGCAATCTTATTAATTAACAGCTGAAGGAACCGCACATTACAACAGCATTTAAATTAACAGCTTATTAACGTTAATTGTCTAAAAAAATCTTTAGGCTAAATGGCTCCTGAATAAACACAAAACTTTCGTTTTAAACGTTTTAACCTTATACATTAAATTATGCTCAATTTAGATGGTTTTCTGAGTGTTTACTTGCTTATAGACTAGCTGACTAGTCACAATAAATAGTTCTGTTTAACTGAAATTAGTCACAACCTGCATCCCTATTATTTTTATAAATAATTTTACGTCTACTTGAGTAATTTTTATTTTACAGTAACAGTACTTTTACTCGAGTTTAATTTCTGGCTACCCACCTCTGATGGCAGGTTTAACTGGGAAAGGCTTTGCTGTATGGAGGCAACAGCATGTTGTATTTCAAAAAACTGACCTCAAGATCCAAACTGTTAACCTTTCTGACATCAGCCCGGCCTGCACTCCGTCTGTCTGTCCCTGCTGACCAACATTCAGGGACTTTACATTCTAAACTTAAACTGTAACAACTAATTTCATTCCACCATTCAGATGTTATTATTTTTTATGAGACACTAACAAGAGTAATAAACTACATGGACAAACTAAAACTGCTGTGATCTCCGCACTTGATCACCTTATCATGTATCTTTTAAGTAGAGCCTTTCATAAAGCAGAGCACACTGTAAAAGATTTTTTTATGAGAAAGTCTTTCGTATAGTCTTAGAACAAATGTTTTACTCATTAGTCTTTGTGGTTCAACTATCCAGATCCCACCATAAAGATGATACATATCAAAGGAAGGGAGCTATACACAGGATCTAAATTCAGACAGCTATAAACCAGAAAATCTGTGTCTGGATTTCCTCCCACTGGTTTTACAGCACTGCCCAGTTCTCCACAGTAAATACTCGATTTTCCCAGACAGACAGACAGCCAGGCAGGCAGGCAGGGTAGGCGAAGTAAGGAGAGGATAGAAGCATTATGGGTGCAAGGCAGCCAGTACTATGGCAAGGCATTGGATGAGCAAGATGTTTTCTGGCAGACTTGCGGGAAGCAGTTTGCAGCTGCATTCCATGCAATAAAATCATAAAAACATACAAGGAAACAAAGAAAAAGGGGGAAAAAACAAGTCGAGTAAAAATGAGAACCTCATGTGGAGAGGATGTTGCTGTAAATGAGTGAAAGTAATCCAAATATGTGTCCTCCAAATAAGGTTGCACTGATAGTTATAGGCTTTGCAAAGAGTGTCAAAGCCCGCCAAACTGCAAATAGGTCAGTAATGGGCACCCGAGGATTTTCTCCAAAATTCCTCTGATTGGTCGGTTTCCATGTCTCTG
>JAPXVT010000009.1:28364330-28375205 GCA_029823135.1 Acanthurus reversus
AGCAACAAGATGAATTTTATTTAACTCTTTTACAGGAAAATATTCAGATGAAACCCCTTTTGAGATCAATAACATTTTTAAAACTAATCCTAATACACATTTTTCTCAGTAGCTGTAACTGATTACAATTACATTTGTAATTAAATTATCTAATGCTGTTACATGTTACTAGTTACTCCTCAACACTGTATAATAATATATAATAATATATAATAATCAACATATTAATAATTCATAAAAGTAATTGTTAGTTACAGCCCAATTTTAGCAAATGTTTTTGTTTTGCCTTTTGTGTGAATGTTTGAGCTTCATTGTAAAGAATAATGTTTGTGCTGAAACATTCGCTGATGAAAAATCCAGTTGTACCATAAGATCACATATGTGGGTTTGCGATAAAATTAAGTGAATTAAGTGTCTCAGTTTGGTGGCTGAAAATATGCCCACCCTTTTTAACAAAGACTTAAAAGACGTTGAATGAATTCACTTTGTTGACTTTCTGGGTCCAGGTCAAATCAATTTAATTTATTATGTGATTAAAGATTATTGTTTTATGCTGCTGGATAGAACTTTAGAAATCTGATATAATAATAATTAATTAAAGGACATATTGTTTTACTAGTTTTTTATCATATTATGGCCATTTTGACTTACACGTATTGAACTGAATTGCATTGGGAATTAAAAAGGCCTTGGTTTAACTTTGAACCTACTTTCCGCACCACTTGCGGCAGATTTACAAAATATGTGAATCTGTTAAAAACAAGGAAAACACAGAAAGGTCATTTCAAGGTACAAAGAATAAAGGAAGACATTGGCTCACTATTTGTCACATCATGGTTGTATAAGCCTGTGTCCTTCAAACCTGATATTATGAAAAAGTGGATATAACGTGTACAAGGGAATGGATTCACAAGAATAAATCAGTTACAGGTCAGTGTTTCAGGTCAGTGTTTCAGACTGACCTGGAAACAGTGACACTGTGTTTAAGGCCACAAGATCCCATGACTTAGCAGACGGTGGTTTTGGCAGAGGAAGTTCACATCTTTGTTTTTTGTTTGCCTTTCCATTCAGACCCCACAAATCAGTCATGTGCTCTTAAAAAACATCAACGCTACATACACAATTGTCCGCCTCCACCCTACAGCACAATGCCCGGCATTGTTTGGATGTTATTCCAGAAAGACCTTGGAAGACAAAGAAACATCCATTTACAGGAGGGAAAATCATTAACAGATTACTCTTGTTATTGCTTTTTAATGAAGGATTGCACAATAGAGCACCATCAGTGTTTGCCCTTATTTTTAAATAGCTAGCCTAAATTATACTGTGCAGCTACAGCATGTGTGCTGCTGATTATGCAGAGTTTGCATGGAGGCCTCGACAATATTCCAACTGCCAGTCCACAACACTGTAATGTGGCTCTAACATATTTATTTTTCCTGGAGTGTATTCAGCATTTTTCCTCTCAGACCAATTTATGTGTGCATTGATTTCTCTGGGAGCCTGGACGCTGCCCATAATGAGTATCAGTGCCCAGTCTGATTCAAATGATCTTAAATGGTGACAGCTACAATTGATGATGTCTTAACAAACTGGCTAGCCTTTTGAGTTGTCTTTCTTGACCTTTTTATGGATCAGTAAAAGCCGTAAGCAGTTTTGACATATGAGGAGGAAATGTTTGTTGTTGCTCTGCTTCACACTGCTGAGAGCTGCTGCAACCCAGTCACCAGAATACAAATTTCAACTGTGGTCATGATGATGTGGTTAAGGTTTGGGTAAGGGAATGATCATGTTTTGGCATCTGTAACAGCTCCTATTCTGCTGTAAGAATATTGAGGTCATAAGTCCCACAGTTCACCCCCTTAATGTTTTAAATATGGATTGTTTGATGTGTTGTGGATTCAGGAAACTGTTCAACTTGATCTGAGTTATAAGTTTTATCAATCAACATGAAATGCGAGTTAAAAGCAACACAATACTTGTATAGAATATTATTAGTATTGATTGTAAGTGGAAATAGACAACTGTTCAACGTAGCTAGTGTTTTCAAGTATTATTGGCACTGTGTTGCAAAGATAAATTTTTCAGTATAAATAAGCAAACAAACACCTTTAAATCAACAAAAAAAGGTATTTTGTAAAAAAAAAAAAAAAACTTTTTAAAATCTGAAGATCCTGGAAACCGGTTGCCAGGGGCGGCTGTGGATCAGTAGATAAAGCGGGTCGTCCACCAATCAGAGGGTCGGTGGTTTGATCCCCAGCTCCTCCGGTCTATGTGCCAAAGTGTCCTTGGTCAAGATACCAAATCCCAAACTGCAAATGTATGTGTGTATGAGTTCCTGATGAGCAGGTTGGCTCTTTGTAGAGGGCATGTGAATGGGGAATACTGACTTGTGTTGTAAAAGTGTTTTGAGTAATTGAAAGACTAGAACAGCGCAATATAAATACAGTTCATTTACCATGTACCATTGCTAGAAATTAGATCTCAAGTTGAATTCAAGGCCAAAACTATCTGTTGCTACCTGGGTAGTCTCTGCATAACACAGTCTTCCGTCATTTCATGACATTTTGACGATAATCTGAAAGATTTGTGTACATGTACCCAAATTTAATGTTTTTTGTGACAATCCACACAGCTGTATTTTGTACCTGCACTACATTTTATAGTTGAATGATGCATTAGATTGACCAATTTTAAACTTCTGCATATGCCCTTTTCACCATAAGAGAAAAGTGGCAACTATGATGAACCAACATATCGCTCTGTTTTTTAGTGGTGGAATGTGACCACATTTACTAAAGTACAATTACTCAACCACTTCCCACCTTTCTTTACACTCCTTTATTCTGCTACAGTTGAGAGGCAAATGCTTTATTTTGTAACAGACACTAGGGCTGCACAGTTAATTGAAATTTAATCAATATCACAATATGGACTATTGCAATTTTTAAAATCACAGGGAGTTCAATATTTGTTGAGGGAGAAATGTCTGTGTCAAAATACAACTAAATTGAATTCAAATGTCGTGGTGCTGCTGAGTCGTCCTGGGCTACACATCATATTCTACAGACTTGAGAAAACATCTATGTGGCACAAATCCCTGCAAAATTCACTCTATAATCTTTTAAATATGTTTTTCAATGAAAATGAGAATATCTTATGTAAAAATTATCCTTCCCTCTAATTTTGAAAATCATATCATAGTCGCACTATTAGTCCAAATAATCGCAATTAGACATTTTTTTCAAAATCCTGCAGCCCTAACATAAAACAAATAACATTAAATACTAATGAGGTATTACAATAAATAGGATTTTCTTTATCCTAGGGGAGAAATTCACAAGCTCCTCAGCAGTATATTAAGTTGTTCAAAATAGCTTTACCATAACTGAAATTTTTATTAATACATAAGACACACATTTTCTTTGCAATCCTACACGTTCACACTGAGTTTTTAAGTATCTTGTTTAAGTAATAAATTAGGCTGTGACTTACCCTCTGTAGGAAGGTTATTCATTTTAGAAATTAAGGGGACTTCCCATTGTTCTGACTGCTCAGTCGTCCGACAAATGCCAATTGGTCAAACATCTCATTGCTCCGACGCCCCATTGGTCAGACAGTACAGTCACCAGTTTCTTTTATCGCAGACTGTCTCATTTCATTTCATTTATTTAGACTATATAGCCTAGCCAATGATCTGGTTCTCTGTAGGCTATTGTATTTCATATTTTTTTGTTTTGTTTTGTTTTGTTTTTTGCTTAATTTATTTTATACAGGTACAGTCTATAACTTTTTGTATTTTCCTTTTCCCCCATGGTTAAGGTGAGGAAAAAATTACAGGGATAGAATGTAACACTCGTTTGACATTTCACACGGCGGGTACGGACGAGGCACAGGGCATGTAAACTGACTCTGAACACTGAAGGAGGCCCACCGTCACCGAGCACGACCCTGATCCAGAATGAGGCTAAGACTGGTGAGTGTATTGTTGGACCAGTGATGAATCGGAGCAGTGGGTTTTGCGTTGTCGGAATAACAGGCTGTGAGGCCAATGGGATGTTGGGCCAATGGTGCACTTGAGGATCATTGAGTGATCAGAATAACGGGGTGTCGGAACAATGACATGGCACCAAATCAAACTCCCTACACTGCTAAGGCCCCAAAATTCCAGCCTAAAAATCCACGAGAGACAACTTGGACGGTTTGTTAATGGACACATTGATCATCATTGAGCACAACACAGTAAATATTTATTTTCCAGGGCACTTTGTTAGAATTATCATCCTGCAGGTGTTTTGACATCCATCCTGCATTGAATTTGTCACTCTTACCCCTCATACCTGCCACAGCTGCCTTTTTATGTGACAGCTTGATTTGTTGTGTGTCTCCTGCATAAAACAGAGCTGCAACAAATCTAAAGTGTAAAGTATGAAGCATGAGATGGGGGGAAAAGAGGAGACAGAGCTCTCTTTATTTAACATTCTTTTTCTCATGTCCCGTTATTGCTTCCAACCTCCCGCTGCTTTCTGTGAAAATGGGCAAAATCAATTGTTTCCAGTCAAGCTGGTTAAACGGAGTGTATCGTGCTAGAACAGAGTTTTGGCAGATGACACAAATTTAGCCTGGGAGCCCCTGCATCATTTCCTCCCCTCTGTCCTGACACTGCAGCTGAATGACAATAGGACCGGAGGCGTCTCTGCGCTCATTTCTGCCATGCCTGAATAACGACAGAGAGGAAGATGGAACGCCTCTCTTGTGTCTCGATGCATTTTCATCCCGGTGTCCCCAAAAAACAATCAACAAGGGCGTGGAGCAGCAAGGTGCCACATGCCTGTTCCCCCCGGGGTTGGAATATGCATGAAGTTAATGTTGATCAAGGCAGGCACCCTCTCCTTCCTGCAAATGACACTCGGAAAAGACTAGCATGAATCTAGGCTAGAGGAATATTTTGCGAAGGGCTGGGAGAATGTGACAGACGATGGTGAGGGCTTTAAATGTCTCTGTGACATCTCACTGCACCAGAGGTCACGAGCTGAGGAACACTTGACTTTGAGGAAAGTTTACTTTGTAAGAGAGCAGAAAGATCTTGTCTTGCTGTGGCACTTACAAAATGTGGGTTTTTATTATCTTTATCACTGAATGTTAAAGGTACAGCATGTAGTATTTAGTGGGATTTAGCAGAACAGACATTTTAGAAATGAAAAATAATATTTTTAAGTAAGTTTTAAAGGAGAAGTTCGCTTTTTGCACATGAAGTCTTGTAATAAGGATATTTACGCTCATTAGTATGACAACCTTCGCGGTCCTGAAAGCTGCAGCTCGTTGCTGATGTCACCGCTAGCTGAAAACTATGGAGGAGCATGTGCACTCAGAGTATCAGTCAAAAAATACACTAAAAAAACACAGAAAACGCTTGTTTTGCTTCCTCTCATGTTCCAACACTAAAACACAAAGCTAAACATGAATAAATAGCCCAGAAACAGCGGTCTGTTTGTGTGATGAAGCAGCTGAAAGTGCCACATTAGGGTTATATATCCGTGTTTAGCTACGTGTTTTAGTGTCGGTACATGAGAGGACACCACTAAACATTTGGTGAGTTTCATGTCTTTTAAAAGCTTTTATTGTATTTTGTGACAGATTGTCTGAGTGCACATTTCCAGGTAGCAGTGACATCAGCAACGAGCTCCAGCTCTCAGGACTGCACCGGTTGTCATAATAATGTTGTAGAATATTGTATATGATCATAAATATTATTATAAGGCTTAATGTGCAAAACAAAACAAAAACAAAAAAAACTTCTCCTTTAATTGCTGTATAATCACCTCAATATAAGAATTGTTATGTTTTCGTTATCGTAAAATGAGCTTTTTACACGCACAGACCCTTCCATGAAAGCCATCATGTTGCATCGCCTTGGCTGTAGTGAGGGCCTTTTGCCTTTTGACGGAAATGCTCCAGTTGGAAGACCAAGAAGAAGAGTGAGTGGTGGCTGTTGTGTGGCAAAAACAAAAAAGAGCTAAATGGGGGATCATACCTATTATTCATAATGGAAAAAATCACAGGAACGTGAATCGCCATCATTGAAGAATCAAAAGAAGCTAAACAAAGCCTAGTCTAATGTCTGAGCTTCTTGCCGTATTGGAGTAATCATTTTCCAAAAGGAGCTAAGCAGCTAAAGGACGGGTATTAGGAAAGTTTTAAACACAGCTTTTGACGGCAAAGATGATAATGTTTTTCACACAGGTGTCCACAGATAACTGAATAGGTAGGCTTCTCTCCACCTTGCCTTTTTCCCTCTTTCCACAGCGGTGCGCTGCTACCAGAAAATGAAAGTGAAAATTGAGTCTGGTTGGCTTATTCCTGCATTTCTTTAACACATCTGAGTTTAACCTAACACATCAGATTGAGAGAACGGTTCGTACAAGCGATCTCCTTCACTGCAGCCTGCCTCTGTCTTGTCTAAAAGTTTGTTGGAGTCAGTTAGGCTACTTCCTTGTTGGGTTTCCGTTTCAGCATTATGCGGCTGAGGTCCTCCTCACTTATTCGAGTACATGAGCAGCAGAGCAGAGACTCCGAGCAGCAGGTGGGTGCAGTGAAGTTAGTTTTGCTTTCGGGGATGTCAGATTGAGCACAGATGTTGGTCAGGGGGACCCGTTAAATGTTAGACACTTCAAAAATTACTTCAAAAAGATTTGTTCATTCATTCTTGCCAAACACAAGTCGGTGTATGCCGCACCACCATGTAACACCGAAAACACCAACTGCTGCGCATCACTAGTGAAGCAGCTTGTTCATAGTGATGAATGCGCTGAATCATTAACTGAATATGCAACTCTCTCAGCTTTATGAAGCATGTTACCTATTTCAATTTAGCTGACAGTCTCACAACTTTACAGCTGTTTTCAGACAAATCACTCTCAAAACAAACCGTAGTCTAACTTCTCTGCAACAGACAGAAAGTGGCTGGAAAACATAGTGGAGATAAAGAGCCAGATATTTCCCTTAGGAGTTGGTAGAGACCAAAAACAGAGCTAAAAGACAGCTAATATTAGCATCCATCAGGGGTTCCTGTTCCCAGACTTTTACAGCTGGAGATCCAAAAGAGTTTCTCTTCAATGTGTCCTGGCACACAGTCTTGCAAAATTTAAAATGAATTGCCAAAACATCTAAATTTATACATAAACTACTGGTAAGGAACACAACAAAACATTAATTATAAATCCAAAAACCCAATTAAACACGCTCTGTGAGCCATTTGGGGCCCTGACCCTTAGTTTGGAAATGCTGGCATTCATTATGTAGACACAAACAAAACTTTAAATAAATAAACAAATTAAAGATCCTTTTGCTTTGCTTGTGATGGATGTGTAAATAAGCAACTTTCGCAGACAAGTTTGTCATATCACCTTGTTGATTAGTCAGTGTTGTGTGTCCCCTTACACAAAGTGGTTGAGTGTTTTTCGGGGGCAGAATTAGTGTGCTATGATTTTTATATTTCAAAGATCTCATAAAAAATGGTAATTTTTCTTTTCTTTAAAAATTTCTATGTCCAGAACATGACGCCCATAATTACCAGTATGCATGTAAAAACAAGCTGATAACAGGCATTAAGCCCTGGATCAATGTATATCATGGCGGATTAGCTGCAGCTATAAATCAGATACTGATTCATTAGTAGAAGTTAAATATCGGCAGATAATTGCCATTAATCTTTTTTATCTCATCTAATTAAACTTAAGACTAAAGCTAAATGTGCTGATGATAGATCAGTGTGTTAATATGCAGCATCTGGCCTGTTGAGCTCAGTTTTCTGTTCAGTCTTAGTTAAGATATGTCCGACATCATCATGCAGATTCTCTGTGCAGCCCCTCAGCTCACTCTCAGATTCTCACAGCCATGAGACGAGCTGAGATCAGCTGCAGGTATCTAAATTTGGACCTCCACCACTGTCACTCTCCCTCTCCATACTGCTCTAATAAATCAGTTATCCACTGATCTGCATCTCTCCTCAGACCAATCCAATCAGCCGACAGGAGTGAGGAGGGGAGAAGGAGAGAGTGGAGTCAGTCAAGTGGATACAGTGGAGCCTGTAGGGCTTGCAGGAATCTGTATGCCGCATGTCAGTATGAAATTTTAATGATGGCGGGTGGTTGGGCATGAGTGCTGAAACGTCTGTATTAGGAGCTGCAGCGCTTGGCAGGCTGGGAGTCCTTGGAGAGACAGATGAGGAGCTCATCCAGGGGAGGAGAGCTTTGATCAGCTCCTCTTATTTCCATATCGCAATACGCCAACTGCTCTTCCCGCTAAATGAAAGACGACATGGATTATGAGTCACCGGGCTCAAGCAGCAGAGCTGCATGTGCCTGTTTCTTGGACGAAAAAGAGAACGATGATCCATTATGCTGTTTAGTTCATCCTGTGCCAGTGCAGCGTTACTCTCAGCGACATTTGCACGCTTCACCTACACTATATTGTTTGTCTCTCGGACATTGTAGAGCCTATTTTAACATTTGAGCCTTGAGGTAGTAATTTTACACTTTCTGGAAGATTATGAACAGCTGCCGTGTACAGTGATCTTACTTTTTCACATGCTTCCAAACAGAAGCAGGATTATGTGTTTGTCCCCCGTGGAAATGTACAACTGGCATTAAAGGGACAGTTCTTGCAAATTTGACAAAAAAACAAGCAAACAAAAAAAACCTCACTTATCTCCAGCAGTATCTATCTTTAAGATAGAGATTACTTGCTCCACTTAAACACATTGGAGATAAAATGAGTTTCATTCGAGAGTTTTCATGTGTTACTTAGATTGTATCATTGTAACCTGGGCAGGTTTGGTTTTTGGATTTGAGGTGACACAAAACAAGCACTATGTTAGTCTCTTAAAAAACAAACAAACAAACAAACAAAAATGATAATGCTGTTAATATCTTATCTAAACCAAACCAAAACCAAACCAAATAAGTATAATTGGTCATTTCAACAATATGATACCTACTGACAGTTTATTTAGTGCTACTGATTTTCTTTTAATTCTAATTAAAATTGGCTCTAACAGCAGCCACAGATGTAAGTTCTGTCTGTCAGATGAAGAAATGACTCTTCAGTTCAAGAAAACGGTAAGCAAACCTTAGTGAAATATTTGTGTGTTTGTGTCCAACTCTATAGCTCACATTTAGTGGACTTGTTTTCTCAAGTTTTGTGTTACATTTTTAAAACTCAGAAGACGCCTTTTTTTTCCACCCTAGTGTATTGAAGTCATAGGGGAGAGTTGGGACAGGCGAAATTTATCAGACAAACGTAATTTTAAAAGGTTACGTTACGGACAGAAAATAATTTCAGTTGTGATCAATAGCTCATGTGTGCTCTATCAATATCAGGTGCTATTTTTGTACAAATGTGGAACGACTGAAGTATAATTTACCTTTGAATGGAGGTTGCACTTTTTCCTGGACAGATGGAACACAGGATTGAGACTGAAGAAACACACCGGCATAAACTTGATCTCTTTATGTTATTCTTGTATTTATGAAAAAATATCTAAAAATTGTAAAACTTCTGCATGTATATGTGCAAACATATTATGTCCTTTATTAGAGTAAAAAAATATTATAATATAAAAAATGTTTTATTAAATGTAATTTCTGGAAAATATGGCATAACAACAAATGATGCACATTTGGATGTTTTTTAGACCCACAGTATGATTGTCAGCCTATTAGAACACTGAATTTGCTTAAATTCCTGCCTTGAATTATATTGAGTGATTTACAGTTAAGTTTAGTTTATTTTAAAAGAAGAGGTCAACCAGTATGTTATGCTTATGTTGATAATACGCTATCACGCTTACTGTTACAGTAGAGAGAGGATAGAAGCAGCTGTTTCAATCGTCCCAACAGTGACTCTTGACAGTTAAACATGATTTACTTAAGTACTGGGAAACTTTGACATGTCACACTTCAGGATGTGTTACGGCACTTATTAATCAGTCAAATGATCATAACAATGACACATGAAACAGTGAACACAATTTTTCATTTAAAAATATTAACCACTTGAGGAATTTACTTACTGCGGTCAAGAACAGCTTCTTGCGTGTAATTCTGGGATCGTTCTACATATCTACTCGGTTTTTCGTGGCTCGGGTTAGTGTTGTGTGTTGAACATGCGGATGTAGTTTGACATATCAGACTTGTATGAGCTCAGAGTGCGTCACTGTTTCTTTCATCCTGCTTCTCTTTTATACCAACTTTCCCTTTTTTTAAGGCAGCAGGAAAAAACAATGTTTTTAAAGTTAAACCAGCTTAAACTGGTTGATAGTTTAGTGGTACGCATTAGAAAAAAGTCATTTGTTTACTTTTATTTTTTAAAAAAGACAACAACACAGCATGATTTGCTTAGCAGACATAGTTGATGACTGCTAACAGCTAGCTTAATTCTGCTAAAGCTCCATCTTCACAGAAGCTATGGGGTTCAACTCTTGAAAAAATCCAGTGACTCCAGAACCAGCAGCTGACGTAAGAAAGCCTCTAAAACACACGACTTGGATATATTAGACAACTTTGGAGTTCCGGGAAAGCATGCGCATACCCAGAACAACTGCCTCTTTCGTTGGTTACTGATAAAAATTTATATTACTGTAACACTATTAAGTAATTTGTTTAACACTGACAATGAAATGTTAACATTCGCTAGCAGCTAACGTATTCAAAATTATTTCTTTAAGGACCCCATGAAACTGAAGTCGGACTGTAATTTGCTTCCCCATATTTTCATGTTTTTGGCAAAAACGGGCATCTAGATGGGAACCTCTCGTGGATATTGATTGACGTTCACAGTAGCCAATAGAGCTGAATGTTTGCTATCCCGCCCTCC
>JAPXVT010000009.1:28801090-28812128 GCA_029823135.1 Acanthurus reversus
ATCCATACAGACAACAGTCACGTCCCAGAAAACACACAGCTGGACAACTGGACGCCCTTAAATGTCCCGAAGGACCGAGGAGCTTCTCAGCTCGTTGGGAGCATCTTCACTTCCGACACGGTTCATACTCCGAGCAGAAAGTGCACCGCGTGAGCTGCACTGCGCAAAACGGACACAGTGACTCTGCTGTGAGCGCACAAAACACCACCGAGTTCCCGATAGAGTCCGAGTGCTGGGAGGAAACGTCCCGGAGCGCGTCTTCGGTCCGGACATCGGCAGCTCACTGACTGATCACAAGAGGCAGACTTCAAAGCGTCCACTCCGCTGGGTGGCCGCATCGGTAATGAGGTGGGCGGGGCGAGCGCGCATGAAGGCGGAGCCACGGCGCCGTCGGAGTGACAGGACCCACACACCTTACTTAACACAGAACTGCAAAAAGTATTCAAGTCTTTGACTGAAAGAAGCGACACTACAACATAAAAATGATCTGTAATTGTAAAAAAATATATAAAAATATGAAATTAGGAATATATATAAATCTTAGAAATATAATTCATTATGTTGCTGGATTACAATTATTGATGCATTAAATTGGTTATTGATTTTTTATTTTTTTGTTCCAGCTTGTAATGATGTGGACATTTAAATTACATTTTACACTTTTTGTAGCATAAACGTTTCACCTTGGCAATATATCAAGTTTTTAAGGTATGGATATATTTTTAAACAAGATAAAGAATAAGATAATATTGTTTATATCAATACTTTATTTACATTTTCATCATTTACACAGCTGTATTTAGATTATTTTGTTATGCAGGAAAGGATTTTTTCAATTATGCTTATTTTATTAAAGGTGCATTTTTATTTAATGTATACTAGTTTATTTTTTATGACATTTTTCATGTACATGTTGATATGATGCAGCTGTCTATAAATATTGTGAGTCTGTTTGACAGTTTGGCATTTGGCACATGTGGCTTTGGCTTAGAACTGACTTTCTTTTTGTACATTCTTTACGGAAAAAAAAATCAATATATATATTGTGTATTGCCATTCTGCTAAAAAATATCAGGATAAGGTTTTTGTTCCATATTACCCAGCCCTACTCTTAATCTATCATAATTTATTATTCAAATTTGCATTAGTAGTCTGAATCTGAAAAGTAACAAAAAATCTTACATACATGTAGTTGAATAAAAAAGTAGGCTATAATATTTGCCTCTGAAATGTAGTTGGATATTGTAGCATGGCTTACAATATATGATGAATGCATCAATCTTGAAGTGGGCCTGAGGGCCAAAAACATCATCACGTTAAACAAAAGTGCATATGGAGCCAGAGTGTGCAACACTTTTTTCACTTTAAGGCTGCTGCCAGTGATCTGAAGCCTTTGGTGTGTGTTACTTCTCTACAAAAGACACATAATTTCATTATATGTCATAAAACTGACCTGAAGTTACTTCTTATACTTAACAAAGGACTTCCATCAGAGCTATTTACATCACTTTTAGTGCTATTTGATATATAGGCCTACATATATATTTAACCTTTATTTTTTCAGTGGAGTTTCACTGAGAGGGTGCACTTCTTTTTCAGAGACGCCTTTTGAAACCTAATTTAATATGCCTGGTTAAGTTTTGAATCATTCAAATTTGGCTGGGTGGTTAGAAACACATTTTTCTGCGGGGTGACAAACTCAGAGAGGCTGGAGGTTTTAGCATTGAAATAACAGTCAGAAACAACCCAGTCTTGGAAACACAGGTATAACTACACAGATATCAGCAAACTGAACAGATCATTAAAACAGTTAAATACGATTACAAAAGTTGTTCTCAAATCAAATTAGCCATCCAAAAATATAAGTGGAAGTAATGCTCTTGCAACTGCATTCATTTCACTGCATTTTATTTATTCAAATTATCATAAACAGCATAAGAGCGTAATTTAATCTGCTACGTTCATGAAGAATATCAACTCTGCCACTGACTACCAGCTAACACATTAAACACATTTACACACCTTACCCAGATGCGGTCCAGCCATATATGAGGTTTTCACCTCGACTTGCTTTTTTTTAAACAAAATATGTACTGGGGACCAGAATATCCAGTAAATGTCCTAAATATAGAGCCTTTTTTCCTTAAAAATTACTGGGGTTTTTTTTTTGCACATAGCGTTAATTACAACAGAGCCAATTTTGTAAGTAAAATAGTGAAGTCTGGACCTTCTCCCTATGAAAAGTGTCAGGAGCCGCCTTGTGTCGTGATTTGCTGCTGTATAAATAATACATTTGACTTGTGTGTGTGTGTGTGTGTGTGTGTGTGTGAATGTGTGTGTGTGTGTGATGGTGGGGAAGCTGTGTTTGTGCGTGTGACCGCTGCACTCCGCACACTGATACCTTTGGTCCAACATGTCATTGCTTGTCGCTGTCAGTCACTGCTCAGGCCCACAGTGGTTTCCAGTTTCTCTATGAAACTGGACACTGATGAACAGGAAGTGTGAGACCTCTGGACAGGGTTGGAAGAAGCTGGCGGCAGGTGTTAAGACATATTTGGTTACTGAGTTATATCAAATTGTGGGTCGGCCAGTTCAGCTTGGGAAACCTTCCTAACTGAAAAGAAAGTGGATGGGAATCAAAGTGAAGCTTTGAAGACATATTATACTCATTTTCAGGTCTTTAATTTTGATTTTGGACTCCTATAGAGCAGCTAAACATAACTGCCCCAACAGTAAAGTCTGTAGATCTTCGAAAAACAGTGACTCATGCCATTCCATTTTCTGCATTCTCTCAAAATGGTCTGTGTAGCATCCTCCTCCCCCTTTCCCTCCTGCTGTGTTCACAACCCCTTTTTAGCCGATTACTGACACAATATAAAAGGCTAGGACACTGAAAAAATGTTACGTACAAAGCAGCAGGTCCTTTAGCAGCAGTTAAACCATTAATCCAGCTCATGTGCTCGTGTTGACTTCTTTTACCCTTCCTCCTTTTTCCCTCTTCTCCCTACTACACACACACACACACATTGGAGCCAGCACTTTTTAAAAAATGATTATCATATTATTTTATACATTAAAAAAAATTGGTTGGTTTGTTTTGTTTTTTGGCTAACATGCTTCAGATGCATTTTTTTGCAGCCCACACAAATACATTTGTTGGCCAATGACTGAGCAATCTATAGAGGTGCTGGTCACAGCTAAAAACACAGGTACTGAAATGCTTCTTGATGTTTACAATTTTCGTTTCATTTTTTATTTTTATGTTGTGACAACACTGTGGTGAAGGTCTGCTTAAAAAACAACAAACATTTTTACTTGGTTGGATTATGAAAAGATCATGTTTTGACTTGAAATACCCAGTGTTTAGAGGTCTGCTGCACCCAACTGTAACATCAGCGCCATCGTTTCCTGCACCAAATGAGAGAGTCGGCGGAGGCACCTGTGAACTGAACCCTGTCACTCTGATATGTTTTGTAAAATTTTCATATCACACACACACACATACTAATTTAATGTATCCATGGGGTTGCTATCAGATATAAAGACTTTTTTGTAGATAAATGTGCCCTTAAGTCAGTCAGTCCTTCTACATAATTCAATATATGAAAACCTGTTCTGCTCCTCCTCAGATTTTATAACTGGTGTGTATTGCAGAATGTTCAGCATGCTAGAGTGAGTCACATGACTGCTAAAGTACAGAGAGATTTACATTTTAATTTAGGAATCTTTCAAACAAATTACTATGACTCCAAAAATGTTAAAAAATTTTCACTCCACACACAGGATTAATACATCAAACTCAAGGAAAATCAGTTTTCTTTAAACAAAAAACAAATAAATAAAAATTTAAAAATCAATTTTGGCTGTAGAAGCCTTCAAGGCATGAGTAGTTCAGTCCAGTCCCCAATAACGTTATTTTCAATGTGACACTGTCATCAGAAAGTGGTGTGCTGTTTTTTTAGACAGATAGATAGATGCCAGCAAATTGAGCAGATTATCAAAGCAACACTATGTATCTTTGACCGCGAACCATGGCTTCGACAAACGAAACTTAACGATGCACAGACATCGCACAAAACAGCAATTTTAATAAAATCGGGTCATATTTTATGGAGAAAATATCCTCTGGTTTTCCCTCTGATGTTGGATGACTGCTCTGTCTGTCTGCAGCCTTTCATTTTAGCGGAGCTGTCATCAGCAACGACCTGCTGCTGCAGCTGCAGCTTCAGTCTGCAGGCAGCCTGCATGTTGCTTTCAGGAATCTCTGTGAATCACAGAGTTGAAGCAGAGCAGTCGTAGGACATTTTCTCCAGAAAACATGACCTGGTTTTACTGAAATAGTTGTTTTATACAACGTATGAATGTACATCGTTAAGTTTCGGTTTTGGAAGCAGTGGGTCTCGGTCAAAGTTAGGCTACATAGTGTTACTTTAAAACAGATTTAAATATGATTACCATGGAGTGGCTAAGTCACGCCCCTTCCAGTGGACCCTATAGGACCTTATTTCGAAAAAAACAACAACTATATATTACAATCCAGTCCCGTATCTTTGAGGAACATGAGTGCCACTCCCTCACTTTTCCACTCATCCCTAAAATTCCTTCTAAATTCCACTTTCGTCCCAGCTCATATATTCTGTCATGTAAAGAGTTTCTCACCGGCTCATATTTACTACGTTTTAGTATAACATGTTCAACATTCTCTGGAACATTACATCACATTTATCGGTCACCTACCTTGCCATTAGATAAAGAGTTGATTTTAAACCAGTGTGTCCTAA
This sequence comes from Acanthurus reversus, assembly GCA_029823135.1. Classification (NCBI taxonomy): domain Eukaryota; kingdom Metazoa; phylum Chordata; class Actinopteri; order Acanthuriformes; family Acanthuridae; genus Acanthurus; species Acanthurus reversus. The sequence goes on from JAPXVT010000009.1 coordinate 28,805,872, forward strand.
TCTTAGTCTAGAAATGATTACTCCCTCTTCTCTACGCTTCCCTTTGAAAACCTTCATGTTCATTGTATGTTAGAGTCTCACTTTTCCATCAGTGTCCCACCTCTTCTGCCATGAATCCCTAACTGCTTTTCTGATTTGATTTAGCCTCACCTTTTCCAAAGGGAATTTTTATTATTTCATCCCTACTTACTTTTAATGCTCTTTTGGCAACATTGTCTTCTTTCTTGTTGACTTCAACACCCCTGTGAGCAGGAACCCAACAAAAATGCACATGAATCCCAGTTCTTTCCACATTATCATTAATATTTCCATCACTAGATCATCTCTCATTGTTTCATTTGAGTTCAAACCCTGAAGAGCTGCAACAGAATCTGAACAAATAGCCACTCTCTCAGGGCTTACCTCTTCTATCTATTGTAATGCTAAGATTAGAGCTGTTATTTCTGTAAATATTGACAGCCGATTAGTGATTCTTTTACATATTATTACCTCAAGCTCCTTTTATATACACTCCTGTTCCTACCTGTTCGCTCTCTGGCTCTTTAGACCCATCTGTAAAAATTAGAATAAAACTATAATAATTCTTCTTCAAATAATCTTGAACAAAATACCTAATGTTATTTGCGTTCATTTTAGTCCACTCTTTCTTCAGTGATGTATATTGTGCGAGACGAGAGACGTAGTTCACTAAGCGGTCTCACAAATAATGCTGTTTTACTGTTTGAATACAAAATTCGACTTTCTTCACATGAAAAATTATCTTTTCAATTGCCAGCCATCATATGTGTAATTCATGGCACAAGCCAAACCGGATCAAAAAATAATTTGTCCCTCTCCACTTACTACCGTCCTTTTTCTTTCCCCTTCTCCCAAATGAAGGTGCGATGGCCTGGAAGCAGAGGGGCGTGATTTAGGCACTTTATACCAGTCTGGAGGTGACATGGATGTGTTTTTTCTTTTCAAACACACATCGTTTTCTATTTTGCACGCAAATTTTATAAACCCCTCGCGCCAAATAGAGTAAAATGGGCGAATAAAATGCGTGTGCAGTTTATAAAAAATAAATAGACAACGCACATGCGTTTAAAAAAAAAAAGAAAAGAAAAAGACATCCATGTCAGCTCCCGGGCTCTGTATGTACAGACCAATGCTATGTTAGTAAACACTGCGGATGCGCACGCACCTCGGTTGCAGAAAGCCCAGAGAGATGAGGGCGGCTATTGAACTGCTCCTACATTATACTGTTAGATTTTAGTTTTGAACTGTTGTCTGCATATCACAACAGACTGGCTGACTGAATGTTAGATTACCTGATATGAAATGAGCTCTGCAAAGTCTGCCATTTTTAATTTGGTTATCATTCCAGTCATCTCTTCCCAGAGCTGTCAACCGAAAATGTCTGCCATTAGCATGAAAAAAAATGTAATTTGACAGTATTATGTAAAATTTAAGGTAACTGTAAACTGTCTTGTGGTTCTGGGATCTTACTGTAAAACATGACATGTTACCATGGACGGCTTTTCCTGCAACCATCATGCACAGTCGACACGGCGTGACATCAGTGTGACGTAGTTTGGTAATTCAACTATTGGTCTCAAATCACACATCCAAAGTTATGGTTGAACTGTATTGCCCTTACAGCTGCATTCCGTAACCTTTTATTTATTTATTTTTTCCTAAACAGCTTAACTCACTTTTTGGCAGAGGGAATTTCTGCTGTATGATGCATATTATGTCCACTTGCAATTATGTAAAAATGTTAATTGTCAATATGTACAAATATAAATACATACATTGCCATAACAATATATAACAGCAATATGTAAATATATAATAATATGTATTTAGCGTCAACACCACAGTCTATTTGGACAAAAGAACTGCGACCAAGGACTGTATGTTTGTCAGTTTTTTATGTTTGTATATCTGATGTTTGTCATTTTTTGTTGTATATGTGTATAGCCCCCTCTACCCCATCCCCCATCCCTTGCTCTGTAACCAAGTCAAATTCCTGCGTCCACTTATGTGTTGGGCGAATAAAGCAATTCTGATTTTAATTAATCTGTTACTTTAATGTAAAACATCAAATCTACCACTGGCTACGCAGATGCGGTACAGCCACATGCACTGTTTTCACCTGGTCTTACTGCTCTGTAAGGTGGCTTTGTCGGTTGAAACATCAAATATTTCTTGACAAACAGCTGTGTAGTCCCACCCTCATCGTTCATTGGATAATAAGGCTCGACCATTACATCAGTTTGCTGATATATTCACCTATTGTAGATGTATTGTATGTATCGGTATGGGCATATATGTTCGCTGATAAGTGCCAACATTAAAACTTGTTTTTTAGGCAGACAAAAATGCTTGGACTAGCAATTTAAAATGGTCCAGCAGAGGGCAGTCCATTATTTAATTGGTAATTAGTGAAATGTTTACTGTTCAGTGCACTGACGTTTGGAATGAAGGTTGTTAGATATTCTGCCTATATTACATGTATTTGTCACAAAAATTTGATCACCACATTCAAAATATATATAGTGTATCAGCCAATGTATCAGAGATTGGAGTTTTCTTACTCCCTAATATCGGTATCGGCCCTAAAAATCCCACATCGGTCAAGCCCTATTGGATAATCGCCTTTTCAGCCGGAGACATCGGTTTCAAAGAACAAAGCCAGACCAGGACAATCAGGTCCACTCAGTGGAGTGTTAACATACATGGATCCATGATGTACACAAATATATAACTAAATACCATCACATCCAGCTGCTATGGATGGAACTGTATTATTCTCTGTTTTGTGTTACAGAAAAATAAACACAGAAACATACAAAACACAACACTAGTTTTCAAGAAGTCAACTTTATTACTTAATTTAAAAGTGTTTCTATAAATATAACCAAAAAAAAAAGTAATCCAAATAGAAAACATCACAAAGAAATGCCATGTTATTAAACTTTACCATTGGAGTCTCTGAGGAAACAGAGTAGCATACAAGCACCCCAGTATTAGGTCCTTCAAGGTATTAACAACACAAAAACTCACCAAGTACCACAGTAAAACCAACAGGCATTCGGCTTGTTTTGTAAAACATAAACGTACCAGTCTGTACAAGCTAAAACAACAGGGTAACTGCCTGAATCAGTGCAGCTGTACAGGTAGATCGAAGGTAAGTGCAAATAGAAACTGGGCTTCAAGTCAGTGTTGCTGGAACACTGGGGCTTCATAGAGCACAGTAAGAAACACACCTTCAATTCAATTCCACACGTCCTCAGGGACATTTCTACGGAAGCCTAGAGCGGCCATGGCCATTGGCTGTTTGTTTTTTTTTTTCATTCTGTTATCACGAGATCACCAAAAAATAAAAAATCATTTTGTTATCACGGGATAACGGCTTTTTTCCTTTGGTAATGGGACCAAAAAACCAGTTGTTTCCTCTTTTCTAATAAGTTTTACCAGAGAACTGGAGTGCCACCGGTGCCAGCATGTAGATGCTCTTGACACGCGTAAGTAGGCTAACTGAAAATGTCAAATAGCGGAGTATCTATCGATCAATGCATCATACGGTACTTTAATCAAGGTCTAACACAGGCAGAAACTGCACTGTGTCTTTCTGTTAGAGAAGAACATTCAGATTGACACGTCATTTAAAGAGAAGATGAGCCCGGCTGAAGCTTTCCACATGATCGCACTTCAGTGATGCTGCTGGCAGTGATCTCGAAGGGCCAAATCTGTGAGATCACGTGATAAAAACTCACCTGAAAAATTATCCCGTTATCACTGAAAAACGAGCCTTGTTATCTTGTGAAAATGCATAAATTTATTTTGTTATCACGGGAAAACGAGCTCTTATCCGCAATATTAAAATGATTTTTTGTGATCTCAAGATAACAGAATTAAAAAAAGACAGTAGTGACCATGGCCACTCTCAGCTTCTGTACATTTCCTCTCAGGCAACAAAGAACAGTTCTGATAGGCTCAGCTTTAATTACCCGTGTGACACTGACAAAGCATTTTCACATTTTTATCTGTCTGTCTTGCTAAAGTAAGAAAAAGCTGTTGTGAACCTACTTTCACCGTCTTTCTCTCCAGGAAAACCTGTTTTTTAATGCCTAAAGTCTGTCTCACCACAAAGACAGATTATAAAACACAAGGTAAGTACACTTGGATCATACTGTAGGTGCATGAGAGAGAGACAAACAATCTTTACCATCAGAACTAGATCAGTAAGTTTGTGATGGTTACATGCTAACTAGTTAATAGTCCACGTCTAAATTAAACAATGCTCATGTACAAGAGTTCACAAAAGAAAGGTTTTCACATTGTCTTCAAGAACTTCTTTGTTGTCAGGTTGACTTTGCCTTTGGGGCAGTGCTGAGATAAGAACCTGAGCGATCATCAGCTGCTGAGTTAACTCATCACAGATTCCTGTGTATTGGTATTTGAAATGTCGCTTAAAAATCTACTTGAAATAAACTCAAATTTGCATATAATTTGAGTCAATTCAAATGAAACCATCAAAATATGTTGTCAGATTTATTCACAGTGCCTCTGTTACCTCACTGAGTAAGCTAATACGCTAATGCTAATGTGAGGCAGTTGCATTTAAGGTATGCGTGCAGCTTAACCTTTATTTAGGTAATCCATTGGTTGTGTTGATTCCAAAATTGTTGTCACATTTCTCAGATGGTTTTGTGTGATGACTGTACCTATACCAAATTTAATGGAGCGTTGCCCAGTACATGTTTTTGTGTTCAAAACAAAAATCAGCATCAGTCAGGCTGAAATTTAGGTAACGTGGGATATTAAAACAAATTTGAAAACCATGCTAATGTATGTACAGAAATTAAAGCTATTAATAAAAAACCTGCCAACCTAAGGCTACATCCATATTACTCCATTATAAATTAAACGAAAGACGCATCAATATTGGAACACTTCAGCCTGGCGTCCTCATTAATCTGGTGTCTCAGCAGCTCTAAGACGGAGCAGTTTGGTGTGGCTGCTGTCTCTTTTTTGTGTTGAAAACTCCAGTGCTGCATCTCACTGTGAGGGGGCAGAGACGGCGATGTTCCGAAACGCGTCATACTTTTTGGTAAAAGCTTAAGTCAGAACATTATAATTAGGCCTACATACCTTTAGAAAAATCTGGTCTTTTTTGTGTGGGAAGTCTTTGCCAAAGCTTTCTCAGGCAACAGAAACTGTTCCAAGTACTGGTGTAGTATGTCGCTGTAACGTTAATCACTCTGAGATGACTCCCGGATTACATTTTCTGCTGCCATGGCAGCTTTATACTCTTGTATTACACAGCGTAACAACTCCTTGTCATCTGTTCATGAGAAGAAATCTCTGGTCTTGCCCAGAGCCATCATTTCTCGCCCTCTGTCATGTTAGATCAGTCTTAAAATGAGGTGGCTTGCACATGCTCAGTGTACCTGAATGGTCATGTGATATGCTTTTTAAGTTTCGTGAGTATGGACAGGGATGAGAGCTGGAACAGCACTAAACCATTTATGTGGATGAGGATCGTTTTTGTTTTTAGACTCCGTCTTAACTTTAAAACGCAGTAATGTGGACGTAGCCTCAGACTGAGTACTGCACCACAAACCAAACAGAGTATCAGAAACTGTTGAGTAAAAACAAAAAAATGTTGGCACCAAGTGCTTGGTAAGTGTTACAGAAGTAAAATAAGGTTTTAAAGAAAGAAGCATTTTTGTTTCAATACAGCCATCCAGGTATTGGCACTGAAAAAAAAGTTCAGACTACACACACACTACACACGCTGAAAATTCTCTGAAATGACAAGTTTTGGATCAGTGAAGAAAGGATGGGGTAAAATAACCATTATTACAAAACGATATCTGATTAAATGAATGTATCCTGTCTAGTATGACTCTACACTACATGCAATACAGCAGGCAGCACAAGTGACACACACTGTTCGCATGCACAGTGATGGCTGATGAGGCATGCGGCCACGGCTGGCAGTGCAGTGACAGGTTTTATTCTGGAGCCATCAGGTTTGTGCGGGAGTTTGGCATCGGCTCAGATGATGGTCTTCAGCTCCTCGTCAGTCAGCTGGTTGACCGCCATGATTTTCGTCAGCTGCTCGGCATACCTCGTCTGGTCCTGCATGAAGTGTGGGATGCGGATGTTCTCCGTGTGAGCGAGTGCCTTCAGGCGCTCTACATCCTCAAATGACACCTGAGCCCACAGAAAAGTAGGAGAGACAGAATCAGCATCCTGCACTGCGA
>JAPXVT010000009.1:29686819-29698685 GCA_029823135.1 Acanthurus reversus
AAACGTAATCAAAGAAGAATGGATTTATGGTGAAATATACAATTATTAAAAAAAACTATTAACTGAATACATCAGTTACATGTACACGTGTGTGTTGTGTTAGTGATCTGTGATAACAGGCTGTACTCGTGTGTTGTTGTTATGTCAGGTGTGTTGATATAACAGCTCGGTTTTGTGGTTGAGAAACTCCGTCCAAACTCAAGTCATACCTTTGTAATACTTTAGCGACAAACAGGCATTACTGTTTTAATATGACTTAAAACATCCATTCAGTTTGGTCATGACAGTCTATTCAGTATACTGAGAGATTCGGCTGCTCTGAGATTCAGCAAAATAGCTTCATGTCAACTTTTACAACCAGTTATATCCACGTTTTTAGTGGAGTCATATGCACAGGAGTGAAGCTACTCTGACAGCTGAAACTATATTAAAATTATTGAAATGTATATCATTAATATGCCGAATTGAGCAGAATCCCTTCCTGATTAATAACATATCTTAAACCCTAAACTAAGAAAGTCTGGAGGAATCATTAACCAAGAAAAACATAAACTGTAATGATTTTGATGGATAGGCTTTTTTAATGAGAGAGAGTTCTGTTTTTAGATCACTAACACAACACATATATGAACAGATGATACAAGGTTTATGGTTTTATACTGAAGTTGTTTTTTGCCTTTTGTCGTTGTCATTTCAGTCTGTTTTCACCTATAACTCCTGTGTGGTGAACAGCAGAGTGGAACAAACCCCATGACGTCACCAGATAGCTTGTTGAAACATGGCGTGCCCTAGTGGTGAAAAGGCGAAATACTTTTTAGTTTTCCAGCAAATGTAGGTCAATTTCAGGTTTGATTGTAGAGACCTATCAAACTCAAGGTAAAAAAGCAAGCAAACAGTGCTCACATTGTTCAGCATTTCATTCCCTCTTTAAATTAGATAGAAATTTGTAGATTATCTAAATTTTGTATGCAAATCCTCAGAGAATCCCTGACCTCTTGTTTTTGAAGCTGTATGTACTAGTATGAAAAATGTAATAATCTCATTAGGAGTGTAGTCTATCCTTGAATTACTTGACATGGGAAATGTTGTTAGCTGCATGTATCATACCAAAGTTTAACTTGGTGCAATATGTGTGGTCCGTTTCAATTAGGCTTGCTGGAGGCACCCTCCCAAAAGGGGGCTTTCTCCTCTTCGGCTTAGGCCGATGAATGAACACTGTTGGCACAGCATCTGGCCTCAACCTCCACCTGCCTCCTGCTTTTGTGGCAGTGAATTGGTCATCCTCAAAGTGTACCTGTAGGTAGGTTTGATCAATTTCCATTACACTTCAAATATCATTGAAAAGTCACAATACTCTACACTTAGGAATGTGATGCCCTTTGAAATGCTAGCAAGTGATGTCCCCTCTGTGAACATTACTTACTTGACATAGTTTTTTGTTGTTGCTGGCCCCTGTCATTTGCAGGTTTTGACGACTGACCATTGCCATCCATTTTTTCCGGCGCTCTTGGTCCTTGGGGAAGCCATACATATGGTAACCCTCCTCGGACCGATTGGAGCATCCAAATGCTGCACAGCCAACCATGGAATGACCTTGGACCTATAAAATGTTAGGTGTAACCAATGAACCATGACACAATTGAACATCACAGAGCAGGTGACAAGTTTTCTTCAGCCAACCCTCTGACATTTGAGAATAGGTAAGAGGTCAGGGTTCATGACTAAAAGAGGATTCTCTCTCTTTCTGTCTCTCTCCACTTTTGAATTTTTAGGGCTGTTATGGCATAAGGTATTGTATGTTTGCAACATTATAATATGTATTGCTCTAAGTGTATCGCTACCTGCTGTGCCAACTGTTGAATCTGTTCTCTCCCTATTTCGCTTCATCTGCTTTTTAGTGTCAAGGACACAGATGAAGAGGATGTCTCTCTCCACACACACACACATTCATCATTTGATAAAGTTTTATTTGAAAAACAAGAATAATGTCAGCATGCCTTCTGTGAGCAGGAGTCATATCTCTGGTGGTAAAAATAGCATGTTATGACACACACACACACACACACACTTGTTCTTGTTGCTTCAACAATTGTTCAATAAAAAAATACTATTTCATTCATCAAAGCGTAATGAGTTGTTATTCTTTAATATATTTGATATACTTACGTACGGCTTAGTCTTAAATTGTAATGGTTGTATGGTCAACTCCTGCCTCATATTATTCTTTAATATATGTAATATATAATTTGATATATATTATTTATTTGATACTTTATGTATGGCTTAGTCTTAAACTGTAATGGTTGTGTGGTCAACTCCTGCCTCATCAGAAGAAGTGGGCTGGACACTAATGAATGGACTGTTAGCTACTCTGCTTTCTCATCACTCTCAGACCACGGGTAAGTGAATTGGAATTAAAAGCAAAATCAAGGAAATATAGACATTCTCTGATATACAATAATCCAGTTGTGCAAAAAAAGAACATCTTAAATCATCTTGCATTTCAATGTAAAAGTCGATTTCCCATGCTAACACGAACGTGAAACTTTCCCATTCAAAACTTAAAAACTTATCTAAGTAATACTTTACATAGCTTTCAGTTGTCACCCTACCACTCCAAATGTAAAATTGAGATTTACAAATATGCAATAATGCAATAGTAGTCTAACAAGTACTTGGGTATGTGATTTTATTCGCATTTACCATGCAATATCGCAAACGCCGCTGTCAGTCACATAGAAGAACATGACAGCGCGGCGTGTGTTTGGAACTATACAGGCTTACATGAACCACGTGACCACCCCGCGGCGAGATCGAGAGTGTCGCAACTCTTCTATCTCTAGGGCACTGACCATTCGTAGTGCTGTTTGGTCCCCATAGGATGACCAGCAGAGGCATTTTGCCTACTGACACAACAGGATAAAATCTGTAACCAGTACAGTCCATTACAAGATGCTCAGAAATATCATGGCCTCATTCTCACTTCACGTGCAGCGGATATTCTTCGTTACCAGAGCATTAATTCTGCTGTTTTTGATGACCCCTTTACCCTTCCTTTAGTTTTGGCATTGAGGTCTACCTCTGTACAATAAACATCAATTCTTTCATGCTTCCCACAGGATGAACCCTCTTGGTTTTTCAATTCCTTCTACACTATAAATTAATAGTGTCTTGCACTGTCATATTATCAATGGAATAAACGGGTTCTTTAGGCATGCATCCTTATTAATGACATTCCAGTGCCAGTCAAACCTGCGAGTGTATTTTCTCTGCTCGGGCCTCTTGTCAGTTAACAGACAAGGTGGCGGCCGTGCAGTGGGGTCACACCTGGATCGAACAAACCGTACTCCCATGTAATTACTCAGTCTCCCCATGTCCACTGCCTGTAGGTGGGATACTGACAGTAACACTCCTCCCCCACCGTCTGCCCTCTCACTGGGACAAATGAGGCACGCCACACACATAAACACACATGCAGCACAAAGAGTGTCTTTGTGTGTGTGTGTGTGTGCGTCTGTGTGTGTGAGAGTGAATGGGTGTTGCTGTAGCTGTTTGAATGAATGAAAAATAAAAGAAACAGCATAAAAAACAAGGAGGTGGGTGCGAGACAAATTGCGCTGTCACTCAGCTTTTGTGAAGGATTTGAGATTTTAAACTATCTGATTATAACTTCTGTTTTTACTTAAGTAAGAAAAAGGAGGCATAACCATGTTAATGGGGATTACAGGGACGATTAGAGACAGACAGCTGAGACAGAGACAAAGACGCAGGATTGAGTTCTGTGGAGTGGTGGTGCGTGCAAGCACCTGTGTGTGAGCGTGTGTGAACACACACACACACACACACACACACGTTCCTCCTCCACCTGGGGTGGCCCACCAGGCAGAACTGAACAGCTGGATGCAGCTTCTTCAAACCCACACAGAATAATGGCAGCAATTTGGCACTTGATGAATCCCAGGGAAAACAGAAATAATTTCACCCGCCTCCATTATGCCTTGATAGCACTCCTCCAGCTCCGTCTGCATGGGCCAATCTGACGCTCAAGTGTCTTTTCAAAACAAAAATGCCTTTTAATCACTTGTGAACATCCATATGTTTTCACTGAAAGAGGTGCTCGACATCAGCAGTGTTCAAAATATGAGAAAACATCCCCCCAGCTGCACATGGAAGCTCCATCAGTACTGTCACTCATCTTGAGACTGAATGTGGAGATCAGTGGACCATCAGTTGTGTCCTGTGAGTTGGTTTGGACGACCCTGAAGTTTTTATGTCTTTATTTTCTGGGGCTGTCAAAGTTAACGCGGTAATAACAAGTAAACGCAAGTTCTTTTGAACACCACAAACTTTCTTGGCAAGCGATTAACGCACACACGTTCTGTGATTATGACCCTCGGCCCACCCCGTAGCGAAGCAGCAGTAACGATGTGGATGGAAGCAGAAACAGGCAAAGAAAAGGATCTTTCGAACGGCAGGTTCAGCTTCATAGCTCTGCCGGATGGTTCTCTCCACAAGACCAAATTAATTTACATTTACTGTCAATGTGAACTGAGTTTCCACCGGAGTGCATCGAGTCTCAAATACCAGCTGCTGGCCAAACATACAGCTGATGCAGAGAGCCCTCCTCCCCCTCGCCAAAGGCAGACCACACTGGATAGTTTACTAAAGGGAGGCAGAGAAAAAACAAAAAAAATCCCTTTAAGGTACAATTAGATTATTAGATTCTTAGATTATTATTATTTACAAATTATACAAAATTATCTGAAGTGGCAAGCTACTCACTACTTTCAGAGGTTGTGGGTTTTGATTGGAGTTAGGAAAATGTTCAAAATATGACCTTCATATGAGGAAAACTATTTTAAGATGCTGCAAGCTGCACTGAGATCACAGTGGTGGAAGAAGTATTTAAAGGAGATGTTTGTTTTTTTGCATATGAAGCCTTATAATAAACATGGATATATTTTGTTTGGTTTGTTTCCTGAGGCAACTGAAAGATCCACTTTTGGGTTGTATATCCGTGTTTAGCTTGGTGTTATAGTGTTGGTACATGAGAGGACACCACTAAACATTTGGCGAGTTTCATGTCTTTTAAAACGAGCATTTATTGAATTTTTTTGACAGATTGTCTGAGTGCACCTCTGTTGTCTTCAGCTAGTGGTGACGTCAGCAACGAGCTCCAGCTCTCAGGACTGCGCTGTTTGTCACAATTACGCTGGATAACATCACATATGAACATGAATATCCTTATTACAAGGCGTAATGTGCAAAAAGACGAACTTCTCCTTTAAACCTTTCGCCGCAGCCAAAGTCATTCTGTACAGAAACTGTTCGTAAGCTGAAACCAAAGACCCCGACATCTTCCCTCGTTTTAGTCGGAGAGCTAGGTCAAACACATGCCACGATGAAAATAATAGCAGTTTTTTATTCTGACTGTGGGTAAAACTGAAGCTTCACTCAAATATCCGCCAAGCAGTATCCTTGCCACTTCCTCATTACACAAATACAAGCAAACTGCTGCCATTTTTAATCAGACATTATGAGGATTTACACTGATGTCATTTTTAAAGACCTCATTCAGTTGAGCTCCATTTCACCTGGAGCTTATTAAATTTACTGGTGTAAATGTCTGAATTAAGGGCTTGACACTTGATCAGGAGAAGCTGCTGTATTTCATTCTCAGCCCCTCCCCCTTTTCACTGTTGATAGCCTCAAACGACCCCTCTCAACTCTGAGGTCATAGGTCACCATGACAGAGGGAGTGGGTGGTGGTGGCAGTGTGTGTGTGTGTGTTTGCACACGCGCTAAGGGGTGATTCTATGGGGACATGCGAGGAAGAACAAAGAGGCCATGTGACTGTTTTCTTTTGTGCACCACATGGACACGAGCATCTGCGGCACAGGGTCTGAGCAGAGCTGCACGCTGCTTCAGGACAATAAAGAGAAACTGTTGTTTTCTGCGTGTGTGTGGTGTATACGGGCCTGAAGAGGCTCCATTCATCGGGCCTCTCTGAAGCTGACTCAGTCTGGACAGGCGAGCGGCCCTGCTAACTACCATCAGTCATTGGGGTTTTTTTGTTTTTTGTTTTTTTGGATCAGCAGACTTTTCTTGTTCTGCATTGTACCAGGAAGTGTTCTGCCCCGTTATGCATCACTGCATTGAAAAGACCAACCCATATGGTGCCTGGAAGTATGCAGTACATCAGATTTAATTTTATAAATTAATAGATTTTATTTGTGTGTTTTGTCTGAAAGCCATTCATTTATAACCTCAGACCGGCTGACTCTGTACAGCTCAGGGGGCAGCACTGGTTCATCTTGGAGAAGAAAATTTAAACCGACCCTTGTGTAATTTCAGAAGACAGCAATGTGACAGACAAGACACGTTATGATTATGTCTTGTACAGTTCAAATCCACAATTATACCCGAGCAGTTTTCACCTGTTTCAAGAAAACTTAAAAAGGACTTTTACTTCGGGTGCGTGCGTACAGAGTCAAATTAACTTTTGCAGGTTTGGCCGCTGCCCAATTTAATTTAGTTAAAGTTTTACTCAGCAGTTGGGCAGTGATGTTCCGGGGTAAGCGTCCTGCGTCTCTGAAGCATTAAATCTGAAAGGACGCAGTAAGCTCATCACTGATGCATCCTAGGGGCGCAACCTATTTATTCCCTGATTATACTGCACTAAAACAACAAATCTATGTTGAAATCATGATAATAAACTACAAAAATCCTTGGTGTAAAAAAATACTCCACTGATCCAGTGTGTATAGTCTCAGCCACTGCACTTCTGCTGAAACAAGACCAATCCTCGTTGCACAGAAGTCATTTCAGCCATCGAGGCGACAGATCGCTATGCTTAAATAAACTCCTGTGTCCTCTCTTATGAATGTCAAGAAGTATGTGACTTGGTCGAATCGCATCTGTTTTCATGTAAAACTCCTTTGTTTGAATGCCTGTCTTTGTCATCTGCGATGGGAGAACACCACACTTCAAGACAGGCAGGGAAAGTGAAAGTGTGCGCTGACAGTTCTGCTGGTATTTAAACACTTGGAGACTTGCCTTTCCTGCCCAGCTGCTGACAGCCTGCCATGTCATTTTTTCTTTATTGCTCTGTAAACAATGATGCAGCTGAAGAACAAACAGCAGCTCCACCTCATCTCATCAGTTAACAGTCAGAGTGTTTTGTCATGTGAGTTTTTTAGCGAGTACATCAGCTAAAAATATATTTAAGGTTACTCGTTCTCCTGGTTCCCCTTCAGTTCAGCACCCTTTCACAATTTTTTCTAAGGAACAAAACTCCAAATTCTCACTGAGTAGTGCGTTATACATGAGACTCCAGTTCAGTTTCACATTTTTCTCCTGTTCTTATTCCCCCTCTCGCTCTCTCTCTCTCTTTCTCTCTCGTCCTCTGATGCTGTTGGTGGTTCCTTAATGTTTATCATGACTGCTGTAACATCACAAAAAACAGAGACATCACCTCACTTTTCAGGCAGCATTTTCAAGACAGAGCATGTTTCAAGTTATTTTATGAACTTGCTTTTTATTTCAATAACTTACCTGAAGCATTTCGTGATGTTTGAGGTGATGATGAGTTTATTTGATGTTTCTCTGTGTTCACATTAAGGGGCAGTTTACACAGAGCAAGTTTTGCATTAAACGGTAAACTTTAGCTGCCGTTCCACAGCGACGTGCTGGCGCCCCTGAAACTGCAAACGTTTGAAGCCGTGTTCCAGAGTGGAATCTTTTGAAAACACAACCTTCTGTCCAGCTGTGTAAACCGACAAAAGGGAAAGCCTGAGAAAGCGGCAACGTCACTTCGCCCATTCGCATTACGTTTTCAGTCAACAGCCTGCTCGAGTAGGAGGACATCACAGCAACACTAGCAGACTACAGAGCTGTCTGTGCTTTTGACTCTGCTGAGTTTATTAAGGCTCCTCCAGCAAAATGTAGATCTGTAGCACCACTAAAGAATCATTCGGTATAAGACTGTTATCTAGTAATCATTACATCCGCTGTTTGTTTATAACGTTAGTTTAACGCTACGTTATAGCTGACTTAGCTCTAAGTGCTCCGATGGTATGTCATTACAAAGTTACACTGCCAACTACTGGCCTGGCATGCATACTGCAGTGCTTTCAGTTGTTCAGGGAAACACTGATTTTTTTAAAACACAAAGGAAAGACTTTTCCATTTTTATTAGGGCTGCTCTCGTCTAAACGTGGCCTGAATCTCCTCATACTTGCCTATTTTTTAACAGTCATTGTACACCCATGTAGGTGTTTTAAGTACTTCTGGATAATTGGAGCTCTGCTCAGGCCGAAGATGGGTGGAATTACACTAAGCTGGTGGTGACGTACAGAGTCACTCGACACCACGTAACAATGTCGATGATAAAGGTGTAATCAAACACACCATAACACGTGCAGCAAGATTAAAGATTGAGGTCTCAAGTATAGACTGTACACACTCACCAAATAATTCAGATCACCTCTGTGGCTTTACTGTGGGGTGCGAGGCCTTTAATGACATCACGAGTAGAACAAGGCAAAATGCAGAAATGTCAAATATCTTTTCTAATCATTCCTATTCTCTTCAGATTAAACTAGAGCCCCAACAGTAACAGATTCTTGACACTAATACCAGGATAAATAATTGAGAATTACTTTTTTTTAAAATAAGAATTCCATAAATTTGGCTAAATTGGCTGAAAGTACGACCAAGATAACAAGCGTTAAATTTCAAAGTTCAAAGGAAACAAAAGCGCTCTGTTCTGGAATGAACAGTGCTGCACAGAACTGAGCATGTAGCAGGTGCAAGCAATAACTTTTGCAAAATGCAGCCTGTTTCTTCTTTTCTCCTGTGCAAGCAGCATCATATCTCAGAGGGCTGTCAGCTCCAGTGGTTGGTTTGTACCACAACAGTCATAAAATAAAAAATGATGCTGAGAGTCTCTGCTGCGTTTCGGTGTCATTTACAGGCGCTGCTTCTGTCTTCTGCTGTCTGTGTCAGAGTGTCCCACACACTGGGACAGCCTGATGATGCATTCAGGTGCAACTCATAAACATATCTATTCTCCAATGGCCACCAACATTGTTTGAAAGAGTGAAGTTTCTATTATTCTTTTTTTCTAATTTTCCTTTGAAAAAGTCCATCAGGTTACCTCTGTCATCACATTTCTTGGTTTTTCACTACAGCAGGTTTGACAGCGAGATGTTAAAAGGCAGAATTTTATAATTCTATAAGATTTTCTTGTCACATCGTTCTAAGTAAACTCAACAACATCATTCTTATACAGCAGGTTCTCAACCAGCTCTGTGATCATTTTGAACTTGTTTTAACTGCAGCAGTTTTTAATGATTTATACTTATGTCATACCCAGTATGTTTATGTTTTCTCTGACTGACAGATAATTTCATCTGGTCAGAAAGAGTTTTTTGGACACTGCCCTAAAGTTATTCAGATACCGACATCCGTGTCGCAAAATGTCTCTGATACCGCCAGAAATGAGGTATTATTTCCAAGTGTGCCAGTCTGTGCACCAATCCAGCATCATGTGATTTATTAGCTACCAAACATTCCCCAGCTGCTTCCCAGTTAGCTGAGTTAGCTCTGACTGACGTTACATGAAATCAGTTCTTCTTTCTTTCCTCTCTAATACAATACACAGGAAGTTGCGCTGCATTACCACTGTCAACTAACATTTTTAGGGGCGGCAAAGACAAACAGAGAGGTTTGACCAAAATGTCTAAATTTCCGTTGATTTTCCTGGATTTTAGTTTTTAAGTTGCTGATATATTACCATTTTAATGTGTTCTCTTTAAATATTTTTATTTACAAAATTTTGATTACAGCTTACGTTTTAAAGAAATTGTTACTTTGCGCTGGTATTGGCCTACTTGGTATCGGTATTGGGATAGAAAAAATGTACGGTTGAACAACATCATCAGATATAACGACATTATCAGTTTCAGCCGATATTGGCTTTAAAATTAAATATTGGATATTAGCCCGCAAACAGATATCTGCCGTTATAATAACCGATAAAATAATAGGCTGCTGTTTCCTTGATTAAATGTCGAGTCAACGCCATGTTTACTGACTTTGTCACTTGAGAAATAGGCTGAATTTGCTCTGGTTCTGAGTATTGTTATAACTGTCTCAGGGAGAGCATCAGTTAGTTGAAAGCAGGATGTAACTTGTTTTGTTCAAAAGCAACTGTTATAAACAAGTATGGCAAAATGTAAGTTCAAGTATTTTTCTTTCTTTCCAAAATATATTGATATTACATAATTTTAAGCTTTGTATTTTATGCCTGCAATTGCCAGCAACCATAAGAGTATGCATAATAATATTGTATGTAAATCCCGCTACAGAAGAGACTTGATAATCTCTGTGATTAGGTGTAGGGAAAAAATATACATATATATATATCGGTACCAATATCTGCATATCTGATATCAGCAAAAAAAACAAAACAACAACAATATCCTGCATCCCTAATTTGGTATTTGAACTCCACACTGGCCAAACACGTATATCACCGAGGTACAACAAAAGCCTTTTTTCTGCTAAAGCAGTCAGTACTGACATCAATGCTAAAGGAAAAACTGTGAACAACAACAAAAAAAAGCCTAAAATGGCAAAGGCATTACTGTGTTTACTGCACTGTGGTGTCAGACAATAAATGCACAAAGAAGGTGCATTGAGTCTTAGCTAAGTACCTCTTTAACACACACATTGATTACGACTTGTCCATGTCCATGTGTGACCTATTCCAATGAAAAACAGCCGTAAATAAACGTGCTGAACTGCCAGAAAGCAGAAAATGAGGATTTATGTCATGAAGTTGCGACTCTGGTTGGAGAGCGTCAAATTCATCTGCATGTTGTGATAATAATATCAATATTTGGAGCCAGAGTGTGGATAATGTTTTACAAGAGGGAAGCATTCTGATGTATTTCCGTTTCAGTATTTTATCCCACACTATCTATATCCATATTTAAATCTGAAGGCTGTTTACAATGTTCCTTACTTCACGACCTGTTTTAAAGTCTGAGGGTGTTTTTCCTGTGCAGCGTGAAGTGGGCAGGCGTATTCTGTGTATTGGCTTCCTCTCAAAAACATGGATACACTAAAGCAGATTTACTGAGCAAATTACCATCAGGCCAGCATCCTTTCTCATCACCACATGTTTTCAATTTAGCAGGGTAATTTATAAATACTGATGATGTAGACTGGCACAGATCTCTTTTTTGTTGCTGGAGCAGCTTGTGCCTGCTGGTCAGGCAATACCGTGCAAAAGAACGTTCTCTGCTACTGAGCCTGGTTAAAAAAAAAAAAAAAAGAATAAACTTATTTCAGCGCACACAAAGGAAGGCTGTATTGGAAGAGATGCACATAATACTGCCATCAGCAAAAAAGATGACTGTAAGAGTGAAATTAAAGGTTTTAACAGCTGCAGTCTGACATGAACTACTGCCAAATAAAATGTGATTTAAAACCTAAATCACGCTGAGTGTGTCTTAACCACAGAGAACAATCAGCTGCCTATTTGTGTATCTTTTCGCCCCACTTCCAATATTTTACACTCATAAAACACACTGGGAATTAAGGTTGCACAATACTGACAAAACTTTGAAATACAGCGATATTATTTTTTGCGATATGTGTAAATTTTAGAACTACTCGCGGGGGCAACCTGCAAATTTGTCAACATTTTTATTTTTTTCATGATGAAAAACGAGGAGGGAGGGAGTCCGTCAGTGTAGGATCACACTGACGTGTCTCACGAGGTGCAGCCGCTCCAAAAACGCCATCTGAGCACATGTGGGGAAAAAACAGCTGGGAGCGCCTGTTGGTCCCGTTCATC
>JAPXVT010000009.1:29897667-29910262 GCA_029823135.1 Acanthurus reversus
TTAGAGAAGTTCTCGCTGTGAGAGACAGAAAGAGAGAGAGAGGGCTTGCGGTGGAGCAGGAAATGTCCAGCGTGAGCACTTCCTGCCCGACAATGCAGCCTTCTTTACTGAGTTAAGCAATTCGTCGACAACCAATTGGGTTTTGAAAATGCCTAAGAGATCACATTAGGGCAGACCAGACTGACCTCCAACGCTGACCAGAACTACACACAAACAATACCCGCAAACACATACATGAATAATTTCCTGCAACGTGAGGCCGCAAACTGCTAAATACTACTTAGAATTATAGGAGCAACCAGCATGTGCTCCACACAAACTGGAGTCTGTTTCTCTGGGGAGAACTTGATTTGCTGGACAGTTCAGCAACCAGTCCCATTTCAGAAAGGACAAACAATGATGGGAGGATAAACATCCCAGCAGTTGCTAGAAAACAAAACAGCTCCCTCAACCAGAAAAAAAAAAAAGCTCTTAAGTCCTCTGCGTTGGATACATTTAAAGTGAGCTATCACGTGTCTAATATTTGCAGAAAGCAGTCTGTGTAAACAGTGCTATAAAAACACGCGGAGCAGAAAAAATGACGTGCATTCGAGTTCAGAAATATATGTGTTCATTTGTCAAAAAACCTCAAGTAAAGATTAATTAAATTATTTCCTGATCTTACACTGGTTATAAAAAAAAAACATGCAGTGAGAAGGCAAGTAGTTTGTCAAGCTAATCCTACATTTACCCCAGATGAAGTTACTGCTGTAACATTTGAAAGAAGAAAAAAGAGCATCATAAACATGAGCTCATACATAAAGATGATCATAGGAAAACTGGAAATCGATGATAAACTTTTTCTCAGAGCAACATATTTGTGAATGACTTGCTTATGGCATTTAAGTACAGTATAACACAGCTGAATATAACAGCTCATCTACACCAGATGTTACTCTAAGGTTCACGACTCTGACAGCCGCAGTCAACAACATCTGTACTGTTGTTTCGTAAATTCAAAAAGTGTGCAAGCTTTGTGAAATATGAAATTCTTGCCCTTTTTTGGTCAGTATGAGGGCGGGATACCTACATACTGTACTTGTACCTCAATAATACATTCCATGACTGCAGTTTACTGCTATGTGTGTACTTTGGCATCACTCACTATCCCAGGGCCCAAACTGCTAACTTGTTATTACAGGGTTGCCACTAAAGGTCACTTGAGGTGCCACAGAAACAACCAGAACCACTGACATGAGTTATTCATGTCACACACAGAAAGTGTAAGTGAAGTGTAATTTAGGATCACAGGCATTATAAATTATGATAATTCCTAAAGTTTCCACAGCAATGTTATAAAACCAAAACAAATTGCTGAAATATGCAACAAGCATTGGTATTTCACTCCTGAGCTGCACAGATATGTTGAGGAAATAAAAAAGTTTAATGTTGGCAAACAGGGAATATTTACCCAAGTGACAGAAAATTGGAGATGCAACCTTAAAAACTTTCATATTTTCTCATATGCCGCCCAGTTTTCAAATATACTATTTTTTCAATGAAAACATTATTAAATTGTTAAAATTATTCAACTAAAGCGATGGAAATTTATTTCATGCCTTGTTAGTACAAATATTATATCAGGCACAAGGAATTCGTTGGTGCCGCATGTTTTCTACTCCTGGCTTACACCTGCCGCAGGCCTTCATTTGTTCATGTTGACCATAACTCGTCACTATTTGTGATTATACTTTTATTTAACTGCTACTTTTGTTTGTGAAAATATGGCAGCCTGACCAATGTTGAAATCAAGAACAGTGAGTTTAAATGATCTTATAACAGTATATCAGTCAATAGTAATTTAAAAAAATATATAAACAGAACATGAACACACAATCTTGACACAGATGTCTTAGATTAAATGCGACCTAGTTCCACAATTTACAAAAACTTTGAATCATCAGTTTCTCTCTGGTTACCTTGCAGGATTACATAATAATTTGATCTGACAAATCTGACTTGTCACACTTTAAGCTATGTATGTGCTTCTGAAACCACAGTGTTTCAGACCAGTCAGCCTCCAATGAGGAACTACCTGATGCTTCTGGTGAGGTTTGGTTGTGACGAGCAAGAGTTTGTTTAAAAAGAAAAGAAATCTCCAAAAAAAGACAGAATTAATGCTGCAATAGCACTGGTTATATCAGAGCTGGAATGCATTTCTTTATAAAAAGAAGAGCAAAGAACTAGGGGTGTAACGATACGTCAATGTATTGACGTATTGATTTACATTCCTACAATCGAACTACATCAATAAGTAAATGGCAAATCGTCCTTCTTGTGTGACTTGTATTGATCTCAAAGCATAGATCGATTGTATCGATACTAAGAACATGCGCCTTGTATTTAACACGACAAAAGTTGTTAGGATGCACTTTTTAAACTTGTAATGGTAAATAGCTGTAAATATTACTCCAGTTCATTCTCCGATGTTCTGGGCATGCTTATTGCGTCAACAGAGTCGCTTCAGATAATGGTGGAAAATTTCGGAAAATGGCGGATAATCCCAAACTATCAGAGACTGCACCTGCCCCCTTACATTTTAAACCCAAATTGTGGACACACTTCGGGTTTTGCACACTTCCAGGAAAAGCAGACCAAAGCTGTATCCAGTAATAATTACAACGCAATAATTGACACCACTGAATCGCAATACAAAGTGAATCAGCACCCAAATATTGTGATACAATCGAATCAGGACAAAAGGACGGATCGTCCCAGCCCTGGCAGAAATAGACAATTTCTTTTCCTCTATTTTTGGCGAAAAATATCATATCGATTTCTAGTCATTGAATGGTATCATACGGTTCTTGCATCGTATCGGCTACCATGTATTGTAATACACATTGAATTGTTGTTAAAACGTATTGTTACACCCCGACAAAGAACTGTACTGAAGGCATTCCTTGACGAAAAAGATATTTTCACCTTTTCTTTTTCAAAAAGGACCCAAAGGCGACTCCTCAGAAGGTTTGTGTAAGAAACCGTCTGGTGTCAAAGGTCAGTATTTGTGAAAGTAACAGTGGGAGACTGGAGATGTTGCAGCTATATACAACAATATTTGTCTCCATAGAGGCCACAAGACCCAATATTTGTTTACCAGAGTATTTACAGATTAGGCAGAGATGGCAGCAGGACAGGGACAGAGATCATCTTGACTTTGCAATGTTTCTGTTAATGAAGCGCCACGGACAAAAAACAAAAAATTCTGTTCACACTCAACACTTGTTTCATACATTTTTTTTTTTTGGAGGATCCAGAGTTCACATATTCATCACTAACTTATTCACTGTTCGCAGCCCATCTGCCCTCAGCAGCTGTTTGGATGCTGCATCTTCGGAGGCAGGGTCAGTGAATTGTCTTCGCCAAAACAGCTGATACCAAATGTCTGCTTCGGGTTACTGAAAAGCTTATTTTTCACTTCATTTGTTCACTGGATTTTCACACTTTTGTCCAGTTTGGATTAAATTAGAATCAGTCAGTTGAACTGAGATGTATAAACTAATTCTTTTTTGTGTAAAATTAGAAGCTCAAACTTGTTTTTATCAGGGTTTAACATGCTGGATTCAGACATTGAATACTTTTCCAAACTGTCCAGTCCTGCATGAGGGGAAACCTGTCTACCTGTGTGCCACTGACGGTATGATTCCCCTCCCTCTGTCATTCCTCTTACCTGAGGCATCGCCAGGCACAACTTAAAGCTCCAGCGGGGGGAACCTCTGGGCCTGCTGCCGGGTCCCAGTGGTGGAGGCGGGAGATTGTCTGACCAGCACAAGAAATGACCTTTAAATGAGACGATCACGGAATGCTGGTGGACGCAGCCTGCAAGGCTGAGGGTGAGGGGAAGAGGAGGTTCACTAACTGGACTAAACTTGGTCTGGTCGGGTCTGCTGTGGTCGGATGTGGTTCTCTGTATGCTTCAAGTCTGTAGTAAAAACAAGAGCACAGAGCAGAAGTATAAGAATCAAAAGAGGCTTCAACACAGAAATAATTCAAAAGGTAACATGAAGGGACACTTGAACCACAGCTGATGAGTTTGTTTCTCTCACATCACACTGCAAGAAGATAAACTTTGTATTATGAACAGGCTTGCTAACAAAGCAGAGCAAAATGGGTCTAACCTAAAATTCAAAAGCTAAAACAAAATACTAAACAGCAGCACATGGAAAAAATTGGGGGTTTTTAATCATAAGAAAGGAATCTGTTAGTCAAAGGAGAGGAAAGACTTAGTCAAAAAGACTGATAATACATTACTGTTTAAGTTATTTTTAACACTAAAAGCAAATCATTAGTTCCAGCATCTACAGGCTGCATGTTGTTTCTCTTATTGTCATACGAAAATAAACTGTGTGGGTCTGTTGGTTGGACTTTAAAAGTAACATCTGATGGGATGTGATATTTTCATTATGTGTTGCCATAAAATAAATAAATAAATAAAAATAAATCAGCAAATTAATACATAAAGAAAATAATCGTTTCCTGCAACCTTGAAGAAAAAAACATTATTAACCCTGAATTTTGTTTTTGGCCACTTAAACAAACTGTGAACAGGGCAGGACAATATGAAAATATTACATTGTTAGAGTTAAGAGACTATATATCTTCTCAGATTTTGATTACTGTTACATGGTGATATACAATAAACGTTCCTTTTTTCTACATTTCAAGGCTGCATTACAGTAAAGTGATGTAATTTTCTTAACTTATCAGACAGTTCTACTTGTTTTAATAGCGGCCTTTACCCATGTGGTCACTGTATTTACATTACTAATGATTATTGTTAATACATGGAATTGTGTTAATATTATCTCTATTATCCAGCCCTAGAACATAACACTGACGTGACATCTGAAAACTCTATCATGATAGCGAAGTTTTATTTCGGTCGATATCGATAATTATTGATCATGTAGGTGTGACGGACAATTTGTTGTGCACGCTAAGGGATGGGAGCGGCTAGGGTTGCTATGTCCGATAACCGGTATCACGGTACATCATGGTACAAAACTCATATCGTAGAGAGGTATGAGCTGCCCTTGTCTCTGACGGTTTTATCCCTTTTTTTTTTTTTTTAACTTGGTGACTGACAAATTACGTTACCGCAGTGCTTCCTCTAGCAGCAGACATACCCCAACATGCCTCTCCCTCCTCCCGTAGCAGCAGCAGTCTCGTTCAGGCAGGCTGCTGCTGTGCTCCGTTCTTTTCAAATCTAACCCTTAACTCTGATTAATTTCGACCAGACCGGACTTGGTGACTGTTTTGACTGTGAAAATACAAACAGAGACAGTTTTGGTGAGTTTTATTTGGTTTCTGACCAGTTTGAATAAAGTGAGTTTTAGCACGTCAACAAGGCAAGCTCATCTCCGTTTAGTAAAGTTTACATTAACTTAAAAGAGAAACTGACCTGTCAGTCAAGTGTAGCGTCACTGATAACCAAATACAGTGACAAAAAATAAAATATGAAAGCTGTTTGTGGTTTTCAGGGATTAACAGACAGATAACTTAACATCCTATCCCCATTATTTATTGGGGACGGGACACGTTAACGTCACCGAGCTGCAGTGTTAAAGGGCTGCGGGGCTGCAGCCTCTTCCCTGCTTATTAGTGCACAGGCACACGGAGCTTGTTTACGTTACAGACTCCACACGGAGAGAGCACTGACGTTAGTGTAACTCAAGTTGGCGACAACTACGTTCATTTCTGTAAGTGAAGTAAAAGCTTTGTGAGTATGACGACAAAACTTTATCCATACACCTGATCAACGAGCTTGAGGTGTTTGTTGTCGCTGCACTTATCTAAGCTGAGCTTGTTGAGCTGCAGGTATCATACAACGTTTACAAATGAAATTGGAAAAATAAAAAAGAATCTGTTCAATGGCAAAAAAAATGTGTAATTTACTCAAAAAATCACATTATTTTTGACCAAATACCTCGATACTGAGACAGTATTGTAAGGATGACTACTGGTGATTTCACAAAATAATAACCAAATGACTTTTTTTTTAAATAAATAATCATCAGTATGTGGATAAGTGGGTAAAGGTAAATAAAGAGCAACAAAAACAGTCTGGTGAGTTCACAAAATCACATCTCTTCACTGTAATGAAGCCTTTTCAACCAGGAAAAAACAAAACTTACACCATATCACGAACAGCAGCAACATTATTACTCATTCAGAGGAAAGTTTATATCATTTTAATGTATTTAAATCCAAAACTCTTTCTTTAAACTCTGCTTTTGGTCTCTACCAACCAGGGTTCCCTCCAGCAAAGATCACAAACACACAGGTCTGTGCTGCACACAACCACACTGGAACAATTTAGAAGCAGTTTATCAGGAGAGTAACTGTTGTTTGTGTTGATCTAACATCAGCAGATGTTGTCTTTTAGCTGCGATCACGATGGGTGAGGAGTGCCGGACTGTACCGACCTACTTTCTTCCTGCCACCAACTCCTGAGGAAAATAGCTGGAACTTTAACAGCTGAACGGTCCATTATGTTCACCCGCTTGTTGCTAACTTCGTCTACTGTTTAGTGCTGAGCAGGTAGAGTACAGCGGCTTTACAGCGGCTTTCTGGAGCTTTTTCAATAAAAACAGCTGCCTGCTGCAGCTGAAAGTGACACAATGAGGGCAGTGAGAGTGATCTCAAACAGTAAAGATGCAGGCCAGAGAGTTAAACAATACGCTGTAACTCTCTTCAAGCTGTGTAAAGCTCTTGTGACTTATTTCGCAATTGAATGGGGAAGCTAAAACTGGAATATATAAACTCAATTAACTGCAAGACACTAGCCAACAGCAGGTTAAAGACATGACCATCTCAGGAAACGGTGTTCACATGGCTGCAAAACATAAGTTGTAAGAGCTGGGAGGCTAAATACAGTATTGTATGAGTTGTACACTTTACTGTCAAAATTACTTATCAGTGTCCTTTCATTCACTGCCTGCCATTCAGCAGCCCTCTTCTCTGCTGCTTTAATTATCTCACCATGCAGCTGCATAAACAAGCCCACTAATAACGATCAATATATCCCACCCTCTTTTAAACCTGGCAGACATTGAAGAGGTTCGCTAATTCATCACCGCCCACTCTTGACTGAAACAGGGAGATAAGTTTGGTTGCTAGCTCATGGACCTCAGCCCTAACTGGTCACTTTTGTGGTAAAAATTAAGTGTGTAGGAATCCACAAAAATGCAGAAATCTCCTTCAGGCTTTGTGGAAATACCCTTTCCTCCGAATATCCGTCCTTTTTAACTGCAACAACTGCCCGGCCTTTGTCACATCTGTATCTTTAAAGGAACACAGCATGGGAAACTCTGTCCCAGTGCTTCTAAAAATGCTGAACTATTGCCTCCAGTCCTCCCTCTGTTTACTGATAACTGCTGGGTGGGAGGTTTGGCCTTCTGTCTTCATCTCTGAAGCTGAAACTAAAGTCAACACAACACTGGGCCATGCTCGTCTATCGCAATTTCATCTTTCTTCCTCGAAACTCCTGCTTTCACAGACTTAAAGCTGGGGCTGAAAGTTTATTTTTTGGTGTCATTGAGCAAAAAATTCCATACCTCAATGATTTTAAAAATATTTGACACCACAGACATATTATGCTGAAAAGAATCTGCTCTAACTGGCTATTGTGGGTTAATGCTCAATATTTCATCACTGTGAAATACTTAACTTAAAATAAAAATAATTCCATACTACAGGTTAATTTAAGTCAAGTCAAATCTACTTCGTACTATTAAATTATGTCCATAAACTCTTTTACACTACAGAATAATTTGGGCAAATAAACCGTTCAGACTAGCCTCAAATCAGGAATATTCTGTAGTTATCGAAGGCACGAAGCAGAACCGAACTTTGGCCAAAAGAGGGATGGGAAAATTTTATGTCACAATTTTTGTGGCCACAAATAACTAAGCTACATGATACTATTGTGATAATTGTAAAAAAAAAAATCTATTATTTAAAAATATCTAAAAAATGTGAAAACATTCTAAATATAAAGATGTATTGAAAAAACATGGAGAAATTGAACTTAAAGAGAACTGCAATTAAAAACACTGTAACACTTTCTTTTTTTGATTTATTAGAACGGGATAGAACAGGAGTGATGGGATTTTTTTCAATCCTGAACACAGAGGCATGATGGGAAAACACAGAAAGCTCGCCATACTCTCAGACCACGTCACTCACTAACAGCTGCCTGTGGATATTACGACCAATTTTCCCTAATAAAACAAAACAAAGTTTCTGATGTTTACCCCAAAGTTACTAACTGCAGCTTTAAATTACTGAACCAGCTAAAATAAACCTAACCCACACTAGAACTCTGTCGTTAACGCAACTCTGATTGATAACTAACAGACTGCGAAACAAGCCAATGGTTCAGTAACTGTTTTTTTTCAAAAGTTGTACTATCAAAGTCACATCAAGTTCATTTTATTTATATTGCACCAAATCATAACCAAGTTGTCCCGAGACACTTTACACACTGAGTAGATGTGGATCACACGAATTAAATTGTATTAAATTCATTAAAACTCGACGATTAAAAGAAGTTCAAACAGTAACTATATTTTGGAAAAGTCAGTAAAACAAGCCGTCCGTACTGTTTATAAAAATGGAAGGCAATGTAAGAAGAACTGCTGATGCAAAATCTCTTTGCATGTTCGTCCCTTTCAGCAAGTTGGAAACACCAACAAACAGAAATGAGAAATGTAATTTAGGGTGTCCAAGTGTGAAAACCCTGCATGAGACAGGACTCTCAAATTATCTTCAGTTCAGAAATTATAATTATATGTGTAGTGAAACATATTAACGAGATATTCCATTAATTTTCACTTTAGTCAAGTGGGGTTACACACAACGGACAGATTCTATAAAAATACTCAAGAAGAAAAAGCAGAGCCGAGACGTCGACGGCCTAAAGCTCCGAAAACACTGGATCCAAAATGTTCAGTCATGCAAACGGAAGCGTTGTTTTCGTAGATCTCCCTTCTTTGGTAAACTAAATAAAAATAACTCTGATGACATCATTATGACATCAGGGAGGTTATTTTCTCAGACTCAGTACACATCACATTAATCTGTGTTTTGGTGACCTTAACTGGTAAACTGGTGACCAGGCTGATTGTAATGTGCGTGTGTGTGTGCGTGTGTGTGCGTGTGTGTGTGTGTATGTGTGTTTCTCTTCAGCTCTTCCTAAGTTTCACACACACCCAGTGTCCATGTCTGTGGACGAGGGCGGCGTCGCCCGCTTCCAGTGTCAGATCAACGGAGTCCCTGAGGCCAACATCACCTGGGAGAGAGACAGAGTGCCACTCAACACCAGCGACAACCGGTAACAGTACACACACACACACACACACACACACACACACACACACTACTCTACAGATTCACTGTCAACATGTCTCTTACACTCGAGTGGGTTTCTGAACGTCTCAACCATGACTGGAGTTTCACAAAAGATCAGTTTGAAGTGTCCTAAAACTTTTTCCTGTTTGTGGACAAGGAGCCAAAACAAATAGAAAAGCAGCAGATTAGACAAACTGTAGGAAAGTGTTTCTATTAAAGCGCATCTTATCCAAAGCACGGGTCTGACGGCGAACATGTCATGACTGAGGGAAGATCTCTTGAAAAGAAAGACGGGTCGGGGGGGTGGGATCATTTCAGAAACAAACGAGTACTTTTACGTCACAGTAAACATTTGCTAACTGGTTGTTTCTTCCTTGTCTGTACCTTTGGGATGAGTCACACACAACACACACACACACACACACACATTAGTTTTGAGCACATCATCATCGTCTCACCCTCTCTGTGTCCAGATACACTCTGCTGCCCATGGGTATTCTCCAGGTGACGGGTGTGAGGCAACAGGATGCAGGAGTTTTCCGCTGCATGGCGACCAACATCGCCAACACTCGCTACAGCCACGAGGCCGTGCTCAACATCACGGGTAAGAGGACACACACCAACACACGATACACACAAGAGGGCAGAGAGAGCCACAGAGCTGTGTTCCCTCTGGAGACAAAACTGCTGACCGAGTGAGCAGGATGAGGGATGTTCATGTCTTTGCAGAGATGATCGTCTTCACTGAAGTATCTCTCTGGTTTTTTGTTGTTGTTTTTTTTGCCATGACAACTTAAGCCATGACAACAGTCCTCAGCCGAAACAGAGTTTTTTGATGAGAGCGCAGGACAGAGTTGAACACACTCCAGCGCTCTCAGTACTGTAGAAAACAAAACTTCAGAGATGAAGCCAAAGCAGCTCAAGCACACGCGTCATGAGCAAGGATGACCTGTGTTTTCACTCCCTGAAGAACTTTGAACTCAGTTTTGAGTCACTTTCTATCAAAATTAACGATTTTGCAACTCAACTCTTTTTGAAGGTGTTGGCTCACCTGATACCTTTGTCACTTTGACTTTTTTTTAAAGTTGTTCGGATTTACTTGATCTCAGTTTTTCTTTTTTTCTGTGTTGGGTTCATTTACGAAAAAAAAAACAAATTGAAATTCTACAGGTATAAATCTCTGAAATCAAGTGCAAAATTCTCATAGTGATACTCAATATTATTCCCTAGAACCAACAGGCCACAGGGTGATAAAAGCTTTTTACAGAAAATGATGCAGAAACTGCTGATCCAGTTGTCATGCACATTTGTTTCTACAGTCATTTTCAGCAGTGACTTTATAAAATGAAGGTACATGAAGCTAATTTAATGCAGCACCTAGAGCAAGTTAAAAACTGAAATTAAGAAAAAAGGCCAAAAACACAAAGTGCTAACCACCAGACAGCAGCAGTCAAGACAAAAGACAGTTTAAATAAATGAGTGTTGCTGCTTTTTGAAGGCATCAACACACAGCGGTGGCAAAAGGACTCTCATTTTTTACTTAGGTAGAAGTACAGACACTTGTGTTAAAAAAGACTCTGGTAAAAGACGTGCTGACTCGACTTTTTTACTCAAGTAAAAGTAAGTTTAAAAAAAGTTAAAAGTTTCCCATTGAATGACGTTTCTGTGCAAAGCTGACTGAAGCTTACGTCACATTAATATGATGCAAAGACTAATAAAGTCCAGATGAAATGAAAAATGAATCATTGACCCTTTTAGATCACATCCCTGCTTAAAGTGAACACCTGTTTAACAATGTAAGCCAATAAAACTACAACAATTTAATTTCTTTGTATTCTTACATGAAAGTCTGCAACTTATTATCCATATTAAACTAAATATGATGAATGATTACTTAGAAGAGAACCAACCAGCTTCAGCCAATCATATAGTGACGTCTACCTGTCAATCATAATTCATACTTCAGGTGGCTCAGAGCTAGAGCCAGAGAGAGTATTACAAGAGAGTAGTACAAAGTATTTGTACTTTGTTATGTCCCTTCTTCGTCAACACAGACGGCAGAATGAAAGTGTACAGGAAGTGCAGTCCACAGAGTCCGAGTCACGTCAAAGACTCGATCACCTTCTGTTTCAGTAAACTGAGAGAAGATCTGAATGACCTCCTGATGATTAAAGGAAAGAAAAGTCAGAGATGGACTCAGGTGTCGGACCAATCAGAGCTCTAAATGTGAAAACAATCTTGAAGCTGATTGGAGGCCAGCGTGACGAAGACAACACGAGTGTGATGTTATTGATCTTAGTGGATCTGATCAGCAGCCTGCAGCCTGCGATGTTTCTTAAATGAAAAAAGAAGTACGGGTGGAGAACGTTTCCTGTGCATTTTGACACAACGATGAGGAGCTCAGTCGTTTCTGCGTCAGCTGTAAAAAGTCAGACGTCAGTTTGTCGGTCTTGTGTGCATGTGTGTTTTCTCACAGTTGTCATCCACATCAACTCTTGGTCTTCTTCCTTTTCTCCAGGTGGAGCTCCAAGAATCTACAAGGAGCCGGTCATCCTGTCAGGACCCCAGAACCTCACCATCACCGTCCATCAGACGGCCATCTTGGAGTGCATCGCCACAGGAAACCCGAGGCCCATCGTTTCATGGAGCAGACTGGGTACAGGAGGAAAACACTGAAGAATTTACAGCATCAGAGCATCGTTAGTTAATAACATGAAGCCATTTGTTTTAATTTCACAACATTTTTCTGTGTGTGTGTGTGTGGATCAGATGGACGCTCCATTGGGGTGGAGGGTATCCAGGTGCTGGGGACGGGGAACCTGATGATCTCAGATGTTTCCCTGCAACACTCGGGTGTGTATGTGTGCGCCGCCAATCGTCCCGGCACCAGAATGAGACGCACTGCACTGGGACGACTCGTGGTTCAAGGTGAGGCCACACAAACGCTTCAGCTCAGCGTTCTCGCACAGAACACCTGCACTCAGGATGAGCGATGTTTTTTGAATCTCTTCACACAGTCAGGAACGGGATTCTGGGCAAATGCTAAACCACAACATTTCTGAGATCAAACAAGAGGGGGAGGTCAGACTCGTGCTTTGCTCTGTGAGTCTGAACCAGAAAAAAACAATCAGTGGCTGCTCACAGATGTTTAAAGGCTGAGGTCAGCTGCCTAACAATCAGAGTAAATCATCACAGGTGCAGTCAG
>JAPXVT010000009.1:30064585-30074937 GCA_029823135.1 Acanthurus reversus
ACCTTCCACAGGACGGCTACAAAGTGTACAGTTTGCAAGAGCAAAAATAAATTCCACCTATTTATAATTTAATTATTTTTCTGTTTAAGCGTGATTCAAACACTTAAAGATATTCTGAGGTTGTAATCCTCTTGAAAGTCTTTATGTTAAAAACCTTTTTCTGACAGTACCTCGACTAAAACTTAATTTTCTTCATCAGTCGTTGCAGTTACCTGTTCCTTAATTTAACCAACCTATCACCAACCAAGTAAGCTGAACCTGATTACAAGACGGAGTGGACTCTGTCCCGGCAGAAGGTCAGGAGACATGTTCACCACGTTCACCAGCTGCCTGCCATTAACTTCACATTTTATCACCAGACACTATTTGAGTTCATTTCCTCCACGTTACATAAAGCAGCATCACCACTGAACACTTTGATAAGCTCTGTGACGTTAATCAGATCGACAGCCTCGGTACTCGAGGCACATAAAGAAAATCGTTGGTGACAAAACTTCATTTAGCTGTTAGTGAAACAGCTTAATACAATAACAACGAGTAATGTTACCTTACCCTTTTCAAATGTTAACCAGTTTAGCTGTAACTCTGGGTTAACCCAAGCGGCAAACATTTGGGTATAATTATTTAAGAAGCCTGACTACAATTCTACTGTCTTTGTCAATTTCGGCCATTTTTACTTACAGTGAATGTTGCGTCGCTGGATCAAAGCTTTGGAGCTAGCAAGAGTTAGCTTTAGAAGCTACCAGCACGGTGACGTTAACGTAAGTTTGCCTGTGTGAGAGGTGTCCTTATATTCTTCTGTGTGAATATACTAACTTCCTATTTCAGCGCTGGAAAAGAAAAAGAAACATATATTTTAAACTTAGGTCTTTTTTAGAATAACTACAGATGTCTGCGACGTTTGGCGTCGCGTCCCCCTAAGATGGTGCTGCTAACTAAAATGGAGACGGCCCTGGTTGCAGTAGCGGCGGGGCGTTCCTGCCGCAAACCGCTTCAACGCCCACGCAGATCATTGGTTTGCGTCGTTTGCGTAGATTTTTTTCTTTTCTTCTTTCTCTGTTGATTGTAATGGCGGTTGGCACCGTTAAATGTGAATTACCGCCGCCTGCTGGATTGTTTAGTTTCGCAGCGCTCTCCCTGAGCAGACTGTTGGGGTGTGGTGCTCATTTTCAAAATGTCTGACTGACTTGCAGTAGTACACAGACTGGAGCTCAGGTTACTCACGTCCATTCTCTGATGAATCCATAGACTGTATCAGCCAGGCGGTCCGAGCAGCTCAGCGGTTTTTGAGTTTATTCGACAAACTGGTTAATTTATGGAATTTGAACTCTGATTCACACCCCGGAGCGATAGGTGGCGGTAATGCATTTCTTTGACGCTGGTTGCTCGGCGGCGAAAAACAAGAAAAAGAAGCAGACGCTCCTTTGTCACTTCCTGTTTGGTTGTGTTGTTCATTGACAGAAATGGCCTCAGCGGCTCTGGTAGAGTCGTGTTCGGGTAAAGACGCGGTCGCAGAAGGACTGCTCGATCTCCTCAAACCAGCCATCCAGCAGCTCGACTTGCACGTGCACTCGGTCAGGTAAATGTGGTCACCTGATGGTGTTTCATCACTCGCCGCTGCTGCCGTCCGTGCCGCTTTCGACTGTCTCGTGACTTTGCAGAATACGTCGGCCCCGTGGTGTTCAACGTTAACGTTATTTTATCTGAACCGAGTTTCCTCGAGCCTCCAGCCGCGGACATGAAGTTCTGATGAGTCATGTTTCTGTTCCCGCGCTCTGCTGTGTGTTTCATGTGTTCACCTGAGATGTGAACTGGTGTCAGTATGAGGAATGCTGGGACATTCTCCTTAGTGTCTCGATTAAATGAATTAATGGAACATTTTTGTATTCATTGCAGAGAAAGCCAGGTAGAACTGAGAGAACACATAGACAATCTTGCCACGGGTAAGTGACTGTATGCTGCTCTAATTTTATTAATGAAATTAATTATTGAATTGTAATAACTAACTGATCATTGATGTGGTTCTGTGGGTGTCTCACTTTTTCTCCAGAGTTATGCAGGATCAATGAGAATCAGAAGGTGGCTCTGGACCTGGACCCTTACGTGAAGAAGCTGCTAAATGCAAGAAGAAGAGTCGTGCTCGTGAACAACATTTTGCAGAATGCTCAGGTCAGTGGGAGACCCTTGTCAGATTTCTTAAAGCTGCTCTGAAATGTGGCCTGAGTTCGCTCTTGCTATGGAAACAAGTTTCATGTGGTTCAGGCACCATTGTACCTCCATAGGCTGACTTACAGTGGCATCAGTGCTGCACATGCAGGACACACGACCAGTTAGACCTCTGTACGGGAACTCTGTCTGAAAAAGTCGCATATAGCACATTTTAAACTCCACTGTGTGAAAAAGGTTTTCCCAGGACTTTTGTGCATTGAGCAATAGTAAGCACTAATCTGACACCGGTGTATTTAAAACATACATACAATTAGTTGCATTATTATTATTGTAACAGCTGTATACTACTGATTTATTCTGAATATAATATAACGTACTTGCTTAGTGAAAAAAGTCTGTTGATGTGCAAACTGGAGTACAAGGCGCTGGTCCAGTTTGTGATCTACTCTGCAGACTCTGCTGTGGTCACTGAGGTCTCCAGCAGCAGGATGCTGTTTCAGGTGAAAACATTCAGAAAGACGATACTTCAGCTGCGATGCGATATTATCACGACATTGTGCGATGTTGCCCATTGCGATAATATATGTTGTGATTTTTATTACCGTTTTCAGCTGCGAATCATTTTCCCAAAGTAAAACTTTGTCAGCATCATCTGTTTAATCTAATTAGATAAAAATTTTCAGTCTAATATCATGCTTCAATAATTTTTTGTTGAATTTCTCATTACCACACCATAAAGTGAGCGCTTAGCACCGTCTAGTAGAATGAAAAGTCATTCAGTTTATTTTTATCATTCAGTTTCTCAAAAAAATTACTTTGGATTTGCAACCTTTGTTAAGAATTTATGTAATAAAATATCAATATTTTGTGTCTATGAAACTATATAATATCGTCATGCAAATTATTGTGAAATTATGCCGTATGAATTTTTTCCCCAACAAGTGACTGTGTTCACTGTGTTCACTAACAAGTGAACTCAGTGGATCATTTTGCAGCTAAACAGAGTTTTATTTCTGACCTACGAATATTTACCTGTCCTGGTCAGCTGCTCTTCAGTAGCTTAAAATTGTTTTAATGTACATTAAAATATTTTCTGCAGCATTTATGCAGGTTTGTATATACTGTGATACATTTGTACATATTTTGATAATTTGGTCGATCTGTTCTGTGCACACAACGTGTACTCCATGTCCGTCTGTCCTGGTGGAGGGGTCCACCCCTCTGTTGCTGCTTCTGAGGTCTCTGTTCTGAGGGGGAACAACTGTCATTTTCTGAAATACGAGTCTAAGAATTAAAGGTTTCATATGTTGTTCAAATTACAAAGCTTGGTGAGGCAAATTTTGATTTCTGATACTGGGCTGTACAAATAAAGCTGATTTGTCCTGAGAGGTGATGTTTTCAGTTAGGGCTGTGTGTTCACAAGCATCTGGCCATGCGATGCTGAATACTGTCAGCAAGGCAATATATTGCAATCTTTCGCAATCTTATTTTGGTATAAACTGTCAGAGTATAAACAGCACACCACAATATCCATAAAATCTGAGAGAAAAGGTGTTATTTGTGCAGAATATTACAGCCATAGTTTTTGTGCTGTCAGGGGTTTAAAAACAAAATGAACCACTGCTGTGAATCTTTGCATGAAAATTATTAATTAAGAATCGATGCAGTGTTTTTGAGAATTGGTACAATATTGAAAAACATAATATTGCGATATTGATATGTATGGATACTTTCTTATACCCTTGTCAGTATTGCCACCACTACTGCTACCACTGTTATTACTACAGTAGTACCTTTAATGCTACTCACTGCTACTAACTTCCACCAATACCTCTGACATTGATACCATAACAAATACTGAGTATTACTACTGTTGCACTACTACCATAATATTAGTACTACGACCATTCACAATACTGCTGTACTGCTACAACTACTGCTATAACTATTGGCATCACCACATCAGGTGTCTGGGTAACAGTTAGAGTACTGTTTACTTTTTAAGGCATCAACTAAAATAACCTAGTACCAAGTAGTATAGAAATTTTTCCAGTCAAATGATTCCTGCATTCAGTCCATTTTGTACCCAGATTTAGAAGAAAAGATTGTTTCTTTTGTTGTTGTAAAGTGACCCGAGATTATCCCACTGCTGTAGTACCTCAACAGTCTGCAGTACGCCAAAGTCAAACGTGGTGTATTGGACGTTGCACGTTTCCAAGTCTGGAAATTCGTCATGCATGTGTGTCTGATTAAAAATCAATTCTCAAAATGCTGAAGATTATTCCTGGAAAAACTTGGAATTCAAGAAAAACAATGAAAAATCACAAGCAACTGTGTGAAGTAGTAAAAGAAGGTATTGTTGTTGTTTGTTACCGATATAGTAATTAGTTAAACAATACCCAGCCTGAATAATAACCAACTAGAAGAGTTCAAGCTGAAAACCACACGCAGGCTAACAAACAGTTCAACAATACAAGCAGCAACGTAACTGAAATATTCTTCACCCAGGAACGTCTGCGGCGGCTCAATCACAACGTGGCAAAGGAGACGGCACGGAGAAAGACCATGCTGGAGACTTCAGGAGTATTCGCCACCCGCTCGCCAAGTAAACCCTGAGCTGCCGCCTCCTCGCGCTCTGCTCAACAAACACTGTGAACTGTCCCGACCAGGAGGCGCACATCAATACAGGAAACTAACATGAGGAGAACAAGTCCTTTGACTGTCTGTTAGGTGTCTGCTGACGTCTTGCACTGCTTTGTCTGACGTGTCAAAATAAAAATGCTCACTGCTATCCGCTAGACAGCTGCAGACAGAGTATTGTCTAATCTGAAACGCAACACAATCAGCTTTTTAAGTGTCACCAGAGCAAAAATTCTACATTCCACACATGAAGCTGCCATATTTTTGGTGACTCCACCTTCTGATCAGTCAAATGAGTGTTCCTGAGGTTTACGGGACATTTGTTTGGTTGGTCGTGTACATTGATGCTACAGAGATAGGACATGATTCTGCTCGTGAAAATGTCACTATAGTTGCGACCAGCAGTCTACGACCAATGGTTGATGAGTTATGGAAAGGGGGTGGGGCTAAAGTGTAGGGGTGGGGGAAGCCATGACCAATGAAAGTGTGTGTGTGTGTGTTTGTCTTCAAAGTTTGGTCATATTACAAGAATCCTTTCAGAAGTTATGTGTTTTTTTGTTGCAGGCCACTCCCACTGCCAGTTGGCTGGAACGGTTAACCAGGGACGCGTTCAAACTTTACAACACGTAGCAACACATTCATTTAACTGGAAGTAGTGGTGCGCTGAACGCCCCGTTGTATGACGCAAGTGTTGCAACTATTGGATCCATTGTGCGCACCTTTTTAATACGGTGATGTTTATATCACAGCTTATTGGGTAACACCTCTGACGCACCCACCAAACAGGCGAAAACGCACCTGAAAACCGTTGCACACTGTGTTAAGGAAACAGGTCATTCAGTCTGGCGATCATAGCAAAACGGTGCACATCGTGCTGAGATTGAACGTACCCCAGCTGTCCTTCAGCTCCTGACCAACCTTTCCACCAAATCTTGTGCAAGTCTGTGAATCTATTTGGAACTTATGCACCTTTTTGCAATAGGCCACTCCCAATGCCACGCCCCCCTTTAACTAATTGGCATGAACACAAACGCACACATTCACACACACACACAAGCTTGACCTCCATACCAAATTTCAGCCCCCTAGGGAGAAAACTGCGGTTGGGAGGGGAATTTTTGTGGTACGACCGACCGACAGAGTGACTTACCAACAGTTGCAAAAGCCAAAACGTACTCTGTCAACTGCAGCTATGTCGTCTTGTGTAATTGTTAGAAAAGCGACAGGATGAGAGTCAGATTGTCTGTTACTCAGATCTGTTCAAACAACATGGACACAGCACTGCAGCATGTTGAAAAGACAGGGCTCGGACTAGGATATTGTATTTTGAAAGGGTGTTACGTCAGACTGAAAGACCAGATAGAGAGCTGGTTGCAGCTAAAAATATTCTTTAACTGTAATATATCTGCACAAGCAGGATGGATAGATGACACTTGACCTGAGTGATGATGGTGATCAAAATAACAGCTGCTGTTTTCCTGCTGAAGGCATTGTCTCTAAAGTATCAGTCTGCCTTCATGCCTTCTCCTGCCCTCTTGAGAAGCGCGTTTACAGATATGAGTGCAAGTTAAAGGCCTTGTGTTTTTGTCGCTTCGCATCTGACAAGCTTAGCTCAGTTGTGGTCCAGCTAAAGCAGAATGTGCAGAGGTTTAAAACGCTGCTGCGTCCTAAACTTTGCTGCGCTGAAACAAACACAACAATGTCACACCTTCATGGACGTGCAGATACAGAGCTGTAATTTATCCATGAGTGCAACGAAGCAGGTGTGTGTGGTGGCTACCCAGCATTCAGTGCAACTGTGGAATTGTACTCGCTACCATGATCTTACCTGTGTTGCTGTACCATGTGTTTCCGTTGTTGTTGACATTTCCACATTGATGAACAAAAGTAGTCAATACTAGTCAGTGCAGTTACACCCCAGCTGATGTGTGTGGACGATTTTTCTCATTTTCAACAGTAATTTGAGGAGCAGATGAAATATTGATAATGCATTTAGTTCCATTAATTAATCACATCAAGTGAGACACCATTAAAATCTTGACAGATCACGTCTGCTTGCACTAATGACTAATATTAAACATTAATTAATAATATTGTTAAAAATATTTCATTTGTGTTGTTATTGTGTTGCAGCATGCCCTGGTGTTTCCTTTCAATGGACTGAAATCAATCAAACATACAGAAAGTGTGGTAGTTAGTTGGTCTGACGATAGAGTTATGATTCTTTGTTTGTGTGACTTTCATTACTGTGTATCCTCACACACACACACACACACACACACACACACACACACTGGACCTGTGGCAGTGCATTTTTGAACAACTCATTGTTCTGTTTGTCAGATAACCACTGACCCTGAAAAACAGAGTGAAACCTCGGGTAAACCCGGATCTGTTTCAAGTTCAAGTCAAACCTCAGTGAAGCTGGGTCTGCTCTGACACACCAGGTGGTTCACACTAGTTGGTGAATAGTTAGTTACTGAGTTTGTTCTTGTTAACTACAGATAATGAAAAATCCAGGCAACAGAGCAAAAAGTCAAAATAATCTACAAATAAATGATAAAGCATCACCAGTATTTGTCTGTCCACTCCAAATTGTCTCAGCCTCTGCATGTAATGTGACGTCATCACCTGAGGACAAACGACCAACCCTGAAGAGTTCAGCCGCCTCTTCCACTGTCATTCAGTTAAAAGTGTAGACATGTTGCACCTGGCTGTGTTCTCCAGCTTTGTGTGTGTGTGTTGTAGTACATCAACGCAAATCATTATGTTACTGATTGGTTTAATATGAGGTGACGTAAATAAAAATGAATGTGTACCAGGATACTCCATGTGCATTAAGATGTCTACATAACACTTGTGATTTTAAGTTTTGTACTCATGTCCTCTTTGATAAAATGCACATTAACATCATGTTCTCATCTCCTTGAGCTTGTGTATACAGTGTTTTTGTAATTACTGCAATCCTTGTCATCACAGTGATGACATCACGGTAAAGTCTGTAAAGTTTATTGCACCGTGTTTCATCAAAGTGAATGAGTGACGACTTGTTGCTAGCAAGTGTCCAGAGGGCGGCGCTAGTGGGAGGGAAAAGGGATATTTTCTGCACATTTTATCTGCAGTCTGGCTGTTCACACTTCATTTCACAGTTGAAGTTTTGCCTACTCATTAATGTCTCAGTCATTTCTTGAATAGTAACGGTAATTTGGGGCTAACTTAAAGGGAAATGCAGGCAAAGTTCATAAACAAATGATTCAGTTGGTCATTTTTGTTGAATTTAATAGATTTATGCCAAAGATTTCCACTTTTACACATGTAAACAAACTAAATCAGCCTACTCAGTCTTTTTTTTTTTTTTTAAATAAAATGTACAATGTTTTTGTCAAACTGTATGCTTGCCTGTAGAGAGATCACACATTTTTCCATCTCCTAACATGCTGACACCTGACTAAAATACTTACCAATAATACACTGGCTACACTTTAAATATTACTCAGTTAGGTCGAGTTTTTTAGGGGCACATGGAAATTACAAGAAACTATTCAGAAATTACGGACTGCAGGGTATTTGCCCATAGTGCTCTAAGAAATTCCTTGTCTGCAAAGTTTTGGCAATTTGAATATCAGTAAAATCTTCCTCTGGGGACCATGAATACACACATTTTACAGAAGATACTCAGGTAGGCCTATGTAAAATATCTTATTTGGTCCAAAGCACACGTCAAAGAGAAAGGCCGAGGTCTGTCTGCTGACATTTGCACTAAAGGAAAAGTCTAACCTCACGAGATCTTCAAAGTATGTTTACACTGAATTTATTGCCCAGGATTTTTGGAAGATGTGAAACACATGGTCACAGATTTGTAAATTAGGCTGTAAGAGTGAACTCACCTTTTTATTCCATTGGCGCACCACTTTAAGGATGACAGGTCACAGTTCTGACAAGGTAGCCATTGGACAAACCACTGAATCATATCATTTTCTTTAGCACCAACTCTGAGTATGGAGGAGTGAAGGCTTGGTCAAATAACAGTTGCATTTTGTGTGTGTGTGTGTACTTATACAGCTGTCTTTGTGAGAACCAGCCTTTAGTCACTTGAATTTTACACTCTGGAGGTGGGGACATTTTTTTTGGAAAGTGAAGACATTTTAGGCCGTCCACACCGGGTTTAGACTTGGTTTTGGGGTTAGAGTTCGGTTTAGGTGAGGCACGGGACTATGAGTATTAATAAATGCTAAAATATCTCCTTTTTTAAAACCAGAAAGGTTTAAACGCCTCGCTAAAAACTGCGGCATAATCATTGACAAAAGCAAAAAGAAAAACAAATGATAAAAGGTCACGGTAAGGGGCTTGGAGACGCATTATGTCAGTGAGTGTCCTCACAAGTAGGGCTGTGTGTGTCTGTATGTGTGTGTGTGCGCGCGCGTTGGGGTGGGGGTGGAGGGGGCGCTAATCTCAGCGGCGCCACCTTAAAAAAACAGTCTCGCGGACCTGTCAATCTAGACGAACCAGACAGACCCTGGCTCGCGGCCCTGCTGTGAGAACCGCAACGTGATTGGCGGAGAGCGGCAGCCTAAATAAGAGCCGATCGCCTATTGGCTGCAGCATGTCGAGACAGTGACGTGCACGACGTCTCTCGTCTATTGTTATTATGGCGTGCGCGAGAGGGACGGACAGGATGCACGAGGAGACAGCGAGGCTGAAAAAAGGATAAAACATCTGAGAAACATCAAGCTAGCAGAAAACATGAGAAATAAACATTAGCTCTGTGCAACACAGGAATACACACACACACACACACACACACACATTTCGCGTGTGCACACAGAGCGGGACACAAAGCGCCGTAAACACACACACACACACACATTGAGTAACGCTGAGCTGTGTGGGTCCAACTCTTCAGGCAGCTGTGGGATCGCTCAGCGGTCGTTGTGTCCAACTTGTCCTCTCCGCTCCGGCCAATGTGTGAGTACAAACGTCCGTCTCGGCGGCTCTTCGCTCCCGTCAGCGCTGCAGCCGCACCGCCGACAGTCTGAGGGGAGTCAGCCGCCCGATCACCGAACTGTTGTGTTTCGGTAACCTGCTCTGTCCGCGGATCTCACCGCGCTGCTGTCTCAGGTTTTCGGCGGACATTGTGCTCGGTGTTCAGTTTCTGTCTTCGGTTTGTCGCGGTGAGCCGCTCGGTGTCTCATTTCCTCCTCGCTCCATCTTTGAACTTCAGGCAGTGAGCGAGGACAAAATGAATGATGTGTTTTAAAGCCTGTGTGTGCGGCTGTTCTGTAACATGTTCAAACAGCGGGCTGCGTGACGCATGCGAACATTATGGGATGTCAGTGAAGTGAATACGGTCTGAAAACTGCTCGTGCTGTACGGAGGCAGAGAGGTGCCAGTCGGTCTTTGTTTTGACAAATCACATTTACCGAAGTTTTGGTGCCCGCGGGCTATCAAACATCAGACACTGGGGCCTGGATGATGAACCGTAAGGTGTGGTGTGTGTGTGTGTGTGTGTGTGTGTGTGTGTGTATGTGTAAGAGAGAAAGACA
>JAPXVT010000009.1:30317091-30327850 GCA_029823135.1 Acanthurus reversus
GGAGTAACGGAGCAAACAGCGTGATTCGAGAAAAATGCGTTGTGTGTCTGAGCGTAGAACTGCAGCAGATAGAATGTACACTGACGGACGATGTAACGATCTGTATGTAAAGGCGGATCGTGGACACATTCTAATCTCTCACGATCTATTATCGTCATATCGCACAGCCCTAACTCTTCCGCTTCCTTTTTCTGTAATTTTTCCTTTTCTTATTTGGCCATGTCTCACTCTGTTCACGCTCTGGTCACTGCCCCCACAATTTCCCATGGTGGTTTAAAGTATTACTCTGTTTCGTCCGCACCCATACACTCCACTGAACATGCAGAATTACTAATGAAATGAATGTGGAGTATGGACAGAAGGCTGCATCCATATCATAGTGCCCATTTAATGTTGAGTATGATTGAGCCTTCAATTAAAGTCAAAGGTATTGTTTTAATAACGGAATTTTTGACATTGTTTGACTCAAATGTAGCTGGAGCATGCAATCTAACTACTACAGCACAGATTATCGACAAATGTTAGTGGATACACTACAGAAAATTGTGAACATTTGTTACTCAGGAGTTCACATAAAAGCACCACTGACAATCTGTGTAACAATTTGGCCACGAGTTAGGACACTGACCATGCAAGGTCCAGACATATAACCTGTTTTGACCGAGCTTTGTTCCTGTTTGTACATATTTAGTATTCTCTAAAAGCAAGAATAATTTGGTATATTCCATGTAGTGCTGACAATATTTCAAGCAATAGTGACTTTTTTACTCTCCATCTCAGTGCCTCACCTTTCTCTGGAAGACCAGTCCAAACTCCCGAAGGTGTTGCAAGAACATCAGTAAAGACTCACTCATGCCCTCCACTGAGTAGTCCTGAGGCATACAGGCAACACATGATCAATAACATAAAAAGCTCCCTTTTTTTCCTAAGCCACAGGCCACTGACATTGTTTATGTTGCTTTCCTGCACACATACAAAATCAAACAGAGGCAAACTGCTGTGTACTTACCCTTCCAAGAGTAGAGAAACTGAGCTGGAATAAGAACGACAAAATCTCAACTAGGTCCATCCCTCTGGACTGCAAGAGACAAAATATGAAATAAATATAAGTAAATATTCTTAATTAAAAACTGATATTGAAATAATAGCCATCATGAACAAATTAATGTTGGTCTCTATTAATTTGATCTAAAAACAAGAGAGTATATTACTGACTTCTCCATTCTTTAGTAGCTTACATAGTGTATTAAGCATAATTTTTCACGCCAATATTTTCATCAGTACAAGTCATAATAATTTGGTGCACTTGCATTTTTATTGCAAATGTTTGACATGAAAGGGCTTCACATTATTTCCTCTGAGTCACTGAAAGGCTTTTAATTCAAAACACTTTAGCCAGAAGTGAATTTCACTGACAGCGGCTAAACACCAGCACCAACAAATGTAGGTTATTCCGAAGTGAACAAAAACTGAATGGGAAGTATACACTGTGAGTGAACTTTGACGAGATGAGATAGTCAAGCAAAGTGTCTTGATGCCAAGATGTCAGGACATTCATGTATGGGTTCTCAAGATGGGATTCTTAACAAATTTCGCTAGTAAGATAGATTCCTTAATGTCTGGTTTGCCTATAATGTTAACCTCTCTTTTCATGAAAATTAATTAATAATAATGTTGTCTTCAAATAAAATCCTGAACAAAATATGCTTGCAAGCAACACTGTTGCTGTTGCAGAATTATAGAGTCTTTTAGAGATATTAAGTGCTTGAATATACTGTATGTACAGGTACAAAAAATTAAGTCTCATTTTTTGACTCTTACTTGGAATCAGTGCCCAAAATTAACTTTTTGACTCACTGGCATATTTTTAAAAAATCCACCGGCACAGCATTTTTTATTACCAACCAAATGTATGCAAACTGGGTTAGTATGCTTTAGTATTTGATTGCATGGAAAATTCTGCATTAGAACATTGATATTGTGGAGTTTGTTGATATCAATTTTAAGTGAATGTTTGTACCAAATTTGAAGAAATTCCCTCAAGGCGTTCTTGAGATATCGCATTCACAGAATAGGAGATCAGAGTGGCCTTTGACCTTTGACTTTCAAAATCTAATCAGGTCATCTAGGTCAAAGTGGGCCTTTATACCAAATTTGAAGAATCTACCTCAAGGCGTTTCCGATATATTATGTTCTCAAACATGGCCCAGACAAACGTGAAATTACAATGACCTTGACCTTTGATCGCCAAAATCTAATCAGTCCATATTTAAATCCCAGTGAACACTTATGCAAAGGTTGAAGGAAATCCCTCAAAGCGTTCTTGAGATATCGCATTCATAAGCATGATATGAACATGAGGCTGCTGTGACCTTGATAGTTGACCTGTGACCCCCCAAATCTAATCAGTTTATCCTTGAGTCACAGTGAACATTTGTGCAAAGTTTGAAGAAATCCCTCAAAGCATTCTTGAGATATTGCGTTCACAAGAAATCCAGACGGACGGACTGACAACTCGAAAACATAATGCCTCCGACCCAGGCTATCGCTGGTGCAGAGGCATAAAAATCTGTAGACAAGAAAGCAACAATAGGTGTAGGTATTTTTATTTCAGCAAAAAACAAAGAAATCGATTTTTTTTTTCTTTTTTTAAAATCTTTGTGGCGATTTGAATTTCAATTCATTTAGATTAATACACACCAAAATCTCTAGCCACCATGCTTAATTATACAAAGCAATGTAGAAACATCACAGCCTTTTACGAAGTACTTACCAAATAAAAAACATACCCGCAGTTAAAGTTTGGCAGGTATTAATTTCAAACGTTGCATAGATCTTATTTTTATTTCTCAACATTAAGGTCATGAAGGCCATTTAAATGCCTAGATGTGGTAAAATTTGAAATGGTTGCAT
The DNA here is from genome assembly GCA_029823135.1 of Acanthurus reversus. Taxonomy (NCBI): domain Eukaryota; kingdom Metazoa; phylum Chordata; class Actinopteri; order Acanthuriformes; family Acanthuridae; genus Acanthurus; species Acanthurus reversus. The sequence continues at coordinate 30,320,005 of JAPXVT010000009.1, forward strand.
CTATTGAGTCATTCAAGCAATCCCCCTGCTGGACTCATTCATTCATTCATTTGACCTTTACTTAATCAGGGATAACCAGTTGAGGGCAACGTTCTCATTTACAATGGTGTCCTGCAAGTACAGACAAAAATAAAATTAACAATATAAATACACAAAAGCAAGTGTCCTGCATAGAGCATTAGCACAGAGAAAGAAAAAAATTTCAAATTATCATGGTTTTGATATGAAGATAGTAAGGTGTATTACAGAATGTATATAGTATATAGAAAGTATAGGTTTTTTTGGAAAAAAAAAAAAAGTATACTGAATAAACTAAACTGAAGCAGGACATACTCCAGTTCAAGCACATTAAGGTAGGCTACAGTTAAAAGAAACCCAACCAGCAGACCCATTCGGACAGCCGAGGTCGGGAGACGACAGCTTAAAGATCTACGAAAACATGAGAGAAAATTTGAAACAAGACTTAAGATTCTGAAACCGTTACACTGACAAATCGACCACATCTACATGGTAACAGTCTTGACTGAAAAGTTACAAAAAACAATGAAAGTCATGTATTTACAGTCCTAAGGCGAGAAATTCAACAGCTTTAGCCTTCCTCTGCAGCCACTGCTCAACACTCGAACATGCATGTTTCAACAATGAGGAGACAATGACCCACCCAACAAGCCTGCCAGCTAGCAAATGAGTGCCTGAGACATTTCTTGACTAGCACCCTTGGAGTCTGGCAAAAATTCCTTGTTGTTTGATTTTGTTCAGACTTATCACCTAGTCCTACTTACAAATGAAAAGTTAGCTCAATTTGGCCTGAAAATACAAAATTATGATCTCTGGTATTACCCAGCTCTAAGTTCAGCTGTACTTCCATTACCAATGTTGGTGTTTAAGATCTTAATTAACTGATTCTACATTTTAATTAATATTTGTTTTTCTTATGGAAAATCATGTTTGCTGATGTATGACGTCACAGTTGATGAATATTTCGGAAAACTGATGTGGTTCTCCTGGGTAGCAGCATCTTAAAAACAGTTTTGGGGTAAGAAGGCAGCAAAAGCAGAGAAATACAATCTGATAGACCAAAGTGGGAACCATGGAGAGCTTTTTAGCTGCCAGGAATGTATGTAAAGACATGATCCAAGGTATTTTTCCTCCGGTGGAGATATGGACCCTGGTGAAATTTAAGGGCCATCCACTCCAAGCACTATAACTAGAACCATAACTGTAACGATAGCAACGTGAGCATCCACACTGATGAACAATAATGTTCTGTAAACAGTGGAGCAGAGCATATTTTACAGACTCCATCAGCAACAAAATGACATTATTAACAAGTAATTTGCAGCCTTACACTATAAGTGTTTTGTTACATACCACATTAGTCAAGACTGAGTGATCAGAATAGTGTTAGACCATCAAAAATGTTTCTTAAATGCTATTAAAATTTGACTTTATTCAACAACAAATAAACCTGCTGTACAAACCAAGTCATGACATGCCTGAACTGTTTTTAATCCAAACATGTGGATACTGTGGACAAAAGAGAATGTGCTGTGCTGTACACGCGAATAAAGAATTAGTGTGAATTATAATTTTCCACCTTTACTTCCATTCTTCAAAATACATTAACACTGTACTGCATCTGTTCAGATCCAGCCATGACCAATGCGCTCACTTAACAAGTAGGAAACAACACGTCTTCATATGTACAATAATTTTGACTGGCTGTCAGAGTATCTATCGTTCATCAAATCACTCAGATCCATCAATATCGTCTGCCACTGTCATTGTCATTATGTCCTGCTGGAAGTCTCAAATGTTAACGTTTTTTGCAATAAAGGTGATCGAGTGGGAGAGCCCAAAAGACTGTCAGCCCTTGCACTTGCAGGTCACGTAACCAATCACATTTGTGTGAAAATCTGTCATAATTTAAGTTGCAGTAGATAACTTCTGCAAACGAGCCAGCAGGCTATTGTTAGCAGTAGCATAAGACTCACTGGAAGGTAAATCCACTGCAAATTGCGCGAGCTCGTGCTTTATTTTGTTTGTTGTCTCTCTCCCTTAAGTCCCGTTTGAACTGAGACAAAACGATTGCAGGGAAAGTTGCAGCGGAGAAAACTGGTCCATCTCAGCTCAAGCTCACTCCACACTGACACTGGCTTGCATACACGCTGTTTTTGACAGAGGCGAGTCAGAGCACAGTGAGCTAAGCGCATATTGACATCACCTGTTGCTAAGATGTGCAGCATAGACCGGTGAATTACAACAGACGGCACAGAGAGCGTCACTGATTTTTCGTTTTTCTGCAAAACCCTCATCCCTTGGCAAAGAAAGTATCAGGGTAAAAACAGGGCTTATTAGAGACCAATTTCGCAGAGAATGGCATCATTTTTCAAACATTATTACACTGTTTAATTAGGTTATATGTCACAATGACAAAGTTAAGCCAAAAAAGTTGTCTAGTTCACTTTAAATGGACTGCATTTACATAGCCCTTTTCTAATCTTTTGGCTCCTCAAAGTGCTTTATACGCACAACTCAGCATTTACTCGCACACACACATTCACACACTAATGGCACAGTCATCAGGAGCAATCTGGGGTTCAGTATCTTGCCCAAGGAAACTTTCACATGCAGACTGGAGGAGCAGGAATCAAACCACTGACCTTTAGATCGGTAGACAATCTGCTCTAAATACTGAGTTACAGCTGCCCCATTACAAGTGATGGGCGTTTAAGGAAATTTCCTTGGTTAATCATCATGAAAAATTAATGATTGATTAATCATTATTCTTTTATATTAAAAATGCCTATGACAGAACAAACAAAATACAGTGTGTTTTTCCTCAATTAAATCTTTATTCCAAAAAGAACGTTTAGTCCAACAACAATCCTCTTAGACAAGGTAAAGTTCAACTGTTTAACTTAAACCAAAAAGATGTAGAGCATGTAAGGTAAAAGCAGCTGAGCCGGAGGCTACGAGACAACACTACAACAATCTTAGACACAACTGAGCCTCTTACAAGCAATTCCAAAATACAATCATACCAAATTATAATAATGTAATCACAAAACATTATGTACTGTTGTGCTTTGCGGCTCCTCCGTGCTATGACTGAGGTAATGGTAGGCTGAGGAGAATGCATTGACCTTAACCAGGCTCAGATGTAACATTATGTTGTTCAAGTGGTACATCGCTAGAGTTGTTGTACTAAACCTGGGATTTTCGATGGATGCGTGTGCATTTTGGACAGTTTCGCTGCGTGTTTGCTCTGTGCTCTGCCGTCCATCGACACCTACCGCATGCCGTCAGGCTGCATTTCAGAGCACAGCATAACCGGACAGCTGGAGTTGCGAGGCTAAGAGATTTTGTGGTAATTACAGAATCAAGTGCAACCTCTGAAAACTTTTGATCTGTTGACTTCAGGCCCCTCTCTGCACACAATGATGGTTAATGAAGTTAAGTGAAATATGATCTGGCATCAACAGAGTGTTTTATTCTGAAATTAACCAGTTGTTTTAATGTTATATCTGTGTCTGACTTCCTGTCCCGTTCGATATGCTCTGTACTGAATTGCTGTGTTGTGCTCCATCATCCTGGAAAAATAGAAGCCTTGCCAATCTGCTGCGGAGGGCTCATGATCACCTGAGCTGTGACGAGGTAGAAACACAACCCAGCTGCAGTGAGTGGAAGCGCATACACTGACTGATTGATTGATTGAAACGAATCAGCTCCACTGCCGTTCCAGAGTGGAGACACACCACACACACATCTGGTGGAAATTAGGGGTTATAAACAGCTTCAGTGTTTACAATGAAATTAGTCAAGGTTTAGTTCGAAATGGTCCCACACCAAACTTCACCTTGACCTCTTCATGTATACGTTTGATAAGGTAGCCATGACAATAGCTTGTAGGCAGCTAAGTAATATTATTTCCCCTTTCTCTGTCTCCTAAAACTAGTTAAATATTGCCCCCCACTGGTAAGATGTAGTGAAATTCATTACACTGCCTCAAAACATACGTTTGATCGATAAAAATTTCACGTGATTGACGAAATCCTAATCGATCAGTAATCAATCATCAATTAATAATGCCCATCCCTACCCATTACTGTTTGATTTCATATGATTTCTTGAGTCTCGCAAGGTCAAAGTGACCATGACTGGCATGCATAGACCATTAACCACAGTCTGCCGGGAGCCAGAAATCCTTGAAAAGGATCTGCACCATCTGCGCCAGCCATCTCTGCAGCAGCTTGTGTCACTGATTAGAGCTCCCTCTCCTTGATCATGCTTTAGCCGCAGCAATAGATACTCTGTAGCTTAATTGTGTGTTGTACATGGTTAATAATTACTGATTTACAATTTTAAACCTAATCAGGTCGAAGTAATGGATGATACACAAGTACCTGAGCTGTTTTGAGATACTGCAGCGTGAAGTACCACAGCTGAGAAGCTGTGTCCAATAAGAGGAACTGGAAACCAGCTGAGGTGATGTAGGGTGCCTCTCCTGCCTCACTGACAAAACAGAGATGAAACAGAGATAACAAGACAACATGACGTAACAGCACAAAATCTGTGGCCTTGACGCATTTCTGCGTCACTAACATAAAAATACATCAACCTGTAGCAAAACACTCATCAATGTATCACTGACTTTATGTGATAAATTAGCATCCGTGAAAATGCCTTTTTGTAATGTCTTTTTATTTGAATGTCACACCATCACAGAAGTAATCATATTCACTATGCTGTTTCTTTGATTCAGGTTTGTACAGATGCAGGAAGACCATCCAGTTTAAACTAACTTTAAACTGAACCTCGCCCTATAGTGTAACTGTCTGATCATAGCTCAGCATCACTTACATGACATAGCAGGTCTGTCAGCCTGATTTTTCAATATGTTTAAGCACTGTGCATGGGGCTGTAGTAGGGGAGTGTTTAAAAGTGTGGTGTCTGTTTGATCCTTTTTCCAAAGCCAAAGACCAAAGAGCATGACCAAAGCTGCGTCCCAAATCGCATACTTCTGCACTAAACACTTAATATTTTGAGTGTAGAAGTGCGCGAAGTGTGTTCACAGTGTGTGTCAAGTGAAAAGTATGCAAAACTGCAGCGTACTACTCGCGCACTCAAAACGGTCCAAAAACTGAGTGTGGAACAATGGACACTTCACGCCCTCAACAAACACCATATTGGTGACAGAGGAAGTTACGTCACAAACTTCTCAACTTTTGAAAAGGAGTCAGGGCATTACAGCCGAGGATTTTGGCGCACCACTGACTTGGCGACTGTGAGTGTCGCCACGTTGCACAGATGCAAGTTATACATGTTTTTGCATTAAGCACCACTATGTATACTGTTGTCAGATAGCCGCCATTGTAGTTTTTGTTTTTTTGCCGTTAGCGTGCTAGCTAATGTTAGCATCCGCTATCTAACATTAGCATCCGCTAGCTAGCTAACATGCTCCTAGCTGCGGCACATTTTAATCAGGCATTAACATTGTGGTGTGAGTTTGGTTTATGTGTGATATCTTGTCGACTTCACTGTGGAACATTCTTATACAAGTTTAATGAATGAAATAGTGTCAGAAAATAGCTGTCAAATATTTGTGATTGTCGCCCACCTACTGTTTGCAATTTGCCATTAAAAAAAAAAGTAGTGGAAGAAGAGGTGGTTGGGGAAAAAAAACGTCACTTCCCATAAGTGCAAAACAGCAGTGTGCGATTTGGGACAACACTACCCTGGTCGAGATTAGTGCGCTACACAGTAAGTGTACTGCATTCAAGTGTACTGAATTTAAGTATACTAACTGAAGTATGCGATTTGAAACACACCCTTTCTCATGGATGATTCCTAGACTGTGCGGCTTGTTGGAAAAGCTTTTGAAGATCGCACCTGTAACAACGCTCATATCAGAAGTCTTCTCACTTCTATCAAAAGTCAGTGTCCCAACTTATTTTATTGTTGGAAAGTGATTTTTCAAAACAATATCAGGAATGTGTTTGGTCTGAATTTAATAGGTTTCTTGTCCCCAATAAAGTTAAAGAAAATTATATCAAAGTCTTACATAGATATTATCGATGCAATGAATTTATTAACAAATTTAAGCCTGATATTTTCCCTTTATGCTCCTTCTGTAAAGCTGAGGCTGAGTCCTTCTCATTTATCTTACTATGTACTCATTCAAATAGACTCATAAGGCATTCATCCCAATTACAGAAAGTATGACTGTAGAGACAAACAGCAAGGTAGCTGATAACACACTAAAATAATGTGTCTTTTAGGTTAGCATCATATTCGTAAAGCGAGGTTTCTTCAATTTCTTCCACTGGAAAAAAAAACTGTTTAATGTTGAAAAAACAAAACTCTAAAAACTTCTAGTCTACTGGGAAGCATCATGGAGAAGATTTAAAATGAATTTCTGAATTGCACTACATATTTATATTGTATTGCCTTTATATGTATGATTTATTTTTGTCCAACACTCCCTGTCGGCTACGGTTTGTTTATTACTGTTTTTGTGTTGTTCATTGTAACAACACTGTATTAATAACATTTATAAAAAATTGGCAAGAACAAAGCATTGGTTTGTGTCTTCACTCCTGTGAACCTTTCACCAAAGTTTTTCAGGTTAGTATACAGTGAAAACCACTACTCTTCAGTTTTATTGATGGACTTGAATCTTTTGTAATTAGTTTAAAAAGTGTATTAAAGTAAAGCTGCTTACCGCAGTTAATCACGGTGCCCGTGGTGCCTGCGACTTAATTTGCATATCATCTATTAGGGTTTAACACATTGTTAACAGTGATTGTGTATATTGCTAACCACTTTATTTGAAGTTATGGCCCTGGGCGTTTGACACATGTTGATATTTTGTTTTTTCTGTGACTTGGATGTTTCTGTAACTTATGAACAAGTTAATTGCACTAAAACACGGCGTTAAAATTAAAGGTTCAAATTGTGAATTTTATGAATTTGAGCTAAACTGTTGTTTTGAATGAGTAAGCCCTCCCTTTGTTACATGTCTGAGGTTTTTGTTGTAAGAACAGTTTCATACTGTAATCAGTGGGTTTAGTTCCGTATGTAATTTTTTACTGCCTAGTGAATTGACTGAGATTCTAGAGTTTAACTGTTGGTTGAATTATTTGCACTAAGTGAAAGTAGCCACTGACACAGTATTGATACTGATGAGATGTACTTGGACAAAAGGTAATGTTCGTTTAAGAATGTGGTGAAACTGACAATGAGCAAAAGCAGACGATCCATACTAATGACCTTTATTGAAATGAGGCATGAACAGGGAATTAAACAAAGGACATTTGAACAAAAAGGACATTCATTCACAAGGGATGGTTTCACATACATTTTATGGTTTTGAGATTTTGTAATAAAAGGGCAAAGCATCGGTTTGTGTCTTCATTCCTCGGAACCTTTCACTCGTGTTTTTCAGAAAAATGAATGGCATTGAACCAATAATCATTTGTTGCTGAGGTAGCTACCTTTGGAATCTGTAACAAATACTGCAGTATTTTAAGTAAAACAATCAATGTCTCCACAGACTCATCTTTTGAGATATCTGAACACAATCTGGGACAGATGACATTGAGCATCTAAAGAAGGTCTCTGTCAAGTTTGGTGGCATTTGAAAGAAGATTTACTGACATGGAGATGTTAATTGATTGTGCATATTTTGAAAAATATAGAGATGGACTTCTGAGGCAAAGTTTTGTCACATCAGTGGGTGTGCTGAAGAAATTTCAGCTCTCTAGGACTAGTCTCTATAAACAGACTCTACATTCACTGAATGTAGAGTCTGTTGGCAAGGTAGGGCAATCTTGGTACCGGAAAA
>JAPXVT010000009.1:30561763-30574839 GCA_029823135.1 Acanthurus reversus
TGAAGATATGATGATATGATATGATATGATATGATATGATATGATATGATATGATATGATAGATATAGAAGTCTTTTTGTGCTAATCTAAAACTATTTTAAATTTGTGTAAAGGACATAAGCTCGTTAATGTGATCAAATAAGTCTCCTATCACTCTCACTCCTTCTTCATACCAGGCATGAAATACAACACTTTTAACACCAGAAAGAAACTGTTATTCATGAGTGGTGTCAGGCATGAAAAGTTACATTTATTACCTGCAAATTTATTCATATCTTGCCAGATTTTGACAGCATTCACAAGTATGGGGTTGTCTCTTATGTTGGGATGTGTTTTCTTACTAGTAAGTTCTCCTAATAATCCAAAGGGAGCACTTCCCCATGACTCAACCAGGTCCTCTCTTCCATTCAAATAACAGTGTACCCACTCGTGAATAATTCTACCATGACATTCCCAGTTGTAAAATACAATATTAGGGAATGCTAACCCTCCCCTGTCTTTCAGTAACTGCAGAGTTTTCATACTCACTCTGGGTTTTCTCTTTCCCCAAATGAAATTTGAAAAGTCTTTTTTAAATGTCTATTGCTAACTTTTTAGAGATATAGATAGGTAACATCTGCATGGGATAGAGCAAACGAGGTATCACATTCATCTTTAATAAATTAATTCTACCCATCCATGAAATCGGCAAGTCCATCCAATTGATAAGATCATTCCTGATGCTTTTAAGTACTGTGTGAAAGTTTAGGCTCAATACGTTTTTAATGTTAGGCATTATGGTAATCCCTAAGTATGAGAATCCTGAGGTGGACCAAGAAAATGGAAGATTAGGCAGGTTTGGTGTATTCTTACTGTATCCGATCGGCATAGCCAACGATTTGCCAAAGTTAATCTTGTAACCTGAGAAAGACCCAAAGGTTTGAATAGTTGACATTAAGGCTGGTATGGATTCTTCAGGGTTGGTGAAAAATGACAGAACATCATCCGTATACAGCACAGTCTTATATGTGGTGGATTCAATTTGGAATCCTGATATATTGCTATGACTTCATATGGCCTCTGCCAGTGGTTCAATGGCCAGCGCAAATATAAGTGGTGATATAGGGTCTCCTTGACGAGTAGATCTTTCAAGTGTGAACTCTGACAATTTAATGCAAGTGTAATGTAGTGTTTATTGCAGTGTAACAAGTACACTCCTCGAGTAGTATTCACCTCGAGGTGAATAGTATGTCATTTTAATGAAATTAATAAAACCCTCTCCAAGTCCACACTTTTCCGTTACTGTAAACAGATAGGGCCACTCTACGCAGTCGAAGACCTTCTCTGCATCGAGTGAAATAATAATGCCCTGTATCTGATTAGTGTTTGTATGTTGGATGATATTAAGCATCTTCCTCATGTTAGTTAGAGAGACTCTATGCTTAATAAAACCTGTCTGGTCTGGCTTTATCGGTGGCAGGAGGTATTGCTTGAGTCTTTACACTAGTCTTATCTTAGAAAAAATTCTGCTGTCAACATTTGTTAAGCTAATAGGACGATAAGAACTGCATTCTTCATGTGGTTTGTCCTTTTTTTTAAAATTATTAGTCATGCACGTAACTGTCCAGGTTTGTCTCCCATTTCAAACAATCTATGTTTTGCATAAAAGATGCTAGCTTCTGCTTTTTGTGTTAAGAGTTGGTTAAGAGCTGATCTGGTGGCTTCAGCCTTCTTGAGCAGAGCTGCTGAGGGACTGTTTTCTATTTGTTTGTCAAGGTCAAATAATTGTTTCCCTAAATTAATTTGTTCTTTCAAAACTTCCTTTTTCCTGGCTGTACTGTATGAGATTATAACCCCCCTTAAGTAGGCTTTCAGCGTGTCCCATAATGTTGATGGATTTGTGTCTTCATTGTCATCAATTGAGAAAAAAAGTTCAATTTAGGTTTTCATGAAAGACACAAATGCGGGATTCTTTAAAAACGAAGGGTTTAAATCCCAGCTGAGTGAAGTTGGTTGGGGAGAAGGTGGGGAGACTGTGATAAATAAATCTGCATGATCTGAAAATCAACAAGTGCCTATAACACATTCCTCCACTCCAACTCCACTCTTGAAATTTGGGGGTAATTTTTTGGGAAAAACTTTGATGTGGATCAGAAAAGAAAGTGTAGTCTCTTTCACCAGGGTGGAGCACTCTCCATGCATCGAACAAATGTAGGTCTGAACATACCTCTCTGGTAGCCTCCCTCATCTTAGATAATGTGGTCTTCGCTGGTGGATTTTGGTCTACCTCTGGATCCATAGTACAATTAAAGTCCCCTGCTAGGATAATAAATGCTGAAGACATTTCAGAGATTTCAGTAAGCAATTTAGAGTAAAACTCTGCATGATATACATTAGGAGCATACACACAACCAACCATAATGTGCTCTCTGTGTAAAAATAACCTGTTTAAGGGAACATAGCGGCCCCGTTGGTCTTTTATACATTTGTCTAATGTGGAAAGCTTATTTTTGTTCATAAGGGTGGAGGGTGATTACTCAGGCTTAGGGTGTGGTCTTCCAAAATATCTTTATCTAGTGTGAGTACTGAGAACTCGTGCTCATCGCTCATTCCAATATTCATTATGAACAGGATAAGAACGGTCCTAACAGCATAGCCACAGGCTTCTTGGAGCTAGGAGGAAACAACACAAGCTGGGAGCAGACATCAACGAAAGTCCACGGGTGTTCCCCAAAAGATGCAGCCGATATGTCTCCCACTCGCTCCCGGCTCAAACCACCCAAACAACAGACATTATCTTCTGTGTAGTCAGTTTAGTATGATACGTGCAGGATGGCAAACATGTCCCACTTTAACAGTCAAATTGTGTTTGTCCTCCAGAGATTCCAAAGAGTCAGTCTCATCAACTTAACATTTACTTCTATGCCGTTTTCCCCAGTAAGAACATTTAATCCGTTAGTTACTCACGGTACAGCATCATTGCATCCACAATACTTGCAGCTACCTCTGCAGTATCAAACGAAAAGTCCTTGTTGTTGAAAGTGAAGCGGAGGATCGCTGGGTACTGCATTCTAAACCTGATTTTTTGTCAATCAGCTTCTGGCACACTGCATTGAAACTTCTTTGTTGCTGTAGGATGTTTTGTGGGATATCTTGTCAGATGGGGATCTTATTTCCTTTGTATTCCAGCTTATGTTTCCCACTGAGCGCCAGTATCTTCATCTTGTCTGCTGGGTAGTGCAGCTTCATAACGACGACCCGGGGGACCCCAGTCCAGTCGGATCCTGCCTTTTTTGGTGTCTGTGTTAAGGAGTTTGGGGAGCCACATTTCAAAGGATGTCAGTGCATTCTTCCCTTCAATCCCTTCCTTGACATCAAAGATCCTGATATTGTCACGGTGTGCTCACGCTTTTTGGTCATCCACCCGGTTAATGAGGGCAGAGTTTGCTTTCCGCGTCAGCCAGCCTAGTCTCCAGATAGGCTATAATGATGCGGCTTTTGGCTTCCTCTAGGCATTGGGAATCATCTTCTAGCTTGGCCGTAATGATATCTAGTTTGCTAGAGAATGTGGTCATTTTCTCTTCCATGACAGCCACGACCTTAGCCATAATCTCATTTGCTGAGGCAGAGCTATCAACAGTTGAGCTAAAATTAGCTTCCATGTGGTCGCCCTCTCTGTTAGCATGTCTGTTGTTAGCTTGTCGGTGATTATTTCTTTGAGACCTCTGTTTTTCGGAACCTTCAGTCAGCATTTTGCTGGACATGATCACCAAACACTCCCTACGTTGTATACTGAAATTTACTAGAAGTATAGCATTTAAAATGTAAGTTTAAGAATAGTTGGTCGGGAGCAAGCCGATCTCAATCCTCTCAGTGTGACGTCTTCACCGGAAGCCTGTATACCCCTGTTTAAATCTGTGTTTACCCCCTTGAGTTAACATTTGTGTTTTTGTGCAATAGATGAAACTGACTGAGGGAATCCTCCGACATTTCCTACAGGACCATCATCAGGCCAATTTTTTATATCTACAATACTTTGTTTTATAATCATATACCTGCAATAAGAAAACACCTGAATAATGACATTCCCAACATCATCATCAAACCAAATGATTAACTTCATATAGCATACTTCATTCTTCAATCATACCAACATACATACAAATATACCAACCTGGATAAGACAGTTTATAAATTCAGGGATATCTGTATTTCACGTAACTTCTGCAAACAAAGTAACATCATTTTATTTTTGAAGAGATCCACTCCTCTCAACCAGTATAGTTTTTCTATTTTAACTTACCCGTCATGCCCCAGACATTTTGATGTTAATTGTTTTAAGTAATTTTTTTCTTTCTCCTTACAGTTGTCTCAGGCCTCCCTGTGACATAAGGAGACGTAGATGTGAGCCGGGTTTCTCCTTCAGCGAGGAGGTGTGTCGTTGTGTGCCATCCCACTGGAGACGGCTGGACTAACCACTTCCTAATGACAAACTAACAACATGCTAATGATAACAAACTTGACAAGTAGAATTCATCCCCCATTCCATGTAGACCTGGCGGCAGCTAAGCATGCAGACCCCGTTGAATGCTGGAACACCTTTGTGACTGGTGTGCAGATATTGGTAAGTCTTGTGATTTGAAGAACGGAAATGCACTGACGGGTATCAAACATACTACGAGGAAAACAACTGATCAGACCCAAGAAACCAAAGGAAGGACAAAGAGAGATGAAGTCAACACTCAACATTTGAAACTATTGTCAAAATAATTTGTTTTAATTTTATTTTGGGGGGTTTTATATCAGTAATGTCTCAGCATTCTTATGTCAGACATTGATTACATAATTTATTAAGTGGTATTTTTAAACCTGTTTCAACAATTTCAATCTTTTTCTATGAAAATACACTGTGACAAATATTTTCATATCATGTATAGTATATGCGTAAAATAAAGTATTATAAATGTTGTATATTGTTTAATTACTTTGTCTGTTGTGGTGCATATAGATAGATAGATCCTTTATTAATCCTTTACAGGAAATTACAGTGACACGGCAGCTTCAAAGCAGACCTAACACCTCATATTTCCTCATGTATCTCTCATACATACTATGTTAAAAATTACAATAAATAGATACTAAAAGACAGAAAAATTCAAAACAGATATAAAAAGTGCAAATCAGACATAACACCACACATTTCCTTAGGTATCTTTCATACTCAATAAATAGATACTAAAAAGTTTTTGTGTTGTAAAACCTTATAGCAGCTGGCATAAAAGACTTCCTGTACCTCTCAGATTTGCACATCAGTGCAATCAGTCTCTGGCTGAGGGTGCTGCTATTTATCACCTATAGGGCATGGAGTGGGTGTGTGGTGTTGTCCATTATTGAGCATAGTTTGTTCAAAGTTCTGACCTCTGCCACCTGCTGGACTGAAAAACAGAGCCCCAGCCACCACTGAATGGTAGACACTGCAGAGCAGGGGTTGGCAGATGTTAAATGACGTCAGTCGCCTTAAGAAGTAAAGTCGGCTTTGTCCCTTCCTGTACACCGCCTCCATGTGACCCCTCCAGGCCAGATCCCTGTCAAGCTGCACACCAAGGTATCTGTGGTTGTCAACCACCTCCACCTCAGTGCCCCTGATGGTGATTGGTGTTGGTTGGGTCCTCCTCCTTCTCCCCCTCCTGAAATCCACAACTATCTCTTTTGTTTTTGCAGTGTTCAGATGAAGGTGATTGTGTGCACTCCATTCCACAAAGTTGTCTATTGTGCGTCTGTACTCCTCCTCATTGTCCCCTTTGATGAGGCCGACAATGGTGGTGTCATCTGAGAATTTCTGCATGAAGCAACTGTTGGTGTTATGTTGGAAATCCGTTGTGTAGATGGTAAACAGGAATGGGGCCAGCACCGTTCCTTGTGGGGCCCTTGTGCTGCTCAGGATGGTGCTTGAGACACAGTTCTGTAGTCGCACATACTGTGGTCTTAGGCGAAGGTAATCCATCATCTTCTCCATCTTTTTCCCTAGTAATGAGGGCTGAATAGTGTTGAAGGCACTTGAAAAGTCAAAGAATGTAATCCTCACAGATGCATCAGGGGTGTCCAGGTGTGTGTATGCCCTCTGCAGCATGTAAATGAGGGCATCATCAACACTGATGTTGGGCTGATAGGCAAACTGTAAAGGATCCATTTGAGTTGACACACTAGTTCTGATGTAGAAGAGGACAAGTCTCTCAAATGTCTTCATCATATGAGATGTGAGTGCTACTGGTCTGTAGTCATTGTGGTGAGTGGGATGGGTCCTCTTTGGGACAGGTACCAGGCAAGATGTTTTCCACAGCCTTGGAACCTTCTGTAGACTTAAGCTCAGGTTGAACAGGTGTGTTAGGATACCACATAGCTCCGTAGAGCAGGTCTTCAGTAGCCTTGGGCTGATGTCATCGGGCCCCACTGCCTTCCTTGGCTTCAGTCTGTCCAGCATCATCTTTACCTGAGCTTGATGAAGAGTCATAGGTGGGACCGCTGGTGAAGTAGGAGGTGGGAGGGGGGGACTCTGTGTAGGTAATATCCCAGGAGTGTTGGAGAGAGGGAAGGGAGGTGGAGAGGAAGCAGCTATGGTCAGCAGAGGTGGGGGTGGCTGGGGTGGTGTGGGGCAATCAAATCTGTTGAAAAATCTGTTCAGATCATCAGCCAGACTCTGATCGCTATCAGATAGTGTGCCTCCTTTCTGCTTCATGCCCGTGATCTTTCGCATTCCAGCCCATACCTGTTTCACTCCATCTTGCTGCAGTTGTTGGTCTAGTTTAAGCCTATATGCTTCTTTCCCCTCCTTAATCTCCACCCTCAGTTTCTTTTTAATTTCTTTGATTTTGTTTCTGTCGCCCTCCCTGTAGGCCTTTTTCTTCTCATTTAGTAGGGCCTTCAGGCAGCTGGTAACCCATGGCTTGTTGTTTGAGTAGCAACGAATTACCCTGGTTGGCACGATGTCACCATAACAGAAATTAATGTAATGGGTAATGCATTCTGTTAGGCCATCAATGTTCTCCCCATACTCCTCACAAAACACCTCCCAATCTGTTGTCTCAAAGCAGCACCTCAGGGCTTCATCAGCTCCAGGATGCCAGCCTCTTGATGTTCTGGTGGTGACAGGCAGTCTCTTGACAGCTGGGGTATATGAGGGAGAGAGCTGTACCATGTCATGGTCTGATTTCCCAAGAGGGGGCAGTGCAGTACATTTGTATGCATTTTTTTACATTTGCATACAAAAGATCCAGTGTTTTATCACCTCTGGTTGTACAGTCAACAAACTGTTTAAAGGTAGGCAGAGTCTTAGAGAGACAGATGTGGTTGTAATCTCCAGACACAACAATGAACGCCTCTGGGTGCTTGGACTGAAGTCTTGCGATAGTGGTGTGTATCACGTCACACGCGACCTCCGCCTTGGCAGCTGGGGGGATGTAAACAACAATGGCTACCACCACAGTGAACTCCCGCGGTAGGTAATAAGGTCTTAAACTAGCCGCTAACAGTTCAGTGTCCTTGTTGCATATCTGTTCTTTGATCGTAGCGTGTCTAGGGTTACACCACTTGTTGTTGACGAGCAGTATAAGCCCCCCTCCTTTCTGCTTACCACTTGCTCCAGTGTCTCTGTCCGCTCGTATCGTCCTGAAGCCGGTAAAACTGACAAGAGAGTCAGGCGTGTTGTCCGTCAGTCATGTCTCTGTCAAGCATACAATGCTGCTCTCTTGGTACAGTTTCTGGTGATTGACAAGGGATTCTAGTTTGTCCAGTTTGTTCATAAGGCAGCGAACATTTCCCATGGTGATAGATGGTATGGCTGGTTTGAAAGATTGTCTCCATGTTCTCGCCAAGCTCCGCTTGTTTCTTTTCACCCCGGCACGTGTTCCCCGATGCCTCTTCCACAGAAGTTCCTTTGGTATGTCATGTCGAATCCCAAATATCGATCCATGTGCCAGACTTAGCAGTTCCTGAGGGTGTATACCACGGCAGTTTGCTCCGTCCGTTTGGGTGATATCAGGCACATATTTCCACTCTCGTTCAACCCAAATAGTGGTTGAGTCTTGGCTAAGAACTCAACAGCACGCAATAGTTTTAATTGTAGTTATATCTCTTGTAGCTATAACTTCTATCTGTAGCCTAGTGAAGTACTAAATACACAACAAGCATCCACACTGCACACAGCTGCACGCGACAGGCTGCCATCTCACCGGCACTGTGACAGTCACCCAGAGGAGACTGTCAAAGCTATAACAAATATACGAGTTGTTGAGAAGGGATAAATATTATTAAAAAGATACAAAAGAGGACAAAAGTTCTCCACATTCCTACCATTCACTGTGATCACAGCCACAGCCTTTGCTGGTTTGAGCCTCAATGCCTCTGCTGGACAACCACAGATTTTGTCAGGCCTCTCCACTGGTACAAACCGCACTGGAAAAAAACAAAAAACAAAAATCAAACATGAATTAAGATTCTTTTGTATCGACTGGGAAATAAAACATTTATAGATTTCTGAATCTACTTAAAGGCTGAACCTAACATGAGAAAATTAAAAAAGACTTAAAGGTATACAGAAATGGCCGTTTGTCCTGTCTGTCGCGCCGAGTTTCATCGAGTGGATGCACGAGTTTATCCGAGTCAGGAAAACAAATTTGATTGGCTGTTATCGAGCGGGCAGGATATTCAATCTTTGAGGTGGGACATATAGTGTTTAGAAGGAGTTTGATTGGATGTTGTCCAGTTTGGCATGTATGTGTGTAGACCGCTCTGTCTGAATCGTGCACAGTCCGGCGTATAATCTGTGCGCCTGCACTAGCCAATGTGAAAAAAGAAATCACACTTTCAGCCCGGATTTACTCGAAAATAGAATTTTGAGAAAAAAAAAAAGTTTGATCTGCATCGTCTGATAGGTGAGTTATTACACTAATCTTATGACCCATAGTGGGCTCACATTCATTTTTCATTTCTGTGTACCTTTAATGGATATGACGGACACCGCTGAGAAGTATTAAAGACTCTTGAGGAAGCTAAAATTTTCAACACGATCTGCTCAGCAAGTCCAGCAAGGAAATATATTTTGTACAATCACAAACCAAAACTTACCACAGGGGGAAAGGGCCTTATTCAGTACAGAAGTTGTTGGGGGCAATGGCTGGAAGAATCCTGCAGTACTGGCATCTCTGTTGTGGAGGGGGTGTCTGGAGTGCATGCTAGCATCACACTCAGCACAGAAAAAGGGGCAAGGTGGACATTCGCAACAACGGACAACAGCTGTATTAGTCCAACACTGTTGGCAGATGTGGGTTTCCACATTTTCTTGTGCCACTGCAGTGTTAACCAGACGTGGTCTCTCTGCCCTCCAGCTCTCTGCAAAGAGACTTTTCCGTGTGCTCCAGTTTGATGAAGCCAGAAGAGAAGCTCTTGGGGATGGTGCTTCCACCTCATCTCCTGTGGCATCACTAAGTGATTGCTGGAGATCTCGTAGAAACCCCTCTGTTAAAATGGTACAAAAAAGTCAAAAGTAAGTGTACTGTATGGAGAGGCTGTGAAAGGTGTAACGTCTGTGCTAAAATTCTGGCAAATTTGTATTCAAATACAAAGACAGAGTTTACATCTTAACTTTGTATCACATAGACCATACAGATACAAGTCCAAATGTCTTAATATTATTCTTTGGTCATATGGAGAACAAATAAAGTACATACCAACAGTCTCTGGAGCAAAGACCACCTCAGAGTTCGTGTCGGGAGCATCAACAGGGGGATGAGTCTTCTGACTGTAACCAGCTGTATCAGAATTTAAAAAAAATCATTGTACCGTTAAAATGTGCTATTAATCCCTAACCCTAACTCATTTTAGCCTGGTTAACAGAGTGAAATAGCCCAATCTCACTGCCAAACATTTATCTACATGAGGTGTGTGGAAAGGACAAGTAGACTTTTTTTCCCCCCGGCGCACAATTACACACACGAGGCAGCAGCCGCAGGCAGCACAACATCATTGATTGTGTCTCCAGACTACAAACATAAATAAAAATGTATATTGATTCAATAAGCTATGCAATGTATTGGCATTGTAGTTGTTACAATGACATTCGTAAAACTACATGGGAAAGCTAGTTTTTCCACGCAATTAACACAATAAAGCGGTGATCCATTGATTCTTCACCGCGAGAAAGAAAACTCTTCCCCGGCACAGCCCTAAAGACAACACCCACCCAAGCCATAGTCTCTTCCTACCTTCTGCCATCTGACAAAAGATATGCAAAAAATAAAATGTCTGTTACCATACCACCAAACCAAAGCTTTTGACTCCTCAAATATTTTATTTTTTACCCTGGTACCATACATAAAGCTTTACTTTTTCCTTGATTTGAGACAACACAAATGCCTAAAATATCTACACCTTTAAAATATCATGAATGCAAAAACAATAGTGACCCTGACTTGACTGATTCCTGCTTGATCGTGGTCTTGCATGGATTAAGTTTCCATCACTGTTTCTCTTCTTCCACCTCACCGTTGGTACAGGTGCCACTGGTGCTGCTGCTTCCTCTTTCTGCAGCTCACCAAGCAAATCATCAACCTTCTCGAGGTCATCAATGAGCTCTCGCTGATCAGCCAGGTTATCCACACTCATAAGCAGATCCTGGAGTTCTGAATCACTCATGATGAAGGGCAGAGACACAGACAGACTGGAAAAAAACACTGGCTACAACAGAATTGGACAAAGAACACATTCACAGGAGTAAACTGAGTTGCAACAAAGAGATAGACAGAAAAAACAAAGCAAAGGTATGCACAGTGAGAGAGAGAGAAAAAGGTTAACAGGTACAAGACAGCAAGGACAGGTTAACAAGACAGACGTGGCTCTTAAAAGTGCCTTTGGGTTGTTTTGTTTTTAGGAAAAACAATAAGGGTTGGCTTTTTGGATGACAAATTTGCAGGACCTGTTGAGGAAAGAGAGGAGAACTGAGAAACTCAAAGCTAAACAAACATACATTTGACACATGTTTTTTTTTTTTTTAATTTACAACAACTGTTATGAGCTAATGTAACATACATCACTTCTGGAGATTATACATTTTCCTACAGTTGTATTCTTATATATGACAAATAAATGTAAAATTTTATTTGAAGGGATATGCTGAAACTGAATTATTCATGACAGGACTGCTATCATTAAGAAATCTTCAATATGGTAATTGAGTGTAATCACCAACTACATTAAAAATGACATCCTGACATGATTGACAACATTCATAAAGACTCTTTCATCTTCATAGCAACTGTCAAGTCAATTTTATGCACAACCCTTCAAATAAAATTACAACAAAACGAAGTTGAGCTTCAAAGACAAAGCCTTTTTGATTCTGTACTAGCTAACAGCAGCTAGCCAGCAAAGGTTACTGTACATTTGTTATATTTTACTAAATCAATAATCCAGTCCTATAAATTAAAACTCTGCATTCTAAAGGCGCTGACAACAGCATTTGGGATGATTCGATCATTTTTTTGTGGTTTAGATTTTCATATTTTCTCTATCTCTCTTATTGATTAATTCACCGTTACACTTACCAAGAGGAGGGAAACTGCCTTCAGGATCGTCGCACACGATGACGTCATACACGCGCGTTTCTGATTTAACGACAATACAAAACTTTATTTATCACAATACACAAATTTACACTGCAGTACAGACAGAAAAAAACACACTAGCATATAGTCTGCTGCCATACTGCGCCAGTAAGTACATTTTTACAACATTTGATTTTTTGGAGCACGCATGGTAGGATTCAGCCGATGTGGGACAGTAATTTTTGATTGATTGATTTTGATTTTTAACTATCAATCACTTTTAATTAGTTCACATTCACATTCAGTTTAATTTTGGAATAAATTGTTCAAACGATTTTGTCAAGCAAAGCGGACTGGCGTCGTCTCTATAGCAACGGTAGCTGAGGATTATGGGTAGTGTGTTGCCAAGGACAACTATCCATCGCTGACAAACAACTCTTTCTTTCTCAGAATCGAAGGGAAAAACATGAAAATTGATGTCCCGAAAATGAACCCACTAATGTTGTGTAATTAACAAGGATACAGTGGTGTTTCTGCCCTGAGAAATGTTGCAGATATCATTGTGAAAATCGCCGTTAACGTGAAAACGGACAGTAAGGAGAATACTTCCGTGTGTCAGGTCCTCAGTTATCCAATGGGACTGATGCTCTCAGCGGCTTTAAACGACGCGGTCGGGTTAATGTGTTGAAGTGAATGGAAGGCTGGAGCGCTCGCTCTGAGCGTCAGATATCGACTCGCATGGAATTACATTAGGATCAGTTGAAAGCCCGCTGCGTCGGTGCTCAGACGCCAGGGGCGACCTTTTGAGTCGGAAACTGACGCCGAAGGGCCCTGACCAAGCGTCGGTTTTTGACGAGCTGGGAGTGAGACTGTGTTGGCTAAACCGTCGCTCACTGGTGAGTCTTTTATCGGTCAAACTCAACATGGCGAGCTAGGACAACGAACTGGTAGGAAAAAAAACTGACTCATACCTACCAAGGTGAAGAAAGCTCTCTGGATTATTTTTTTTTTCCCTTTCAAGGATATGAATTGAATTCTCCTTTTCGGAGAGCTTTATTTTGGACATTTGAACGATGAATTCAATCAATTAATTACAATTGA
This sequence comes from Acanthurus reversus, assembly GCA_029823135.1. Classification (NCBI taxonomy): domain Eukaryota; kingdom Metazoa; phylum Chordata; class Actinopteri; order Acanthuriformes; family Acanthuridae; genus Acanthurus; species Acanthurus reversus. The sequence goes on from JAPXVT010000009.1 coordinate 30,574,441, forward strand.
ATATTGATTTATTGTTTGTATTGATTGTTGTTGCTAATATACAATTTTTTTTTCCTAATATACACACTTAAATCACACTGTCGTTATGTCTATTCATTTCTAACTAAGGCTCCTTTAAAGAACAGTCTTCTGTTGCTGCTATTGTGGCCGTAGTCACCCGCCTAGCCCATGTGCGTTACACAAAGGTGCGCTGAAAGCTCACCAGCTCCGACCTGGTTTATTCTCGGCACAAGGCCGGCGCGCCCGGCGTAGTGGTAATTTGGTTGACCGGCGCGAAGTGCGCACACGTTACCAAAACCTCACAGGCAGGTTTTCAGAGTGACAGGCACATTTCAATGCAATAAACAATCACAGCAACCACTATTTAATGTAACCGTCTGAACCAGCATATACATTTGT
>JAPXVT010000009.1:30603579-30615063 GCA_029823135.1 Acanthurus reversus
ATTATTGATTTATGAATGAATTGATAGGTGGCTTATTTTTGGCATATTGATTTTTCTTTTCTTGACCTGGCGGCCCGCCAGGCCTGTACAATGGTAGGGGAAACACTGCAAATAATAGTGATACTAATAATTGCACTAAATATTAATGCAGATGTGTCGTTTACTGTCGGCAGCCTCACCTCTCTCCGTCTCGTCCAAGTCAAAGTAGAAGTAGTGTTTGAGCTGCTCCTCTTCAGCCCAGTGAACCGTCTTCTTCTTCTTGCCCTTCTTGGTCAGACTTTCTTCTTCTCCGCGAGGTTCTGCCAGAGCGTTGGGCTTCTCGCCTACAAACAACAGGATGATGTTAGGAGGTTACACAGAACAAATTACACAAAGGATAGTAGAATTTTCAGAAGCTCATCACTGAAGCATGTAGCTGAAGTGACAATACCATTGTCTGAGGCCTCAGGGTCCTCACAGGGAACAGGCGTCCCCGGCTGCTCCGCCTCCTGATTTTCATCAGCTAGAGTGCTGGAAGCAGCCGTCTCTGGGGATGCCGGTTTAGTGGAAGATGAAGAGTATGCAGAGGGTTTGCTGTCAAATGGACTCGCCTGAGGATATTATTAAAAAAAAAAAAAAAGAGTGTATCATTTAAGTTTCAGATTAAAATGTGTGTGAAAAAAGACAAAGAGTTGACAGCCAACAGTCTTTGTTTCAGAGTGTTGCATGAAGGGACAGATGGATGGAGTTTAACTCTTTTCTGACAAAGTTTCACAACAGTTCATCACACCAGAGAGGGGAAGCTATTGTACAGAGAGCACAGAAAAATGTATCAGGCTTGGTTAAATTCAACACACCAAGTTTAGATTTATTCTCAACGTTCTGTTGTTAAAAAAAAAAAAATCTTTCACAATAAATGAATACATATAAAAACACATACCAACATTATTGAACTGGCAGTGACAAACTGATTCTCATCTGCTGAGCTCGCTCAGTACCTTGTTAGACGTGGGAGAGACTGCCTTGTTGTTCGTTGTGGTACCTACACCAGGTTTCTTCTTCTTGATCTTGATTCCGGGCACTGGGGCAGAATTCAGAGCATCTAGGAAACCCGTGCACTCCATCGCTGCCGTGAGAACACAAGAGAGCCGTCAACAGCACCACCACTGCATCAGTGTTTAAAATACAGCTCCAAAGGGTTTTTACTGCGTCTGCATTTCTTTTTTATCTTACTTTAATCTGTCCCATCAGAACAAGAGTTTCCTTCAGGATCCATAAAGGTCCATCTCATCTTATCTTATTTTAAGTGAACTTACGTTGAGCTGGAATGATCTTGACTTTGATCTCTTTGGCAGAGTTAGACGGAGTGTTCAGAGGTTTGTATTTTTTCTCCAGAGGTGGAGCGTCAGATGGTCCAGAGCTGCTAAACATAAAAAAAATACATAAATAAATAATAATAAATAAATAAAAATAAAAAACAACAACAAAAAAAAACAGGAAGGGAAGCACAAAAGTTTGTGTATAAGGCAGTTGTAAGAATTGATCACAAGGTGGCAGCGATGAGCTGACAGAGACGGTGAGGGGACGGTACCTCGGCCTCTTGAGCACCGGAGGCTTGATGTTGTACTTGTCCCCGAGCTGTGGAGCAGCAGGCGTCTTCTTGGCGGGGGCTGGGTTGGGCGTGTCCATCTCCAGTCCTACACAGCACAGAAACACACATTATTTTATTCTGAACATCTGAAGAATGTCACAGGGGCGACTAAACGCATCACTGCTCATCAGGTGAGGTTACCAATGGAGCGAATCTTGGTGTGGCTGGGTGCGTGAGCTTTTGGTTTCTCCTTCTTCTTCTCCTCATCTCCACTCTTGTCCTTCACATCGCGCACGGGCACCTTGCTCTCCTCCTTCCTCTTTTTCTTGTCTAGACGATAAATGGAGTGTGTTACACACTGCTGCGGGGAGGAGACACTGCAAAACAACAACACACATTCTGACGGCAGATGACTGATCTGTACCTGCAGGAGAGTTTCCACTGCTTGAGACGCTCTGAGAGCGGATTGTAGCCATCCAGCCATCGACGAGGACCGACGCCAACTTCCTTAAATCTAAAAACAAAAGAAAAAGAAGAGTTGGAGACACACTGCTGTCTGTATGAAAAGAATTCAGACTTGTGATGAGAAGCAGACTGACCTTCAGTGTCTGCACTCTTGCTCAGCTGCTTCACCAGCTTGGCTGTGTTGTTCTGCTCGAGGATGAAACAAACAGCAGGTTAGACGGTGAACTTGCTCGTCGTCTGGCAGACGTGAGGTGTTCTGGTGGATAAAGTGAGGCACTACCTGTTTGAGGTGATCCACTTTCAGAGGCAGCTTCTGCAGAGTGAGCAGGATCAGCTGCAGCAGCGGCGTGTTGTTGGTGGTTTTGGAGTAGGTGAGCCACGAGTTGAGCAGCCTGTAGCCCCCGACCCTGATAAACCTGGACGATGAACAATACACAGAGACATGCTCTTATAGGAAACAGTAGATAAATTCAACAGATCAGTGCACCATCCACTTCCTGTTGGAAATCTGAAAAAACAAAGTCATGTAATTTATATTCACATGACAGAGTCTGAGTCTGTTGTAGAACTCTGATGAGCCTGGCCAACCGTTACACCTGAGTATACCTGCACACTCATGTACGTGTCACAGTCTTCAAAAAGGCTAAGTAGGTGTAATGCTAACGTTTTAGCGAGCTTATCACATATGATTGGCATAGGAGGTTTAGCCAAAGTTTCCCAATACCAAGATGCTAGCTTAGTATAAAACACTCTGACATGTTTGTTGTGTGCAGTCGATGGGATGGTGTTTGTTGTCATGGAAATGGTTCACGGTGCTCTCTTGTGGACTCTTCCAACAGCACCCTGGCAGGGCCGATCATGAACTTTGGGGGGATGTCTTTGGAAAAAAGCTTGGATTGTTATAATTCTTTTTTTGTCTGTTTTCAGTTAGATACCTCCAAAATCAAACCTACTTTTGATGGTCTCTCCATGGTTACCAACACCAGGATTCAAAGCTCAGGAAAAGCTTTAAGTAGGTTGATTCTGTTGGAGTTCACAGTTCTGACTGAATGGCGTGTTCTGATGCTTTATTACAATGGTAATGTCTTTAAAGTGTATTATTAAAGGGCAAGATGAGTCACCTAAAGAACAGGAAGTTGACGTGAGGCCTACCTGTTCAGAACATCATGGGACTTTGTCTGCAGTAGGATGTTCAAGTACATACATCTGCTGACCATCTTGGTAGAAGCTTTCATCAGGCTGCATTGACAAAAAAAGGCAAACATGTGAGGATATCCCCCAGTGTGCAAGTCATGATTCAATTATTAACACACAAGTTAACAGCTGAGGCAAATGGATGCATGACTTCTACAGTCAGTCCCTCACCTAAACACCCTCGGGACTCCCTCCAGGCTGCGGAGCTCTCCATCTTTTCCCAGCAGAGCCTCCACCCCCTTCAAAATCTCTCTGGGGTCCACTGGTCCCCCTGCCATGTCTGAAATACACACATCAAACCACTCACACACAGACCAACAGGACACATAGGCAACTTTTTATCTAGAGGAGAAGGTACTGAAGTGCTGATGACTGAGGATAATTTGCCCAAACAGACAGAGGAGCTCCACACTGCAGACTCTCTTTAGAAGTCAAAAACTTTTCAAAGGTGCAACAGCTCACATCACATCCCAAAAACATCTGAACTGTGTTTGAGCGACAAAGTAACAGCAGTCCGGTTGAACTCGCTTCCAAACACCATCCAAATCATACTTTAAATCGCCCTGTTACAGTAACTGAATGGTCAACAAGGCCAACCATTTTTTATCATTCAACGTTCCATCTTCATCATCACGGTTCAAAGACAGAGGCACACAGACATCAACACCAAGACACAGCTCTCCACATCGGAGCAGCTTACAGAGCACAGCGCAGACTGAACACAGGCTTAGAGAAAAATATACATTCCACAATGTGACTAACATGGTGACACACGCATCCCTGTAGAGTCCAGGCAGCAGCATTTTGAGCACTGTGTTGCTCTGACAGTCTCTCTCCCTCCAAACCACCCACCCACCCCCACCGCCTGCTGCCTCTTACTTCACAGGTTTGGAGCGTACATGAGGACAAGCAGACAGCAGGTCACCAGGGACAAGCACAGGAAGCTTTGACTTGTTCCTCATGGCCAGAGTGTGTCCTCTCTGGGACTTTCACTCATAGACAGGACGTTCAGTCCGCAGGAGGGTTCATGTCTGTGTGTGTACGGCCACACGCTTTATTCCAGCTCAAGCTGTGAGTGTGGATGCAGCAGCTACGCATCCAACACAACAGCAGGTTCACAAAACTTATGTACAAAATGTTACACGCAATACTGACTTCTGTTCATTTACCTACTGTTCCCCTGAAAACATCAGTGTAATTATGTAACTCTATATATGTTACAGTTATTTCTCATAAATATATAGATGATATTTTATGAATCAAACACAAAACGAGGTGAAAGGTTACATTCAGAACAAAAGAAGCCTGAAAGGAATTTTGGCAAGAAATGTGGATAATGATTATTTATCAACTTTTTAATAGCACACGACTACAACAATCATTTACATTTGCAAAATGCAACTGAAACAAGGAGAATGGAAACAGAAGAATCAAGTGTTTTGCAATAAAAAACCAAAAACAAAAATATTCAAAACTTCCTGATCAATATATCTGATGAGACGTGTGAGTGATGGTAACAAATTGTATGAAGAATGAAATGTGTGTCCCTTTCTGTCCCTTCAACAGTGATCCTCATCAAACTGACGCTTGTCCAAACTGCACTGACATCACTGTCAGCTGTCCTGAGGGTACAACTCAGGCCCTATACTGCCACCTACAGGTTAGTTTATGTTTCTGCACTGGCACTGCACTGTACTGTGTTGTTACACAATAAAGTCAATACAAAGAAATGGAATTGTTGCAACATCACATAACAAAGGTCAGAAATGATTCTCATTAGTCTGTAAAACAAACTTGTGACTATCAATGTTTCTTATAATTTCAACGATTTCTTTAAAAAGTCTGATGTGATCTGCACAGTGACAACCAACACTGATTCACCTGGCCTCGGTGTGTCTTCACTTCTACGGATTTTTAAAACTATCGTGTGTGTGTGTGTGTGTATATATACACACACACATACACACACTGTGTGTATATATCCAAACGATTCATGTTAAAGCTGCATGAACTGAGCTTTGTAAGCATGCACTTCCTTGTTGATGCATTTTACAAATGAAGCTGTTTTTGTGCTAATTGGTCAGCTGACGTACAAAACCTGCAATTCTGGTGACAATCAAGTACTTGGAAATGTCATGATGTGAGGAATCAGTTAAGTCTTACCCGTGTAACTGTTGTAGTAGAAGTTTTATATAGTCTCACACCTCCACAACACTGCAAATAACACAATACCTGTAAATGTCACAATTGTTACACATGTACACAGAGTGAGTGTTTAAAATGGCACTGCTTCCTGGTTCAGTGGGGGAAAGAGCGTTATTTGTGCAGTCATACTGAGGTGTTAATACACATTCCACTGTACAAGTACGGCAAAACAACCTCTGACTGTACTCAACTACTACAAATAACTACTGTGACTCGTATACGGTGAAGAAGCAACATTCTGAACTACGACTGAGGAAACGATCGAGGCTTGTAGATCAAGAAGAGCCCGAGTAAATAAAGCAGCAGTGTCAGGCGGCCTGTGTTATGTAAGGGCGCTTCACTGAGCCTATAAATGGCCTGCGCGTAGCATCTGTCATGGCGGCGAGCAGAGCTGCTCCTGTGGCTGAAGCTGCCTGACAAAGGGGAGGGAGCTGGAAGCTAGCTGCCGATCAGAGCCCTCCCTCCATTAACCACTTCGACGACGGCACACCAAACCCTTCACAAGCAACAAAGGCTCTCTGAGCGGCGGACACCGCTCAGCTCGGCGGAAAAACACGGCGACGTAAACCACATATCTAGCACACCATCAGAGTGCGACGGACATCAGTCTCTACTTTTTCTGCATTTCAGTTTAAAAAAAAAAAAACAAAACTCCCAAATGGCGCTCCGAGAAGACGACGACGGGGCCATAACTGTCCAAGGACGAAAGGCAACCACAACCAATCCACCATTTTGTCAATCCCGACTGTCTGTGCTTCAAAAGACCACTTGGCTCGAGTCATCCTGCAATCTTTATTCCACAGATTGCCGAGTGCCTGATGCGGGCTTTCGGGATGTCCCTGTGCTATAAATAACATTTCAACACACACAGTGCTTCATCAAATATGTCCACCATCATCAGACTAACGCAATCTTTATGTATAGATTGCGGTGGGTGTTCGTTCCGTGGAGCAGCCCCTACAAAACAAGTCTGTTAGGCAAAAAATCCGACTTCATGAGCTGGAAGGAGCTCTCTAAGCCTGCGGCAATCTTTATGAATAGATTGCTTATGGTTATTTTACGAATTCACTGGTGATAAGAAGTTCATATTTGCACAATTAGTACATTCCGTCTCACACATAAAGAAACGGAGCGCTGTGCCTCCGTCCACTTTCCTGTGTGAGCTCATACTATCACATTGTCTATGTTCAAATTGTTTGGCAAGAACCAAGCTAACTTACGGTGCCTGCTAGCCAGCAACCGCTAGCTAGTCTGTTATCTACGACAGTTTTCATTTGATTGATTCAGATTCAACTTAACTTCGAAATCAACTTACTATTGATAAATATAGATCCTCAGCGTCTCGGGTACACTTCAGTGTGCTTTAAGGCACTTATATCTTATTTCATCAATTTTATATCGTCAACCTTCATGGTTTTAATATCAACTGAAATACTTCTTATGGGTGGGGCTGTGATAGCTAACGTTACAGGCTAGCCTTTCCTTCAGGAACAAACTGGAGGCAAAAATAGTAATCAAATGTCCATTACTTGAAGAAAAAAAATGAATTTGAGTAGAGTTGTTCAAAGTCCTCGACGGTTCAGTCTTCAGCAAAGCAAATTCATACCTGTAAGACACACAAAAACACATATTTAGATTATCGTCGTTTCTCGTCTAACATTATATCAAAGTTCTTTGAGTACAAGCAGTAGGAATTCTGCATTTGGTCGAGCGAAATGTTGAAAGTACGCCTTTCTGTTTTTCTGACTTCACTTACCTTTGACCACATCCACGAATGACTTCAGAAAGGAGGGATTTAGCTTTTATACCCTATGACGTTTTTTGCGTCACGGGCACTTTTTTCCCTCCCTTTTGCCTGAACAAAATGGTGGATGACCGACCTTTATTGTTCAGCGAAGGGCAAAATGGCGCAGCTTGTATGTGGATACTGTTGTTGTGAATTGCTGCGTGAATTCACCTTAGAAGTGTCGTGTAAATGTCAAATTAAAGAGATAATAAAGAACACTAACAAAGTTTTTTTAAATAGATCGATTATATTCATTCTTCGATACATACATTTGGTAATATTATTTTTTCAAAATGGCGACAGATTTCTAAGGGTCGTGGTCAAGACCGTGATGATCACGTGCGCCAGAGGAAAAAAACGCATCATAACAACAATAATTTATATCCAACTAAATAAAAAGAACATGATAACAAAATTATTTTGAGGGGTAGATTATTGATAGTGATCCCAGTTTATCTAAAAAAAAATAAGGCCTGATATAACTTCAGCAGCGCCGTGATCAGTTCCAGCCTCTTCTTTCACCTCTCATCTTTCACCTTCAACCTCAGTTTGACAGAAAAATGGCCGCCTCCATTCGAGCCTCCGCGAGGGTTTTATGCCGCATATCGCCTTTAATTTTACATCCATCAGGACAGTGTCCGGTAATGTAATGAACTATGTTCTTAATATTGTCATCATTCGATTAATGTGTGTGGTCAGTATGCACATATGTTGATGTTAGAATAATTGGTGGACACTAATGTTACCGTGTAGTAACTAACCCACCTAACGCTAGCTAACGTTAGTTAGCCAGGAGAGACGGTACTGTCTCGTGTACATTAAGGTGATAATTACTCTTGCGTGAATTTATTAAAAAATGATAACGTATCGATGGTAATGCACTTTTGGTAGAACACGGCACAATGTTTCAAATGACTCGGAAAGGTGTGCTAGTTCTGCTGATTTCTGCTTATCGTTACATTGCGTGAGTAACGTTACCGTTAGCATGTAGCATGTGGAGCAGCTTTCATTGGTTTGGTTTGGTTTTGCACTCGGTCTGTTTTGCAGAGGCTAGCTGCAAGAGCATGGCCCGGTCTCCCTCCGTTTGTGCCTCCAAATCACTTTTTCTGCAAAGCAGCATCAATGGAGGAAGAGGATGTTGCTCAGGCTGCTGAAGCTCTCTGCCGCTACAAGGACAGACCCTGGGATTACCTGAACAGTGAAGGTGTGTGAAGTACATGTAAGTCTCATGTCGGCTCTCACAGTCAGTTATACTGTGTATTCCTTTACCATGACAGAGTACATTGAGAAGTATGGGACTGATCCAGTGTGGGCAGGCTACAGGAGGAACCACAAAGGAGGCATTCCCCCACAGAAAACACGCAAGACCTGCATTGTAACGTTTCTGTTTTAACCACCTTCATTTATACAACACACATCTGTCATTCCAGAAACATTAATACTCTTCTGTTTTTACAGAGAGGAGACAAGATATGTGGAAACCCCTGTCCAATATGTCGGGATCCAAACATTGTTATCCACCATCAGGTGTGTGAGCATCTCACACGCACATGAAACAAACGCGCCACTGAGTGACAGCACATGACAGCGTTGCATGATACGACTGGGCATCAGTTTATTGTCACTGATGTTCAAGATTTGTGTTAAAAGAGAGAGAAATGTGGGGTTCATCTTAAAGGGTCTCTCAGTGAAAACAATGAAAACAAAAGACATAGTTCAGTGTAATGAGGAAGTGAAGGATCATGGGATTTGTTTATTTCACTGCTAAACCGTTACTGCTGCTGCTGCTGAAAATCTCTCTAACTGCCTCAGACAGAAACGTTTAAAGACCAGCTAATGTTTTCTAGATACATTCACTTCACATTTGTTAAAGATGATTGAAGACAACCTAAAAACAGATTTGTGTATCTGTTATTGTTGTTGCTTGTCCATTTACGTTTGGTTGCCGTGTTCACCCACAAACAGTGCAGTTTACTCCTCTCTTCACACATTTGTGTTTCAGTGAGTTATTCCATTCCTGTTCAGCTTGCGTTTTGGCAAAAAACAGTTAAAAAGATGCAAATGAAGGGAAAAAAGAAACGGATTTTCTTTGAGCTGTGGAGCAGTAACTGTGTCTAAGTCCAAGCTCAACTTTCAAGAGTGTCCAATAACTTTGAAGCACCTTAAGGCTCCGCCCTTTGTTGGTCTCTAAGCAGCATGCCGTGTGATTGGCCTGTTATTGTCCATGGCACGCCGTTTGTGTGAGTGCCATCTCAGATATTTCATGCCTGCCGACAGGTTACATTTTTACAGGTAATCACCACAAAACTTGACGTGTTAATGTGTGTGTTCTTGTTGTGCCCAATGAGAGAGCTTGAATCAAGGTGCTCATACATATTCATGAGGAGTTTTGCATCATTTTGCATTTTACTCATCCAGCTTTAAGCATCCTTGGGTCTCATGGAAGGCACTATATTATTATTATTTTTATTATTATTATTATTATTACTCGGTTAGTGTCCGACCGATAGGGATTTTTTGGCCCGATAACAATAGCCGATATTAGAGGGGGTGCAATCACCGATAGCCGATATGCAACCGATATAGTGAGTTTTTGAGCTGGAATGAAAACAGGCCTTGGATTGTGCATAGATTTTGCACCGATATGATTATGCAATAGTACAGTCACAGTGACAGTAGTACAGACAGATGCTTTCTTAAACCAATGTCTTTATTCAAGACTTTTAACATTTAACAGACTTTTTTTTAAATGACATTTAACTTTTGAACTTGTTTTAATTAACATTTGAACTTGTTCAGTCAAGCTGAGAAAAAGTGGAGTGACTGTGGTGACACAGACAGCAGATAGCTTTCCGAAACAGTCAAATGGTTTTGCCACAGCTGTGTGCCTCATTTGTCTGTACCAGAAAATAATCACAGTTCTCGGGTCAGACACTGAATCAGAACCATTTAAAATGCAAGCAAGTCCAACAAAGATGTAGTCTTGAGACCAGCCTTGATAACAGTCATTAAGTGAGGAAACTCAAAACTGCAGTCATGGAAACATGAAACAACCTTTACAGTAACTGAAAACAGCTGATCATCTGGTACATATATTTTCCAGTTTTAGCACAGGACTGAAATCATATTCTGTGCCTCTGTGTAAGAAAGCAGTTATCTGTCCTAATCAATAACCATTGCCCTACAGAGAGCTCAAACTGATTTAATCGCGTAAATGTGATCACTGGTAGTGTTGTCTGGGATTAGGGATAACTGATTTTACAGAACTGTCAAAGGAACAAGTTAATATGAAAGAATGTATGGATATTTGCCAGACATCAATCATTTACAGCCCCATGGAGATATTAGGGTGTGGTTAAAATACATTGTTATTCAGACCTGACCATTCTATAAGTCTATATTCATGTTAATATAATTTGTGATGAATTTACTTGATGGTGATGCCATTGACATTTGCATAAAGTGAGAGAAGTTTGTAGGAACAAGATTTAATTTTTTTTTTACCTTTCATGTTTGTTATAAAGTCCCTTGAAACAATAACTTCACTAACTGCATTATTTGCTCTTCACCCTCAGTGACCCTATACAGTAGTAGCCACCATGGCAGAAGCGCACCAGGCGGTGGCCTTTCAGTTCACCGTCACCCCTGATGGCATTGACCTGCAGCTGTGCCACGAGGCTTTACGCCAAATCTACCTTTCTGGCCTTCACTCCTGGAAAAAAAGGTTCATTCGCTTCAAGGTGAGGGGTCTTAGACTTTTGTGAGAGCAAAGTCCGAAAGGGTTTCTGCACAGTATGAGGGTAAATCTTGACTGGATTCTTGTTACTCTATTTGTCATCCATTGATTATCTTATAACAGCTTCTGTTCATTTCTGTTCTCAGTAAATATTTAGCTGATAAACAGCTTTATAAGGGCCTCAATAATGGATCACAGTGAAAGGTCACCCATTCTTACACAAACAGTCAACAGTGACTGTAACCTTCCTGTCTTTTCTTTGTGTCCTAGCCTTTGGCCTAGTTGTCTGTTTACAAACAGTCATACTGAGCCACTCAAACCGAAAGACCTGCTTGCATTTTCAAACATTTCTCTTTTCTTTAGATGTCTTTAATTAAAAATATGTTGCAGAGTGTTTGTTGCAGTGTGTGTTTTAAAATTAGTGATTTTATATCTGTATAGATTCTTTGTTTTCTCTGATTCTGATGACCTTTGTAACCGTACATTTGGTTTACTATTCACAGAATGGGGTGATGACAGGTGTGTACC
>JAPXVT010000010.1:378438-392653 GCA_029823135.1 Acanthurus reversus
GAATTTAATTGGACGAGAGCATATTTACCAACTAATCTAACTATCAACCAGTCGACCAGCAGACTACAGCCCTACACATAACCATTTTCTCTAATGCAGCCATCAAGTTTAAATAATCTCGACCAATAGTGTTTTAAGGGAAGAAGATGCGTTTGAACAGCTTTTCTTTTGCCAGTTTTCTTTTTTGTCATTTCACTGACAAAACAAAACTTACGTAAATCTACTTAAGTGATGTTGTTATTCTCGAATTTCACAAGATTTCAGTTGAAACCATTATGCGTTTAACTCTACTACATCCTGACAGGCTGATTTTTTACTTTGTAGGTCAATATTTCAGAAGTATTTTAGCGAGTTTCGGGTAGGCCTGTGGGCCTCATTCACTGTCACAAAATGAGGCCTTTATATACACAATATGGTATGTAGAGCTATTCGTTAATTTAATGATTCTGGGGGCCGTTATAAAGACAGATACTTCCTGTATTCCAGGTTGACAAGCTAATGCATTCAAAATTGTACAAAACACGAACAATGATGTAGTAAATGTGTTCATAACGTGCCGTTTTGAACCAAAGTACCGCTGAAAGTTCGCTTCAGATTTGCTCATTTTCTCAGTGAAGTTTGGTGCAGTGAGGCAGCGCTTTTCTCTCCTCCTCATTCACCACATCCAAGTCACGACAACACACGTCTATACTCCACAGGGGGTCCCTCAGATAAAACCCTATCAGGTGTGTGTGTGTGTGTGTGTGTTGGGGTGGGGAGGGAAGGGGAGGGGAGGGGGTGGAGAAAGCAGCAGAGGAGAAGCCGGGCGGGCTCCAGCTGTCCTGAGCTCCTCTCAGCTACATCCACGCTGCTGTCTGCTTGACTGTAGGTCGATTAGCTTTGTCCCACCACCGTGCACGGTTAACACCAACATTACACCTGCACCATTAGCATCATACTAACCAGGTTTTCTATCGCTGCCTGCTCCAGAAACTTCTGTGCCGCCTCCAGTTCATTCCGATCTAAGGAGAGAGAGGGGAGAGGAGGGGGAGAGAGAGGTTATTCAATGTAATGTTAGCTAATTAGCTGACAGGTATGGTTAGCAGGAAAGCTAACGTACGACTTATACGAAGATCTTTTAAGAGTCATCAATTGGGCGTGTAAACAGGGTAAGCAGCAATTCTCAACAAAATATATAGCACTGGTAATAAATATCTTCCCTAATGGGCCACAGTAAAGTTTCATTTCACTGATCGTGCCCTCGGTCTGGTTGGAGAAACACGGCGAAGCACCAACGTGCGTGTTAGCCAACGTGAAGCTGGAGACTCACAGTTAGCATGCCGACATTAGCCGGCCACCGGAACCCATTTGGAGTGGCAGAAATAAAGTTTTTTAGACAAACAGCAAACCAGTTTAAACGACATTAACTCAATTTAAAGCAATGGGATATCATTACTATTATAACTGGAGGAATTTTCTCTTCTCACAGTGGCTCAAAAGTAACGCGAGCCTGGACAGGCGTGCTAAAAAGCGGCCGACAGATTGAATGATACAAGCTAACAAAATAGCAGAGCCGCTACATCAGGCATGGGCAGGGTCGCCACTACTATTCAGCTAACGTTACATGCAGCTGTCAGATTAGCCTCAATGAAGCCAACGTTACATCGTCAATATTATAATAATTGAGCATATGGAATTCATCTGAGCAGACATGCAGTGTAATTAACTTATCAATCTGTAATAAAATGCCTGCCAAAGTGCTAAGTCACCAGCGTTATAGGTGGGGAATGAGGCCGTTACGCTAGCTGGGTTCGCCTTGCAAGCTAACAGTTAGCTAGCGAAACATTTCCCTCCTCCCTACTTCAAACTTTCACCGGTTCACCGGAGCCGACCATCACTACGCTAACGTTGCAGCAGTCGTCCCTAGATGCGGCCTCTGGTGACGGACATGGTGTGTGGGAGTGTGTGGTGCTGATATTTACCTGGAGAGACCGTTTTTTCGAGGATAGTGATGAGCTCCATTCCGTCCACCGGCTGCCGCTCTCTCTCTCTCTCTCTCTCTCGCTCACTCTTCACTCGGTCGCTAACTCGATAGTTTCGGTTGCCGCGCAGCGCTCACAGCGGATTATATTTCTTCCACGGAGCTCAATCGGTGCCAGCCACAGGGCGGGTTCAGTGGTTGATAGAAGGGCGGAAGTTCCCCGGTGTAAGCTCGGCGTTTTCACTCGAAAGGTGCGGGAAATGTTAACGACCGTGGCGTAGAGTGCGTTTCGTAGCCACACAGCCGCCCGTTTGCATCCTGTGTTGTCGGGAGGGAAAGGGCCGCGCGCTTCACTCCCGCGGAAGGATATCACGCACTGACGCAAGGCAACGTAATGCCGTCATAAACTATCTAATATTTTCTTTAATTTTGTTCCGTACGGTAACCAAACATCCACAAAATGCGATTCACTCTCTCCACCAATATAAACATCGTTAGCAGCGCGGCATAAGTCTGTAAATTTAACTGAGCGTATTTAGGCCTAGAACATTTCTTTACAGGACAATGGATTATGCTTTACGGATTTTGAATAATTTAGTTTAACAATAAAACAGAGCCGTGACTATTTATTAAAGCTACACTGCGTGTGATCCTGCGCGGACATTAAAACAATATCCTACAAATTTGACAAAGTTAAATATTAACTTAACTCATGACGTCCAAATTTATAATTCATGCTTTAGCTATACACACTAACGTTAAAGAAGATTTTGAGACAAATCCAATTTCACAACAAAGTTAAGTTTACGAGGAACTCATAAACGCACCATCAATGGCCTACTTCCCTGTCATCTGTCTCCCGCGCGACCCCGTTTTCTCCGCTTTCGCGCGCTCAGTCTCGCGCGCGCACGTGTACATTTATGGATACACTTGTTTGCTGCCAGAAAAGTTAATAGTTACCAAAATAACGCGAGGAAATAAAAGAGTGGCAAACTTTTTATCTGTATTAATTATTCGTGACACTAGTTGTAGATTATTTTAATGATGGTAAGGAGGTACACAACAAATAGGCCTAGTCTATCCAAGTTACACCAGAAATCACCAGTTTTTCAGTAGAGCTACACTTGTTTTAAGTTTTCTGTTCAAACACAAGTTTGAGGTATTTGTACTTCACTTAAATACTCTGTTTTCTGTTTTTCAATACTTCTACTGCTCTATGTTTAGACTGAAGTTTCTCTGTAGATGAGTATTTGTCTGAGTTCACATTGCTCAAATCTAATTTTTCCCAAGAATTGAGTCTTAAATAGGCTGTTGAGAGTTAAATAGACTTGAAATCTATTTTCCCTTAAACCTTAATTTACTTTGTTTCTTTCCCCTCAAGTAGCCTATTTGTAGTTAACAACTGTTTCATCTCGTCCTCCTTCTTCAATATGAATCATTAGGTAAAGTGTAGCCAACTTAACAATTTGTTTTAAGTTTTTTTTTATTGTAAATGCAGTTTTGTAAAAAGCTGTTTGTTAAATAACTTTTTTTTTTTACAGTTGTTAACATAAGTGAGAGAATTTCAATACCAGTGCGAGTTAATTGAAGTTTACTTATTTGAAGACATTTCTAGAATAAAGTGACTTTTTTTTGTTATAGAGCAGAGACCTCTTCTTCTTCTTCTTCTTCTTCTTTCTCTGCATAAGTTATGTAATGGTCCAGTGGAGGAAGGAGTTTTCAGTTCCTTTATCTGAGTAAAAGTAGCAATACAACAATTAATGAATACTGTACTTTCTACAACTACGATCGTAATTTAAAACAAACAGTTAACTCAGCTCAACCTTGATCAGCTAACAGGGAAATGTTGCTTACATGTTGATGCACGGCTTATAAAATAATGAATGACAAATATGTCATCGTATTTAACAAAACCAACACTTTTACCGTGGATACTTTACTTTTCACTTCTCATCAAAAGGGCCCAACCACATACATAGCCTACACTGGTAATAAGATTCCAGTAATATGATAATTTAACAACAGGGGCCAATGATGCGTTCAGTAATTTGACTTTTAAATCTTAAAGCACATTTTTCAGTTATTTCTTATAAACAAGTAAATTTAAATTCAAACATTTACTTGTACTGTAGTTATTCTACATTGTTACACTGCTATGTTTCTCAGATAATTTGAATACTTCTACCGCTGCTGCCTGCCTTTTACAATGTATGTTTTATAAAGTCTTTGTGTAAAATCTTAAAATAACTAGCCAGTCAAAAATACATCATGCTCCTTCTCCCACGTTTTTAATCTACCAGATATATCTGCAATTAAACTGCACAATTTGTCTTCTTCTTTTTAAACAAACAGAAACACGGGACATAAAAACAAACCCATTGCTTCTTTATTAGTAAGTCATTTTACAGTAGTCACTCATATGTAGCTGCCTTGAGTTGGTCTTTTTATGTCACTTTTTACATTTTGTTCCAACATCTTCCTCATTTTTTCATCAACACAGCGGAAGAGTCATGGACAAAGTATGAAAAAGAACAAAATCAAACAAAGAAAAACTGGGAAAAATGCCCCTTTTCACAACAAAAACTACATTTGGCAAAAGGCGAAGATGAAGGTGATAATGTTGATGATCCAGTGCATCTTTAGAATAAACAATAGACATGAGAGATTCAGTTTTTACTAAGAGAGAAGATGAGATATGTCTGGACGTCTGATCGGATAAGAGCTTTTAGGAGTCAGGGATTATCGTCCAATCAGATTTGATCTTCCCACCTGTTGCTAGGTGAGGTGTGAAGCTGTGATATGCATCATTAACAGAATATGTGAGGCATCGGTCCCCTCTTTATAGTCACAGTAAAAAACAAACGAACAAAAAAAAAAAAACCCCTAACAACATCACAGCTGAATACAAAAAATAAAGTATAAAAAATGACCCATTCATTTTTCCAACACAGTGAAACATTGATCTGGTGTGTTTATGGCACAACAACGCATTTGACTGGCGAGCAGCACAACATCATGGCATTTAAAAAATTTACCAGCTAATACTTTTTATTTCCTGGACAACAGCGGGTCCAAAACCTCCAACAGCGAACAGGAACCGGACAAAGGATGATGCATTACCTTTACTGCACTGCTGCAACTTTCCTTGACAATAAGATGTAACCAATGCTTTATTTCATCCGGGTCAATCGAGTGTCCCCTCACAACTTCTTCAACCAGTGGCTCAAAATTTAAATATTTTAGGTTTGCAACAACTGACTTTTCTTTTCTTTTCTTTTTTTAATAAATGCAGTCACCAATTAATTGACTAGTTTTTGGTTTGAATAGCCTATTAATCTTTCTTGTTATATAATAACATCAGACCTCCTTTACTTGTTCTGTAGCAAGCTAAGACCAGTTAGGTAGCCAGTGTCTGCTTGTTTTGCTGATGAGCTTACAAGATAGCAGAGCACGTCTAAGTATTGGAAAATGAATTAGCATAACATAATGGTGGTTTTCACATTCATTTTTCAGGCTGAATTTTAATTTGCCTTTACTTTTTTGTTCTTTGGGTTTATTTTTTAATTGCAGAAATGAAATGATAAAACCAGCGAGCTAATATGCACCTGTGACAAGCACCATCGAGCTAACAGGGAAATAGCTTAAGAACATTTGACAAGCCAGCATAAGCTTATAAGGCTTACTAATGCATTAATACGTTAGATTTAGTAGAGGTCTGAACTTTCCAAAAATAGTCTTTTTTTTCTCTCGAAACAACTTATTTATGAGGAGAGAATTACATGTTACTAAGAATAGGAACCAATGATAGCATAACTCATCCCCATAACTTCATAATGGGGTTTTTCTGCCCTTTGCCATACAGTAATTTAAATATTCTTTACTTTTTCATTCTTCCATATTATGTGATTAACATTTCCAAATGTCCGCTGCTTCTGTTACAAGCTAACATTAGTTAAGCTTGCTAGTGTTAGCTCGTTACCTCGGTATGCTAATATGCTTAACAACACAGCTCATTAATAATGTAGATCCCAGGTGTGGCAAAAATTAGGATACTTTGAACCACAAAAATAATAAAAATTAGCTTGCTAGCTAATGTTAGCCTGACAAGGATGATGGCTGCTTTCCTGCTTGTCCTCTGATAACAATTAAAGATGTAGGATAGTATTTGTTTTACATCTTTGTTTTTCTGAAGCGCAGTGCAGCAGAGGTAATGCCACAATAACCAGGAGAAACTTACCAGGTAGCTAATGTGAAACTATGAGGCTAACATGATAATGTGAAGCTAATGTGGAACAAGCAAACCAAAATGTTAGCCAGTAAAGGCGACCCTGACAAAGCAAATACTCAATATTTTTTCATCATTATAATAATTGTAGTCCATTATTAGTTTGGCTGTTGTTTGATTTGTCGCGTACATGTGAAAATAGGACAACATGAAGTCAGATGTAAATAAAATGTCTGATTCCCCCTCCTGTTATTGCCACTGCCTCACATGGATGACAGCCAGTTCACACACAGAAAGGTAGACTTCGGACCGTATCACTGAGGTGTCTGAGGACAGGATATGAATCTGATCAGCTTTTTACTTTTTGCACTATCAGACACATCAGGGCGTCACTTGCAGCCAAATTCTGGGGATTCTTATGGGGAAAAAAAAAATCAGCGTAACTTGCAGTGATCTCTTGGTTTTATGTGATACATTGAAAACAATTGATGGATTTTTCAAAACTGAGGCCCCTGAAAAAAAAAATACAGACGCCCATTTAAGCCAAGAACACATAACACAGATGAAAAGTTAGGAATACAAAATGAAAATACTCTTAATGGTTTTAACTGAAACAATGTGACAGCAAATCAAGAGTATGAGGTGGGCTGAAAGCATAGCTTTCGACCAAAGTATCTGTTGATTTTGAACAAATCAAAATGACAAATGTGACGAAAATGTCGGAGGATCATGACTTTATCAACACAGATTAGAGTCACAATTATGGACCACAATCAAGCTTATGTGATAAATCATGATTAGGATTTCTTTTTCCAAAATCTAAAATATAAGTCATATACTTGGAGTATTTTTACTTGTATTATTCCTCACTTCTCATAATTTAAAAATGGATGGGGCTGCTGGATACATAAAGGAGTGTGAAATGCTAAACAAACTTTTCTCTCTTGCAGGAAAGCGGGAATGTGTGTTTGGACTGGATGGGAGTGCTGCTGGCACAAAATAAATAAAAACCTGATTTAAAGATTAAAAAAATACTCCTGAGAAAACATGATCAGTAACTTCCCAAAAGAACCTGATCGGAGGTGATGAACATAGGCAGACAGACGATGAAGGGAGCAGGTACAAAAAACAAAGGAGAAGATAAATGACTGAGGCGAAAGTTAAAGACACTGAGGCTCAGTTTCAAACACACCCGCTGCTGTCGGTCTGCTCTCTCTCTTTCACACACTCTCACACACACACACACACACACACACACACACGAGGAACAGGAAGGGAGAACCCCTCAAACCAAAACCACACCTGAACAAGCGTCCCCTGCGTCACTGCCCACAAAACAGTCTTCACCAAACACTGTCGCTCTGATCAAAGCCGCCTGCCTGTGAGCAGTTTAAAGAACAGTCTGATGTTTCATGTCCACATGGAGCTGTTAGCCTAGCTTAGCATAAAGACTGGAAGCAGGGGGACACTCAAAAAGAGCAGAGATCCTCCTCCCAACATTTCTAAGTTAGATTTGAATGCGACATGGCTGTGCAGCAGTTAGCTTCAATGAGATGAACTGCTGCAGCTGGTCATCACAGCAGACATCAGTTTAACCTGTGGTTACTGTCACAATGTTGCTGATTTTTTCTGAGTCAGAATTCCTCCAGTTTATTTAAACGCAGTTCTATGTGTGTGCAGGGATTTGACGTTTCTGTTTCAGTGGAGGATGAATCGATGCTGCTGAAGGCGGATTCTTGAGCAGTGACGGTAATGACATCAGGACGTTTCAACCTCCATTTGACTGAGAACACTCGGAGCACGTACAGCTACAGCTGTGTTCTGCCTCTGACAACTGCAGGTTCTTCATCAGCCTGGTGAGGTCACTTCCTGTTTTCTGACTCCAGGGACATGAACACCTCGAGTTGATTTGAATTGTCTTTGCATACACAACCCTGAAAGGACCTCGGGTTCATACATGTACTACAGACTGAAAGCTTCATGCTCTGCCTCCCTGCAGCATTTACACAATCACAGCTAACACTGGTCTCCATCTCACACACACGCGCTCACACACACGCGCACACACACACGCGCACACACACACTTCTAACAGCATGTGAATACATTCAATAAGATCTGATTTCACTGATTGCAGCCAACACTAAGGGATAAATGTGAGGATAAATTCTGAGCAGACATTTCTCTCTTGAATGAAGCGTTTAAAACGTGAGGGAACTTTTCCCACATTACTTTTGCTCTCTAAACTTTACTCATGCGACTTCTCTTTAGGAAACATCGACCATCTTCACGCTCTGAAAGGCGTCCTCAGGAGCAGCTGCCCAATCAGACTACAGCTGTGACGGTTCATTGAGTTCTTGATTGACAGAAAATGACTAAGCAGCTTTTTTTGATGACTGAGTTGTCATTTTTCAAGCCAAGTGCCAAAATGTAGTTTAGCTTCTCATTTCCTTGTCTTACACAACAGTAAAGTGAATGGCTTTGGATTTTGAAGTGTCATCTGTCACTGAAGAGGTCCGTGCTATTTTCTAATGTTTTACACAATCAATCAGAGAACAAAACCAACAGATTGATCAGCAGATGAAAGCCCGACACATATTAGACTATCTTGAATGAACTTGTTGGAAACATAACTGTGAATGTGAGTGTGAGGCTTTGTGTTTCCGTTCAGTCTGAGCTCCAGTCGACTGGTTCACACTGTGTGAAAAGTAAAGACAGATTAACACAGGAAGTGATCTCTGAGTAAAGTTACTGACAGTGCGTCGTCCGTCCATCTTAATGCACATATTATCCATCTACAGCACTTGACAGACATGTGAATGTCTCTGTGGACAAACAGAAAGGGGTGTGATGGTTAACTGACCGGACTTCATACACTAAAGATGCCTTTTCAGAGCGACAGTCTAACATTTCAGAGCAATTCACTCACCCACATTCACATGAGAAATGAGTACCAATTCAGAGACACAGATGTTTTTAGCCTTGCTTAGCACAAACACTGGAAGCGGAGGGAAACTGTTAGCCTAATTAAAAAAAAGCTGTCCAATTACACTCAACTTCTGATGCTGCGCGAGGCACGAATATAAGACTGTCCTTATTTTAAAGTTGAAACATTGTTCCCGGAAATGAAGCTTCTGATTCTGACTTCCCTGTAGGAGGGGGTTTAAACTAACATCACCTTTCAAACCACAACAACTTAATCTGACGACGTCAAGTTTTGAGTTTCCACGTTTCCTGTTCTGCAGCTACTGACGAGCAGGTGGATGCCTGGCATGATGATTGGTCGTCGGATGGAAGGACGGAAGGAAGGAGAGAAGGAAAGGAGGGAAGGAAAGGAGTGTTGGGCGGTGAAGTTTCAAAGGTTAAGGTCATTTACAGTAAACTACAGATATATACACACACCCAAAATTGTACAGAGAACAAATATGTACATGCTCAGGGTTTCTATTTTTCAACTATTACCGACAACTTTTCCCAAAATATGTTTCTCCTCCTCGTCTTCTCTGTGGTCACCGTTGTTGTCGACAAAACAAAACTTTTTCCGACGTCAGGAGAAATGTTACACAGGTCCCTCCTCCTCCTCCTCACCTGTCTGTAGTGTAATGAGGTGGGAGGCGGGGCTTGAGGTCCGTCTGGACCAATAACTCAAATGTCACCTGACGTGGAGGACAACTTTAGCTGTTCTTTAGCAGCGTTCTGTCTTCAGGAGGACAGGAGGACGAGGAGGCTGACGAAGAGCAGGAGGAGGACGCAGTGAGTGTGGTGGTGGCAGAGGAGGAGGACGATGAGGTGGAGGAGGAAGAGTTGTGGGAGGGGAAGGAGAGCAGCTGTCCAGTCTCAGAGGAGAGGAGGGAGCAGGAGCGCAGGTCCACCGTCTGCAGGGAGGTGCAGCGCCGCAGCATGGGGACACACTGCTCCGTCACCTTCACACAACCTGAAACACAGAACACTGTCAGGACGCCCTAACGCAGCAGACACAAACGACCACACGCTCAGTCTACGCTGATGATGTGCTGCTTTATATGTGAGCTTACGCTGCACATTTGGAGGAAGTTACATTTAATTTCCCAACAAAAATGATAAAAAACACATCCATGTGCCATTGTTGCACTGCAGACACGCCGCTTTATTACCATGAACATTAATACAAACATACAAACACACACACACACACACACACTCACTGTAGGTGATTTTTACTAAATATCACAAACACTCACTGAATACGCAGTAGAGCAGCATATGTGGATTCATATGCTGCTGTTTAAAGAAATTACTGAACTTTCTGAAAACATGGAACCGTTTATTTGTGAGGTGTTTTTAAGATTTACGTCCTCAGGTGGAACCAGTGAGAGCCGAGAGCCACGGACAGGAAGTCTGATAGTATTGAGAGGCGGACAGAGATGTTTTTGTTTACATCTAAACATAAAATGATTACAAGTATACATACAAAAGCATCAAACTTTACTTTTACTGTTTACTACTTAATATTTCCCTTTGAGGTGCTTTTATTTGAAAACATCTCTGTTGTCTGAGGTTTTAATACAGTGGGGAAGTAATGAGTCCTAAAATCCAGAAGTCATTTAACATTTTTGCACTTCCGGTTCCCTCGTCTCGAAGTCTGTATGTTTGTTGAATGGGTTTTCAGTTAAATGGAAATAAGGTTAACACATGCTAAAGATATTTAGACGTTCTGTTCTGCAACATAAAATACAGTTTTTGAACTTTTAAGGTTTCTTAAAAAAGGCAGTTGATACCAAGTGGCTCTATGAGACTACAGTGTTTGTCAGAGACGTCAGACGTTATCACATGAAAAAGGAACATATCTATAATATCATTGGATAATAGCAATGGACACAGCCATGATCGCTACCTAAATCAGGTCACCCTAAGAGGAGAGAGTTTTGTAGAAAAGTGCGAAATCAAATCAGAAGCTGAATGCTTCAGGTTGACGTTTCAGTCATGTGATCACCATGTAGTTCATAGCCTAACAATAGCTTTCTGCTTCTGGCGATTTAAATAATACTATAAGTATCATAAACTTGAGTTTGTCACAGAGCTGATTTTTGGCCGTAATCCAAAATCCCGTTCATTCATTCCCATAAACTTTTTACCGACAGAACCAGTGTGACGCTAACTTCTGGGTTGGCTGACACCACTCTATTGTCTGGGTGTTAAATAGCATCTGATAAGGCATCTAAGACAAATGTGCTCTGATTCAAAGACAATCTCCTCCAACATAAAACAGATATTAGAAATAAATGAGTCAGCAAGTTCTTACCTGCCAGGTTGATGTGGGTGAGGCTCTCTCTCAGGGGGGAGATGGGGGAGGTGAGGGTGTGCACCGTCTGGTCTGTGATGTTTCCGCAGTGACTCAGGTCTAACCTGGTCAGGTGAGGAACGTAACGCACCAGGAGACGAGATGAGGCGTCCGTCAGGTCCAAACCAGCCAATCGCAGCTCTGTCACGTTCTGGAAACGCCCCACTCTGGTTTCACCGTGAGCTGATGGACCAATCAGAGAGCCGAGAACAAAAGAAAGACAAAGTGAATGAAATGTTCCACAAAAGGTTTGTTTTACAAATTTTTCATGTGGGTTTAAGCCTTTCTTTCCATATGAAACAATCAGCAAATTAAAATACCCTGGACTTCTTGATTAATTTGTTCATTTGTTTGAAAAACTAAATTCCTTGAGTTCAAAAGCCCTTAATTAACAAATCAAGGAGCTAAGAGAAATACGATATACATAAATAATATACATGGATATTAAACTGAATTATCTTAAAAATATTTTTAAATTTAAAGTAAAAGTCATGTGTTGCTATTCCTATAAAGAACTGTTATTGACAAATTCAAGTCTGTGGTCAATTAATGGATTAAAACACATAACGAGGTTTTCATGTGTTTCAGACATGTTTAATGTTAAACGTCTCTCAGGCCCTTTTCATGCCAAAGTCTCCATAGCAACGACTCTACTTGTGTTCTACCCTGCGGCACTGAAGGCTTTTTTATACAAGGCTCGATATAATTTGGCGCGTCTTAACAGAAGACAAGCATAATCATTATGAGCTACGGTTTCACTTTTAGCTTTAATAAAACCTCAGGCATGAAAGATGTGTCAGTGTTGGTGTTTGAGCATCTCTCACCTGTCCTAGTGTCAGGTGGGGGAGCCAGCAGCTCTCTCAGGTGTGAGTCTTTGAGGTCCTCCACTCTGCTGAGGTCCAGCAGCTTCAGACAGGGACAGACGGCCTGACACAGAGCAGAGACCGCCGGCCAAGGACAACCAGACACATTCAACTCCAACAGACCTGAGCAGAAAGGAGACCACAGGTGAGACTCACAGGTGAGCAAGGTGTGAAAAACAGCTCACAGTCTAGGGAAGCTCCTAAACATGTTGAGTTTACACCACCAGTGACATGTTGAGACGTGTTTCTGTTTGCACATTTAAAAAAGTGATATGATATTAATGATACAAGAAACTATTGATACAAGCAGGTGAGTTCAAGAAGGTTTGTACTGTAGAAGGATCATCATGCTGAACAGAAACTGGTGGCAGCACCTTGTAAGCGGTTGATGAGCCACATTAACTGTTTCTTAGAGATGTTGGTATATCCCAGGTTGAGGGAGACGGGCTGTCGGCGGATGATACCACTCAGCATGGGGGGGGTGATGGAGCGCTGCCGGCTGAGATCGATCTGAGTCCACAACCGTTTATCACAACACCTGTGAAACAGAAGAAAAACAAGTTTTACACACTAAAACAATATTTATTTATGGTCAATAATATGTTTGTCTGGTTAATTTGCGGAATAGTCGACACTGGCCTACAGCCAACAGGGTGTCATCAGTCTGTGATGTCACTCACCAGCGGCTCCAGGTGCGGCAGACTCTCATGCAGACACACAGCTCTCTCTGGCTTAGGTGAGTGAACACTCTGAGCCACACGTCACGTGTCATGATGTGGGAGGAGCCAGAGTCCAGTGGCAGGCAGCTGGGCTCAGGGCAGGTGGGGGGAGGGCGCACCAGGTGTCTCTCCATCTGAACAGGTCGGGGGGGTGAGGGTACAGCTGGTGGGCTGCGCTTCATCATCTGAGAGCGCGGGGCGAGGCGGGACGGCTGCGAGCAGGGAGATGCCGCCATTGCTGACATCATCAGGCCACCTCCCCCCAGGCCTCCGCCCCCTCCTCCCCCATTTGAGGTGGGGATGGAGGAGGTGATGTTTCTGGACGTCTGGTTTTTACTGTTGCTACGGATCTTGTTGCTGCGGCTCCCACTGCCTTTGTTCCCACCCCCTCCTCCCCCACTGTGTTTGTGATTGGTCAGACCGCTGCTGGCATTCTCCTTCTCCCCTCCCTCCCTCCCGCCTCCCGTCCCACCTCGTGTCCGTCCGTTGCGCGTCTCCTGCCCATTGCTGCGCATCTTCCCCGTAAAGCCATCATGCTGTGAGGACGGAGGCATCTGATTGGAGGAGAGAGGTGAGGGCGGGTGGAGGGAGGCGGAGTTTTTCCTGGTCCTGTCTGAGGTGGGCGTGTCCTCCTCCTCTCCATCCAGCAGTACTCCTTTCCTTCCCCGCATAGGTAACCCCACATCTCCCCCCACCCCTCTCCGCCGAACCTTCTCCCCCCCGCCCTGCTCCTCCTCCCGCACTTCCTCCTCGCCCTTCCCTCCCTCCCCCTCAGACTCCTCACTGGCGCTGAAGCCCAGTTCAGCCAAACGGCGCTCCCTCTCCCTCTCTCTCTCCCGCTCGCTACGACTCCTTTCTCTCTCTGCCCGCCCACCGCTGTTGTTGCCATAAACGATGGGAGGAGGTGGGGCCGGGGAAGATGATGAAGGGGAGGAGCCTCCTCCTGCCTGCTCCCCCCTTAGAGATTCATCTGAGTCAGACTCGGAGTCGGACTCGGAGCTGGAGGAGGACGACGACGAGGACTCAGGCCGACGCTCCAGCAGGCACATCCTCTTAAACCGCTCCAGTTTCTCTCTGTGATGGGAGCGCTGGTCTGCACTCGCTGTCCCCCCTGCACCTCCCCCTCCT
>JAPXVT010000010.1:658175-671596 GCA_029823135.1 Acanthurus reversus
GGGTCAAGAGAATGATAGTAATCTATAGTCGACTATCAACAGACTATTAGTAGACATTTATTTGTTAGGACTGTCTAATTAAAGTTAAAATCAGCTGAGAACAGTAAAAAGTCTATTAATTAACAGAACACATTCATGCAGTAATTATATGTGACATGCATAGTAATCACTTTTATTAAATAAAAAGTTTAGGTTTAGGCTCCAAGACTACTTGAACTACTGGATCCTTCTCAAATGTGTAGATCTCTTGTAATGCATTTTATAGTCAACTGGCCATCAGCTGAATGCATGTTACTTATGAAAGAGTGCTGTTGAATATTAACAGACACACTGTTGACATGCAACTAAGTATCAACAAGGGTCTATCAAATCCAAGTGTTACCCACTTTGGTTTATCTGTGACATCATATCTGACATGTGACATTCAAAGCTTTTGTCATGACAGGAAGTCTGCAGCCGAGCTGGTAGTTATCGTCTCTTCTCTTCAGCGGACAAAGCAGTTTGAGGCAGCGCAGTGGCTTAGTGGTTAGCACTGTTTCCTCACATGAGGAAACAGTCCAATATCTAGAGGGTCCTGAGTTTGGATTTGATACCCAGCTGGGGTAGGACCACTCTGTGTGGCGTTTGCATGTTCTCCCCCTGTCCTCCCATCATCGAAACATGCATGTTAGGCACATTAGGTTAGGTTGGCTCAGGACTTACCCTCCACTCTGACCTCACAACTTTGTTGTACAGTTCATAGCATAATGACATAAGGCTGCTTTACTTTGCTTGATATCGCTTAAAGTTGTTAATGTGGTGAGACCACTGAATCTGCATTTTTACTGTAAAAACTTTGCCTCCTTGTTTTATGTCAGTGATTATAAATGTGTCTGTATAAACATGGGCAGCACAGTGTCATAGTGGTTAGCACTGTTGCCTCGCAGCAAGAAGGTCCTGGGTTCAAATCCAGGTCCTTTCGTCTAGCATCAGGAGGGTCCTGGGTTCGATACCAGCCTGGGATAGGTTTGAAAGTTCTCCCTGTGTCTGCATGGGTTCTTCTCCAGGTATTCCGGCTTCCTCCCACAGTCCAAAGGCATGCAGGTTAATAAGTGATTCTAAAGTGCCCATGTGTGTGAATTTGAGTGTAAATGTTTGTTTGTCTCTCTGAAGTCAGCGCTGTGATGAACTGGTGACTTGTGTGCACCTAGAGTGTACCCAACTCATGGCCAGTTTCAGTCGGGATTGGCCCCAGCCCCCCACGATCCTGCAAACAATAAGTGGTTGCAGATAATGAATGAATGAATTAATGAATATAAATGTGTGAAACATAACAAGCTGGTTGAAAAGAGAAACAAATTCATGTTGGAGAAGCACCAGTAGGGGGCAGCATTGTAACAAATTAGGACTTTTACCTCCTTTTGGATCAGAATCTTGTCATTGTGTCACAATAATCTTCTTAATATCAAGATTTAAATATTATAGCATATATTACTTTATTATTTGATCAACAGATGTAATAGATGTTTTCTTCATTAACATTTTTTAATGTATTTCATCATTTTGTTCTTTTATTTTCTTTATGTTTTATTCTCTGTTGCTCTTTAATCTTTTAAAATATTAATCTTATTAAATCAGTTCCTCCTGCCTGCAGCATGAGACTGGAGATAAACACTGTAAATGAAAAACAGACAGGCACAGAGTTTGTTTAGACATTTTATTTATTTTAGATATTCAGATCCTTGGCTGAACGTCAGTGAGCAGTGATGGTGATTGGCTTTCGTCTGCTGCAGAAGCTCAGAGGTAGCTGCCGCGGCCAGAGGAGGTGGAGGAGGAGGAGACCACCTTTCCATTGACCATGTGCTCCACCACTGTCACCGTCCGCGTAGATGTGCTGGAGGAGGAGCTGAGGGAGGAGCTGTCGACCAATCAGAGCACAAACTGTGAGACTAACAGTTGAGGACTTCTCTGTCTGATGTTGATCTTCAATAGCTTATTTTCTGTCTTGAAGGTTTAAGTTTTTCAAAGCTTCTTCACTTCTGTCCTAATTACTAAATTGTTCATATGCTTTTACTTGTCCGCTGTTCTGATTCTTTCTGTCTGAAAATGTGTGAAGCAGGTGTGTGTGCTGAGTCTCACCTGCCGCTCGCCTGTCCATCCAGCAGCCTCCTGTACTCGGCGATCTCAATCTCCAGCCTCGTCTTGATGTCCAGCAGCATCTTGTACTCCTGACTCTGACGCTCCAAGTCGGCCCTCAGCTGGGCCAGCTGCTCCTCCAGGCACGTCACCTGAAGACAGAGAAGGAGAAGAGGAAGAAGGTTTGCTGTTGAAAGACGTCATGGAGCAGAAACAAGAAGTTGTTCAGCACAGATTCACACAGACACGCTCGGCCTCTGTCTCACCTGCATCTGGTACCCGGACAGCTGCATGGCGTAACGGTTCTGAGTCTCAGCCAGGGAGGCCTCAAGTGACGCTTTCTGCACACACACACACACACACACACACACACAGAGCAGTTATTGTCACGGTCCTCAGACTTCTAGGTTTCTCACTGTCTCTCAGGCTTTTGGAACTTTACATGTTTAAAAGTTTTAAGAAAAAAAAGTAAAATTTTCATCAAGGCAATTTTATTTTCTGATTTATTTTGAAGTTTGTTTGAACATTAAATCTTCTTTTTAGACTGAAACACGGGACGCTCACCATGCCCAGCATGGACTGCAGCTCGATCTCCAACGCCTGCAATGTCCTTTTGACCTCGGTGACCTCTGACCTGGATGTCTGCAAGGTCGTCGTCTGGATGACCACCTCTTTGTTCAGTTCCTCTGTCTGCAAACACACACACACACACACACACACACACACACGCACACACATGAACAAACCATACAGCCAACCCCTGCGCCCACAGGAAGTGATGTCAGCGTGTTACCTTGTTTTTAAACCAGGTCTCCAGTTCTCTGTTGTTCTTGGCGGTGATGCTCTCATAGTGTTCTCTGATCTCTGCCAGCACCTTAGTTAGGTCTTCTGACGGGGCGGCATCCACCTCCACATGGACCTGCCCGCTCATCTGAGCGCGCATGGCGAGCAGCTCCTGCAGACCAACATCATGTGACTGTTAGTGTGCTCTGTGTTCTTTGGCATTCATTGGTGGTTTCGCCTAAAACTGTGTTTTTTTAAACAAAGGGGGAGGAGTTGAGGTCGTGTGCTCACTGACCTCCTCATGGTTCTTCTTGAGGAAGACCAGCTCGTCTCTCAGACCCTCGATCCGCAGGCTCAGGTCCGACTTGACCAGGTTCAGATCACTCAGGACTGCCTTCAGCCCGGCGATGTCAGCTTCCACTGACTGACGCATGCACAGCTCATTCTCATACCTGCAGGAGGAGGAGGAGGAGGAGGAGGGACAATATCTCTGTTATGGGTTTGTTACAGCAGCTCCTTAGTTCCTGCTCACCAGCATGTTAGCTGCCAAAGAAAACAATCAAAACAAACTGCAACTACTAGTAGTTTTTCCACTACTGTACTACTACTACTGCAGTAGCTTAATGAAGGTTTGTATTCAGACGTATTTTCTGTCATTCTGGAACTGCTTCTTATCAGACTGCTTTCATACTGACAGTATTTGATGTTGAGTTTTTATTTTCATAGTTGGTCCCAAACTCTTTCAAAACATCTGTGGAGCTTTTGCATGTCATTAAAAACACGTAAAACAACCTTTTCGTGAAACAGAGGGAGGCCTTCATGACAGATGTCCTCACAAATAAGGAATTTTTAAGAAAACATCAAAGCAGAATGTGTCATTTTGATCTAAAGACAGAAAGTTGCTGCAGGACGAAACGAAAAACTTCCTGCAGCGTCTCTGAATTTTTCTCTTTATTAAAAACTGAGTTTCAAGTTACAGTGAAACCCTGAAGTCAGAGCTGCTGCAGCATGATGCAACAAGAATGTCTCACCTATCAAACATACACATGCACGCACACACACGCACGCACACTATCTAACAGATCACTGCTCTCATGTTGCTGTAGTTTCTGTGACATGTTCCCTTCATGTTTTTCTTCATGTGAGACAAACCGCAGCTGTTTCATTCACACCGACGTCTGATCACAGATCACAGATCAGCTCTGAGCGCAGCAGTCACACTCACTTTGTCCGGAAGTCGTCTGCAGCCAGGCGGGCGTTGTCGATGCTCAGGTGGATGCTTCCATTCACCCGGAGGGCATCCTGGATCTGCAGGAGACAAACGCAGCATCAGAGCTCCTTCATCATGCAACAAGCAACACAAACCACATGCATGATGTCACACATGACATGTTGATTAAGAGATGTCATTCATCACTATGACTGCTGATTGAGGGCACCGCAAACATAAGCTCAGTTGGAGTAACTCTATTGCTGTGGCTCATGTGTTGCACCTGCATGATGATCACATGACACCTGTGAGGATGAGGGTGAGCTTTACCTTGCCGGTGATCTCAGCGATGGTAGCGTAGTAGGCGCTGTAGTCCCTGGCTGTGGGGCCCACTTGGCTGTCCAGGAACTGTCTGATCTTCAGCTCCAGCTCGGCATTGGCCTTCTCCAGGGCGCGCACTTTGGCCAGGTATGATGCCAGGCGGTCATTCAGGTTCTGCATGGTGAACTTCTCATTGCCGATGACACTGCTGTCTATGCCGGACACGCCGCAGGTCATTGAGGAAGAGAAGCCACCCCCATAGCTGCTGCCCCCATAGCTGCTGCCCCCATAGAAACCGCCACCAACGGAGGCAGAGGAGATGCGGGACCCTCCGAGTATGGCTCCGCCATGGATGCTCATGGCTCTCTTGGCTGAAATCCCTCCGACTCCAGAGATGCCGACCGAAGAGCTGCCAGGGGTGCCACAGGTGCGGCCAGAGGTCCTGACTGATGTGGAGGAAGCAAAACTGAGCCTGGAGGCCATGATGGATGCTGAATTTCTGCTGTGACTGGAGAAGACACACAGAGGAGAGTGAGGAACTGCAGTGCTCTCGCCTCCTATTTAAATCCCCTGCAGCCAAGAAGTCATCAATCAGTCAGCAAATCGGGTGAGAGCAGCTGAGACAGAAAGCCAGGTATGCACACTGCAGGCCTGACGTAGGCGTGGCTGGGGATGGTCAGGGAAAAATCTAACCTTCAAACCTGTGTATTTGGTGACAATGCTGGCTTTTGTCTCTTAATTCTGATGTGTAAGGTCTCCACAAGCTCCAGGCTTTGTGTGACCTTTGGATGGCAATCACCAGGCAGAGACTTGCGTTCACAAAGCTGTCAAACAGGCAGGAAGAGGCACAGCTCAATTAAAGCCTGAGTCAATTTACTGATGTTTACTGCAGTGAAAGCTTCTGTAAATGTCAGTTGCTGTGGAATGAGCGTGGGCGGTGCAGATAATTACAGTCGCAGGCAGTTAAACCAGCACAGGTTACAAATAATAACAGCTTTTAAAATCACACATCCTCTGCAGCTGTAATGAAACCAGGTCAGACGGGGGTTAAACAGTTTTGTTCAGTGAACAAAGCTGGACTGTGGCAGCAAGAGGACCTGCAGGACTTTAAAAGGTCCAATCAGCTGCTCGACCAACAGCTTGAATTATACTCTAAAAAGTTACAGAAACAGGACCGAGGAAGAATCTCACCAAAATTCTAAACTTGTGTTTTTGCAGGTCAGATGTGTGCGTGCAAATGTTTTGTAACAGACTGACAGAAACAGTTTTTGAAAGTGTCGCAATAACACATTCAGTTTGTTTATGTTAGATTTCCTGATGAGGACGACCCACCTGCTGCCTCCAGGTGTGTGTGTGTGTGTGTGTGTGTGTGTGTGTGTGTGTGTGTGAGGTCACAGGTCATGTGTGTTACATTCACTCTCTGCAGGCTTCTTTCCTCTGAAGTGTTTTTGTGTCTGTGTGTGTCTGTGAGAAGCTGGCAACATTCAGCTCTTTTTCCAGACGAGAGGCAGCAGTGAAGAAGTGATGAAAGTCAGTGTTAACAACGTAGATATTTATTATACGTTCATGGTCATTAACCATTACAGCACAAATTATGAACATGCAAAACAAATAAAAAGTGTATAACTCCTGTGTGAAGAGGAAAATCAACCCCACTTGAACTCTTGCATGTCGCCTCCTCAGCAGCTACTTCACTAAAGTCAAAACTCATGAGCTGTGTCAAGTCCCTGCAGCAGCTCAGACATTGTGTGTGTGTGTGTGACACAGACGGGGATTATCCATCAGACGTGTTCTCACACGCTAGGTTCAGGTGAGGAGTGGTTGAACATCCAGCCGACTCCTCTGCAAAGATGGCTGAGTTTGTCTTCATATCAGTACATTTTTCTGGACACAGTTTCATCAGTGCCACCTCCTACATGAACACACTGCGACACTGAGCAGAAGGATCATGTCTCCATAGAATTCGTCGTCTTTGACCTGCAGAAAGCTGGCCACAGCAGTGACGATATTGAAAAGGCATCCACTGTAGCCTGGGCCCACACTGGAGACTCCGCCCACTCCACTGGGTGGACCTGATTCTCTTGGTCAGGTATTGTGCTTTGAAACTCTGATTTTTTTTGGTTGAACAGGCGATTACTCAATGAGCGGCGGGGTTGGGTATGGTGGGACTAAACTGTCAAGAAATATCTAACATTTCTACTGACAAAGCCACGTTACAGGACCAAAAACAGAAATGTGGTTGTATGTGGTGTCTTTATTAAAAAAAGCAGAATTTATAGGTGGAATAGTTGCTGCAACATGTCTGAAATAGTTGCTGCAACATGTCTGTTTAACCTGATGATCCTTTGTGCCAGCTCCTGCGGAAGGGAGACAACGTCTGTTCCAGTCTGTCGTCGGCAGCAAGAGACAGGAAGTACCGCTGTAGGTCCTGCTGTCTCTCATGGTAATAATGCGATATGATTTAAAGTGAAAGAAGTTTATTTGTCTCTTTCCACAATGCATGATGGGTCATGATCTCAATCACAACACAATATAACAACATCTATGTGATTATTTCACAGCTTCTGGAGACATTTTTGGATTTCGGGTGTCTTGCTTAGCCAGACTTCTTTCCACACACATTCCACAGTAGGTGAAACACCCCCTGGCAACATAATGACCGTTCATGATTAAATTTGAAAATGTAATAACCAGTGAGGAAGTGTTGGGGAAAATCTTAACCCCTCCCTCTCAGAATCGCTCAATGTGGAGACAATGGCTACGTCTCAAGTCTCTTAAATTGCATCCATGTTTCCCTCACTTGCGTCCTTTCCTTGCATCTTAGTCCTGCCCACTGTGGATGCATGGAGAGACGCAAGGAAACCAAAGTGAGGAGAGAGGAAATGAGGAAAGAAGTTTTAAGAGAAAAGAGACGTCCTTTCCTCGGTGGTGTCACAGGAAGCGACGTCCCTTTATGATGACACGGAGCAGCTGGATTTGCTGCAGAAAGTGGCTGGAGTGTTTAAAAAAAGAAAAAAAAAACGAGCTGGAGTGTTTCCATACTACTGTCTACTGTGTTTTGTCTTATTCAAATCAAATGATTTGGACATAACTGTCCATTCATAAATTTCCACAAACACTACAAATTCTATGTAGAGCCCCTCTTCCGTTTTTCCAATCTTCACTAATACCCGATATGACTTTTTTTAATGCATTATCACGCTGTGTTAAGTATCATTGCTCTCTGAACTCCTTCACCTTAGTAGCCCACATTTGAATTAATTCATTACAAAGAAGTGAATATGGGCCACTTGAACTTGAATTGCTTCTCCGCTATCTCATTTAAATGCTCCAGTTGTGGAGGTGGAGTTTGTGTACCTGATTGTTGAGCTGAGAAACTTTCGCAATCATCAAGGATTCACTCACGTATCCTCCCTCACTGCTCATCAATGATCGCTCTTCATTCCTCAGTGCACAAATAAGAGACTTGGGATGGTCCTTAAGATGGCGTTGCCAAAACAACTTCTGGTT
Source organism: Acanthurus reversus (assembly GCA_029823135.1). NCBI lineage: Eukaryota > Metazoa > Chordata > Actinopteri > Acanthuriformes > Acanthuridae > Acanthurus > Acanthurus reversus. The sequence continues at coordinate 666,115 of JAPXVT010000010.1, forward strand.
CAAGCGAGGATCGAGGAGCGAGGAAACGACAAATAAAAGACTTGAGACGCACCCAATGCCAAACCAAGAGAATCAAGTCCACTTGGTGGAGTGGGCTGAGTCTCTGTTCTGGGCCCAGCTCCTTCTTCAGCATGAGGAAGAGGAAATAGGCTGAGAGGTCACATCAGATGGATGTTGTCAGTTTTCTCAGACAGGGCAGATGTGTCATTTTTATTTACCTGAAACAGTAAAACCACAAACGTCATAAACTTTTAACTTTCTGCGGAATCACTCAAACAGTTGATGTGAGGGTAATGAGAGCAGCATAACTCATCTGCTTCTGCCTCAAGACAGGAATTTATCAATCGCCCTTTGACACTGTGTCCAGTTTGGGAGCACAGGTCATCATCTCTGTGTGGTGTGCAGCTGCACATCGCACAGTGCAAATGAGACTCTCTGTGATGATTTGAGTTTTAGCAGGAGAAAAAAGTCTTCACTTGTCTGAAGACATTCATGTACGTGAGAAAACTTCTGTGATGTGATCCAGAGGATTCGTTGCTCCACTCGTCCTCAGCATTCATGTGGACGAGACGTGTCCTTCTGAAGTTGTCAGAGGTGAACTATGGGCTGGGTGCTCAGATTTTATAACTGAATTTGTCTCCACAACAAATGGGAATAATTTACTTCCTGTGTGAGAAACAAGCAGATAGCAAATCTGAAGATGTAAAAGCAGAACTTTGTAAGATGAAAAAATAAAAGCTTGAGTTTCATCGTCTCTTTGCTGCAGATCGACTGAACCAAATGTTACATTTCTTTGTGGTTTCATACCTCAAACAGCATCGCAGAGCTGCTGTGGGAAAATGAAATTGACTGTTTGCTCTTGACCTGATATTCAAAGCCTCAGACCTGTTTGCTCAAACCCGAGTTGAGTCAGGACATGTGAAGAAGACTCAGAGTTTCATCTTCAGCAGTCTGACTCTTCTCATGTCACCCTGCCCATGTTTCACTTATCCCTGTTCAGCCCTCTGACATTAAACCTGGGATCAAGAGATTAAAAGGGCAAACTTGGAGGAAATAAAATGAAGGGAACAGTCGTCGTGTGGCTCTGATCCAGAGCGGACGGGACTCTTCGGTTTTAAACATGCTGACTCGTGTAAAAAAGGGAGAGGTTGAGCTCAAACCATGTGGCTTCAGTTCACTTTGGAGGCAGTTCATCAAAAACATCACAGCTTCAAGTGACATTTTGGCTGCAGGGCGTTTTCGTCTCGTAACACTGCTCATGTATGCAGAGGGATTTCTGATAAAAGCTTAAACCAAGCAGCAAAGAGTATAAATGTGAAGAATCAAAGATGAGCTGCGACAAGTCAGCAAGTTTGTTTGTTTAGAAACAGATTACAACATGAGAGTGAGTCCTTCAAACAGCAGCTCAGGCACACAGAGGCAACATTTTACTCTGTTTTATTTCACAATATTCACTAATGCTTTTTCCCAGAGGTCTGGCTGAGGTCAGAGGTCACTTGAGGATGTGCGACTGCAAATTTCTTTAATAAACACAAAAGCTCAGATTCCAGTAGAATTCATGTTTTCAGTGACTGATGATCCTGAAAAATGTATTGTAATGTATTGTTTTATGATTTATTTTGTGTTCAGGAGTCTCATCATGATGTGAATGAATAATTATCAACAATCCAATAAGAAAAATATCGGTGGCATTGATCCTCTCCAGGAAGGTGTCAACATGCAGCTCGACACAGTTCTGTCATCCTACTCATGTGGCCGTGATACAGGTGTGATACAGCAGCTTATTAAGTGCCAGGCAGACGTGGTGTACAGTCAGGCGAGGCAGGGCAGGCAGTGCCTCACCATGGCTAAGAAATGGGAAAGAAAAAGAAAGAAATGTAAAAATTATACATATAATTAATTTTTTCTTTTAATTTTGCATTAATTGCTGTTTTTTGTCCAAAAAATAAAAATAAAAAATAAAAATGTAGAATTAGTTGTTTTAACAATGTAATGAATGCCTCTTTTCAGGAGAGCTCGTTAACAAAGCTGGCAGGCAGCTGAGGCAGACACTTCTTCTGCTCTTCTCTGCCTTGAAAAGGCCTTTTCACACTGGATGCATTTTTTTCGTGCAAATAATTTGCATAAAAAAATATTTTTCTGATTAGACACAAGTATTTTCACACAGAAAGCGAATATTTTGTTGTGAAAAAGCAACCCTTTTGTTTTTCGGATCAAGGTTAATTTTTCTGAACTTTTTACTTTGAACAACTGCATCAACAAACTACAATGGTTGTTTGGAACGGACGTCAGTATGCTGATCAGTTGGACTATGCATATCACGAATAACATTACCTTACGTAGTTGACTTTTGGATGAGGTAACAATAGCCAACGTATGTTAATGTATAAGAAGCACTGTTAATTTTTTGCCTATCTAAGCATATGGCTTACACCCACTGGCTGTTAATGTCTGTGATGTGAAATGTTGTGTTTTTACTCAATATTTTGTGTTTGATGGCATTCCCAGACCAGTGCAGAGATATAATCTCTCCACTTCAACCTAGGCCTGCCCCGGGGCCTCCTCTCAGCTGGACATGCCTGGAACACCTCCCTAGGAAGGTAAGAAGAAGACATCCTTACCAGATGCCCAAACCACCTAAACACAAAGGAGCAGCAGCTCTACTCAGAGTTCCTCAAGAATGACTGAACCCTCTCACCTTATTCCTGAGGGAGATGCCAGCCACCCTCCTGAGGAAACCCATTTCAACCACTTGCATCCGCGATCTTATTCTTTTGATCATGATCCACCCTTCATGATTTAGCAGTAGGTCGAGAGCTCTCTTTTTGTTATCACGGTGCTGTAAAGCAAGTGCAAAACCCCTCCTGTTGCACCAATTCAGAGCATTTTTGCTGAAGACTCTGCTGAAGTGCAGAAAAAGCTAAAGAATGTTCGGTGGGAAAGCACCACGGCTTGTATTTAGGATGGAGTAGTTTTCTTTACTGTCTTGTAGACCAGCACAAAAGTCTTGAAGTTTCTAAGAGTTCAATAAGGCAGCCAGTGTAGTAATTGGGGAAGTGGTGAGGAAGAATATTGGGAAGTTAAATATCAGACTGATGGCAAGATTTTTGGAGAAGTGGCAGAGGTCAGATGCCAGCCACACGGGCTGTGGAAGAGAGAGAGTTGTAGAGGTCGAGGTGGAAGATGAAGAGCAGACTTCCCTTGCACTGCTTTGCTTCTCTCCCAAGAGAGAAAAGACAGGATCCTTCTAAAGATGCATTTACAAGAGCTGAAGCTGCCATGACAGTTCAGGGTCCAAATTCCCAGTTTCCTTCATTATCAATGCTGGCACCATAACTGTGCAGTCATCATGGGCATTATATATTTTAAGTAGATGGTAAGGAGGTTTGCCTTCTGCATTTCTGTGGCTTTTGACGGAAGAGTATAAAGGTGCACATACGTGAACAGGGGGATTTACAGCAGACCTACCTCACAAGGTATTATGAAATTAGTTTTGTGCATATTTTCTCACAAACCAAAGGTTACTTGCTCTTTATATGACATACAACAAGTAATTCTCAACACTTTAACAATATTTAGAATAGCAAAAATCTAAGTCTCCCTCACCATGAAGTTTCCCCTCAAGCTGGGCTGGAAGACTCCATCAAAAGAGCACTTGGAGTAAGAGCAGTTGTCAAAGGAGAAGATCTTTGTTACACTGTCCAGGCAGCTCTGATAATCTCCTGTGCCCACAACTGACACAGACATCTCAGGGTTAAACTGGTCCGGTCTATAGCTCTTAGTACATGGAGAATCAAAGACATCCTTTCCCAACTTGATAGATGTGTTGAACTGCTTCGGAAAGCAGGGATGGGACACTTGGCTCTTCACACCTTGAGTCTTTAGGAGGCAAAAAAGAAGAAAAATTAAGCATTCTTTTTGTAAACAGGGGAAGAACAGCATAGGGCCCTTTTTTTCTGTGCATAATTTCAATTATAAATTGGATTGCTCAAATTAAGCAATCTGATTGGATGTTAGCCCGGTATATACTGACAGCAATGACATCTCAATTCTTTTAGGCCTACACAATTGACCTTTAGCTAAGCCACGTCCCCCTTAGTTACTGTTGCTATGTCTGACAAGTTTTCAGAGCTTGCATGGACATCAGTTAAAATCATCAGCTTGGCTAGCTGACCGCTATCGATAATCAAAAGCATGTTTGTGGGGCAAAGCAACAGTCATTTTCAGCATTTGTTGGCAGTGGATCAAATTTAAATATATCTGAAGGTTTATTTAAAAATGCCAAATGTTTCATCCACAACTATGCCAAAAAGTAACACACTGTCTTGTGGTAACATGTGGGGGTAACATTAAACAGGCAGTCAGTACATTTAAAAATTGTTTATACTTTATAAAAACAGTAAAAACAATGAGCAGGCTAACTTTGCCTCTAAATTAATGTATAGCTGACAGACATGTGGCCTATCATAGCAACATGCTATTAGCATCACTTATTGGCTAGACATAAATAATTACAGGCTATAGATTTCTAGTCAATAAGCTAACAATTAACATAAGGTGCCTTGTTGGGCTGGTCACTTCACACTATGGTATTACGAATGTTAAACAAATAACAGTAACAGTAACAGGATAAGTTAAATAATGTAAAGTCTTGCTTGCAACATTGGTGATATTAAACAGGTAGCTAAACAAACAGGCTAAGTGCAATTATAGCAAACTATCGTAAGCTTAACACAACACCACACTTATTGCACACTTCAACAAATCAACATTAAATTTCCAGTTAAAGACAACAGACTTGAAGAAATAAAACGTTATTCACTTTGTGGCATAAACATAGGGTCCTAGAAACACGGTCTAACTGCAGCCTCTGCTTCTGTGAATGAGATTATTCAGCTGACCTTGGCCTCTGGCTTCTCTAGTTGCAAGTGACATACAGGCAAAAATCATGAACAGTGTGCAAGGTAGCTGACAGTACCTTAATAAAATGAGCCAGCAGTTTCCTCAAGAATTGGTCTTGGCCGTAGCACAGGTAACTATGGGTGTATATTCTGTAGGTTTGTCCATAAAGCATCAGCTCCATCACATCGTCCTTGTTCTCCACCTTTTCCGAGGTCTGAAAAGTAATCTGAGTGGATGCTCCACCTAAATCCAAAGCCCCAATTGTCTCTCTGCCTGGATTCAGCCAACGCCCTACAAAGCCAAACTGTGTGGCAAAAAAAAGGACATATCAAGACAAAAAAAGAAACAATAATAATGATTATTCAGGGGAAAGCTTCCAGCCAAAGACACTTTTGTTCTTTAAAAGCACCATGTTTAGTTTGATTTTTTTAGCAATGCAACCAACATGAGTCTATGGTTCCTTCAGCTGTTCATAGTCTTTCATTTGGTCCATCACTTCAATCAATCCTAGTCTTGGTGATTCTCTGACTTTTAAAGGAGAGCTAATATGCTTTTTCATCTTTTCTGACCTATAAATGCT
>JAPXVT010000010.1:817299-829392 GCA_029823135.1 Acanthurus reversus
TTTATCTGATGACTTTAGGTGGAGGCAGGCTAACACTTCCCATTGACTACCAGTGTTTGAGCTAAGCTAATTAGCGGCGCGCAAGCTCTGCCCGTCTCCTCCTTGTTACTGCAAACACAGTTGAAAGAATGGGATCTATCTTCTTGTCTGGAACTCAGGAGGGAGGCAAATAACAAATAGAAAAAAGCTGGCGAATGCCTTTCACGAAATGCGACTAACCTTGTGCCTCTACCCATCAAAGTTAGATGTGAATATGTGTCTTAATGGTCACTAGATAACATGTTTGTTTGGTAACTCACCAGTTTAGCTGGTTCACTGTTTTGCCTCGTCATGAGCAGCTAAGCTCTGATGGCTTCCCTCTGGAGTCACATGTGTCTGCACAGCTCTGTGCCTCCACGTCAGTGTTCAGTTTAAAAAAGGGAAATTTACATAAAAACTTGTTTCAGTCTCTTTTGACTCCATGGTGTTTCCCAACTCAAACCAGGAAGTCTTTCTTTCTTCCTCTCTCCTTAACCCTTAAATGAGTTAGAGCCACAACACAACAGCGCCCCCTTGTGTAGTGTTGATACGTCCCTTCCTCTCAGCTGTGAATCACCCCCATTTCCAGAAGACAGACACTCAGCGTAACAAGTTTGATTACATCTATTTGAGTAGAAGATGTCAGTTGTTGCAACTGTCTCCAGAGTTCGGGTCAGTTGTGTTCTGTCGTGTTGTTAACACTGTAAATCTCACGAAATGATTTTTTGTTTTAATAGGCATAGTCATCTGAAAATGTGCTTTGTTTTACAATAATGATATTATTAATTTATATTTACTACTTTATTTTTGGGGTCAGCTGGGGTCAGTGATTTTGTCGTCAGCCATCACACACTGACCTGGACACTCAGCCCAACATGTAAGTTAGAAATTGACAGAAGAATTTGATTCAAACTTCGTAAGTTTTCATTAATTCATAGAAGTCAGGACACAATGAGAAAGTAAACCTTCTGATAAAATACTTTTGATTTTCCTTTTGATTCAATGCACCAGCAGATATCAAATTAATATAAGTTAGTTAGTTCTTGATAGAAACCAGAGATGCAATAAAACAGTGGAATTAAAAGTGTGACTGTGATTCTGCACATCTTGGTACATCTATGATACACTCAGACAGCTGCTGACTGGTATTTTATACAGCAGCCACAGTGAGTTGTGTTGTGCTGTTGCAGATCTCTGCTCTGGCTGTAGGGGGCAGCAGTGACCCACTCACCTGGGAGCATCACAGTAAAGGAACAAACTCAAAGTCAATGTTCCCTCTGTATTGCATTCCAAATTTTTTGTTGCATTGTACATAAAACACCTGATAGAAATGTAAGAACGACTGTAAAGCACGAGGCCGCTGTAAACAACAGTTGAACAATATCGTATAGAAAGCCACATTCATACATTCAGTCGTGCATAAGAGAGAAACAATAACACTGTAAACAGATTTTAACATGAGACGTACCTGAACGTTTCATCATGTCTCACTTCAACACTTCGAATTAGAAAACAGGCAGGAGTATTAGGTATAAATAAGTATATCATCATATTGCATCATGCAACAACAAGGAAGAACCACTTGTATTGATTTCATCATCATCATCATCATCATCATCATGGCAACAACAAGATGCAGTTTGTTTTTCACAGTTGTATTAAGGAGTGCAGTAGATCTGATCTGTGCGTTACAGAGCGAATATGAAAAATCATATGAAGGAAATAAAAATATTTTAGGGTTTGACCAATGTGAGCACTCCAAACATGACACATAACACCTCGTTTTTAAATGGAAGCTGCTGATGTTCCATATTTTGTGTGATCTCCCGTATGTTATCATGTTCCAAATTATTTGCTAGAGCCATCTAGCGACAGTAAATGTCAAGTCATACTTTAAAACTGTAAGCATGCTCAGCGGTGTGGAAGGAGGCGTCCCAGCCTTTCCAAAGCCAAAAACCACAAGTTTATAGGACACATTTTTTATAGGACACATTTTATCTCTTCATCATCAACATGTCCAGTTAGCTAGCCTATACCAACAATATAAAGTGTTACTGCGAAGAGTACGGAGCTCAATAATTATGTTTGTATGGTTACAGATTATTTCTGGCATGAATTCTCTGAGTTTAATCTGGCTTTAACAGCTGTTTTCTGCTCACAGTTGATCTGGACATCCTCACCCTAAAGTTAAAACAAGCTTTGAAAAAACACAGGCCTAACCCTTGTGTAATCCCAGAAGCCAAGTAGGGACAGTTTATAGTTTTCCTCATTAGACTACTAACATTAATAAATAGCTCTAATGTTACAATCCAAAACAAGAACAACTGTGTTCCTCACCTCTATTTCTGTTAGCTTTGGTTCCAGTCAGTTAGCATGATATCGTGGCTCAGGACCTGTTAGCTTTAGCCTTAGCATGGTTAGCATGGTATCATGACAAGGGACTTTAACCTTTAACTTCAGTGTGTTAGCATAATATCATGATCTAAAACTGTTAGTGTTAGCCTCAGTGTGTTAGAATAATATTGTGATATTGTCTTCACGAGAAGAGACCATATGATGCCCCCTTCTGGTGATAGTCCTATACAACAACATCATAAGTGGAATTTATCTGAAAGCTCCAAGTTCACTAGCTGTGATGTGTTTGCTGACATTTTCAGAGCCCATACAGGACCAAAAGCAGCTATGGCAAGTGTAGGCAAGTTGTTAATCTGGACATAAATCGTCACCTTTGTCTCGTCTCTTGTTCCTCTGTGTAGCGTTTAATCACAAAGTAATAATGTGGAAAACCAGGAGAACAAGTGATCTTTCGTGTCCATAGCAACAGTGTTTTCATGCTGTCTCCACTTAAATGCCCAGCCTTTACTGTATGCGACACGACTTCCTGACTTCATAAGTTCGATTTGAAGGCCTCAAGAGAGTGCATTTTCAGTCACATCATGAAACTATCATTAGATTTACTAGCTAGCTAGCGACAGTGGGTAAATCTACTGGTTGCAGTTTTTATGTCACCTGGTAAAAGTGATGCTCCCTGGCTAGAAATAAAAGGCTTCTTTTGTCTTCATTTGGTTGAAATAAAGAAGCCACGTTTCAAATATTGTGCATATTGATACTAAATAGCCTAACTCCCCATCAAGGCCAGTTTATGCTTTGCGCTAAACAAAAATGATGTCATTTCAACAGAAAAATGTGTCGCTCAGCACTTAAATTTTATGTTGCGTACCTGGAGAGTTTTATTATGTCGTGGACACCGTCATATTTTGTTGTGTAATGTGATTAACCCGAATTCCTTGATAATATTCTATCATTTGTGTCAAATATGGTTACTATGGAGACGACTGAACGTTTTTGCCTAAGCATAAAGTCAAAAAGTCCAGCTACTCTTTCATTCCTGTTGAGCGACACTTACCCAATGTGTGGAGAGACAAACAGTAACTGCCATTTTGTTGGTTAAAAAAGAAAAAGAAAAACAGAAGGACTGACAGTCGTAGCAACAGTAACTGAGAGAGCGCTTCTTAGTTCGAAAGGTTCTTGTCAGTGTGGAGTGATCAACTACATTTAAATCAGTGGACATAAAACCTCAACAGATTCATTCACTGTTAGCACCAAGATAACCAGCTAAACCCTCCATCTAATCAAGCAGGTGAAATTGTGGAACATTTTACTGTCTTTGAAATACTTCATACAAAAAATAATTCAAGCAACATTTAAAACTTTAAGGAACAAATAAAGTTGCATCTCCGTCTTTTCCTGAATGTCCTCTGCAGCCATAAGCTTTGCCAAATCTGCCCAATTTTAAGCCAGGAATCATTGCCAAAGTAGCCCGATTGTCTGAGCCTCCATGTTCTGGAAATCATATGACTGAAAGGTTAAAAAACAACAAAAAAAAAAGCATTCCAGTTGACTGTTATACCTTTTGGAAAACAGCTGCTGAGCTCTTTACCTGTGATGTGATGTTATTGAGAGGAGGAAGCTGGTGTTGGACTGTATGCAAGTTCTCTGCAGATGTAAAAAACTGCAGTTCTCACCTGAACGTGCACAGACAGGCGGCATCATGACACAAAAACTGCAAGCGAGAGCACAGGACGTGCGATTTACAAAACAAATCTTTATCTCAAGTAGAAAAGAAACATGCAGTTTAATGTTAACTGTGTGAAATGAGTTTGTGACTGAATCTCTGCGAGTTTCAGGCCTGGTGCATCGATGTGTGCGGGTCTAACTCTGCTATGGATGGTGGTAGATGGGATGTTGACAGCGCTGAAGGAGCCAGCAAACTTCTTCTTCTGGATGATCAATAATGAAGGCACACCACCATGGTGCTCTAGCTTCCCCCGCTCCCCAACCAACATGGTGGCTCTGATTATAATACACTTTTCCTCAGTGACTGCCGCTTCTCATGGTGAAGTTGCTCCAGTCCGTCCCATTGACCAACCAGAGGATCTCTGCGAACCATGTGATCACCGACAGCGACCGTCTGCATGCACTGAGGAAGCAGCGTGGGTTTAGTCGTGGCTGAAGGTTTGTGGCAGCTCGTTGGTCAGGACGTGCCACCGCTCCACCCTCGTGCCCTTGTTCTTCAGGCAGTCCATCCAGTGACGGAGGGCGTCGCCCTGTGAGTGACAGCTCAGACAGACGCCACCTGAACATGCAAAGAAAAACAACAGGAAGTCTTAATGCCTGAACTCCTGCGTAATTTCATGTCATGTGTTCACATATTGCTAATCTTTACCTTTATCATATTTACATGGAGCCTGTAATTCAAATATTGACCATTAAATTTGTTCACTTCACCTGCAGGTAGGCCTTTATTTGCTGCAACCTTGTATTAAAAGAAAGGCCTTTATCTCTTATTGCAATTAAAATTGTATATCATCTGCTCCTGTTTACTGTGTTAAAGTTGCTGCATTATGGAGCTGACACTTATAGTTAAAAACTCCATGATTCCGGTATCTGTTTCACATTGAAAGCACCCTGATGTTTCATTGACCCTTCATTACTTAACAAGACTTTTATTGTGAAACATTTGCAGGAGCTTGTTATGGAAAACTCACTGACTTGACGAAATACAGTTTGTCTCGGCATAACACACATACACCCTCAATTGCTGATACAGGACAAATGACAGAACAAGCTGTTGAAAATAGGTTGATTATATTGTTGAATTTTACAGCTGAAGGTAACATAAACATACTGTGCATTAGGATTACTTTGCACATTATGTAACAGCCAACAGAAGTTTATCCACTCTTGTTTTTTTCACCTGGCCATTATAATTAGACTCTGATGAGAACACACCTGGCGTGAAAGGATAGTCTTTTAAAAAGTTAGTAGCCTTAATCTGTGTGCTCCTGTAAAACTTTGGACTTTCTCTCTGACATCTCCTGATACCTGACAGTCTGTCAGCTTCATGTGAGGCTGTTCAACCCTCCTTCAACCTTCTGTTTTTTATTTAAGATTCAGCACTTTACTGCCATATTGACGTGGTTGCATTTCTTTCAGTGAGCTTCATACACAAATAAAATAAGACTTACTCCAAATAAAATACAAAGTTAAGTAAAATCCAAGAACAAAAACTGTACATAAAGTAAGTAAAATGTGAACTATAAAAGGAATAAAATTACAAAGCCAACAGCACCATTAAAATGAATAAAATAGTAGACACAGCAGCACTTGTGTGTGTGTGTGTGTGTGTGTGTGTGTGAGTGTGTCTTTTGTGAGAGGGTAGAAAGTTAAAGAGGCAGGTAGCTGGCGAGGAGGGATCTTCAAAAATCTTAAGGTCTTTCTTTTGCAGCCTCTCCTTACAGATTTCTGCGAAGGATGGGTCCTTTTATAAACAAGATAATAATAATAATAATAATAATAATAATAATAATAATACACAGAAACTGTGTAACTATCAAGAAGAGGAGGAAATTGAGCCCACACAGTGATACAGATGGTAAACATGATAACAAATTCATTAATAATCATAACAAACACAGAGAAGCTTTGGCTGAACAGCTTTGCCGACACCAATGAGCAGCTTGTGTTAAAGTCATTAATATTTAAACATTTCCTCACAGCTGAGCGAGAGGATGATCCTGTCAACTGCTGTCTCTGCAGCCAACCATAAAACATATTCTGATACACAAACTCCAAAGTTTGGAGCAGTTTTTTTCTCCACAGGTGGAGGTAAAGTGAAACTCAGAGATGATGAGCCGTCAGAACGAGCCGTCAGTGTCTCTCACCTATAAAGTCGTTGGAACGTCCCAGGTCGTAGTCCCACACTGTCACCTCCAGGGACTTGTTGGCCAGCTCAGACAGGGAGATTTCATAGAAAAACTCCTGCAGTGATCACACACATGCAGAGACACAGACTGAGTCTGAGGTCCAGTGTTAAAAACAACAAACTGCACTGCTGACAGCCTGCATTATGTTCTGTTTCCTGTTTCATTTATCAAAAGATGTTCAACCAAAAAAGTATTGTGAGAGCCTGAGAGTTCTTCTTTCTCTGTGCCATTGAGCATCTTGTTTAAAAACACAACAAGCCACAAAGTCACTGCCACGTTCCTTCATTACCATGAACACACACTGTAGTTAACTCAGTCCTTCACACAATGTCTTGCCGCCACAAACACTCACTAGTGTACCAAATTAAATTAGTCAGCCACTGAAAATAGTCCCCAGAATAAACGATATTTGTGTGAATCTGTTATGAATCTGATGTGGATGTGATGTGGATCTAACTTGAAACTAATGTGAATCTGGTGTGAAGCTGGAGTGAGTCTGATGTGAACTTGGTGTGAATCTGGTGTGAAGCTGATTTGAATCGGATGTAAAGCTAATGTGAATTTGGTGTGAAGCTGAAGTGAATCTGGTGTGAAACAGCTGGGTTTTTTGTACCTCATTGAATTCAGGGTTGAGGGTCTTTTTCATCACTGCTGTTTTGTGTTTGGATTTCTTCTCTATGTCGGGCTTCAGGTATCTGACAGCAGAGCAGAGAAAAAGCAGATAAGTTTGTTCTACTTCAACTTCACTTTTTATTTGATGCATCATGTCAGTGAAGTTAACAGAGTAACTGAACAGCACAGTGAGTGTAACTGTTCACAATGACTTTACCTCAGACCACACAGTGATGTCATAGTGCACCTGAGTGCACCTGTACATCACTGCAGCAAGGTGAGAGGTTAAACTAACCGACGTTGGCAACAACAAGAGTTACAAAGTGTGTTGAGTGTTGGAAGAAAAATTCAGATACTTATTTTCTCTAATTTTTTAGATATATATTCTTGTTTTTATCACCCTCTCTGTGCACAGTTTGTGGATGTGGTACCAAAACTTTTCACTGTGTGTGAATGATTCTGTGATTAGAGGGAAATTCCATCAGATCAGATCAATGCCTGGCAGAGATCTTTCTTAAAGCAAAGTTTAATATTTGTGTCATGTGGCCATTAACAGGACAAAAGATGACAATGTGAGATTACAGGAGTAGAAATGAGGTGGTGAGCTTAATTAAAGAGTATTTGTGTGCCAACGTTTGCTCTCTGCAGGAAACGTTCTTGCTGCTGTCTGATGAAATCTTTCAACATCATTTGTTGTTGTGTTGTTCTGTTCGTTGATCGTGTCCCTGTGGATGTTTCTTGTCCTCAGGTGTCACTTTGAAAAGGGCGTAATCACAATCAGTCTGCCTGATTGAATAAGATTCAGTAATGATAATAATGAATGAAGAGTTAATTAGTAATTAATCACAGACAGACACACACACACACACACACACACACACACACACACACACACACTGGGCTCAGTGATTCACTCTCGGCACACAGCAGCATGGGGGAGCCTGAGTCGTGTGCTGTGGGTGCAGGTTTGATTTCAGATGCAGTATTGCACATTCAGTTTGGAGAATGTGCCTGTGAACAATGGTTGGATCTGTTTTCTTGGACTGAAAATAATGAAGGCAGACACAAACTGTTTAGAGAGAAGCAGGTGACCTCGACTGTCTCGGTTTTCAAAGGAATATTGATCAGTTTTAAATGTTATGTTGCCATGAGGCATCATGCTAAAACTCATTTTTCAAACAGATGCTGATCAAGTTTTTGTTCTGGTTCAGACTCAGTTTGTATTCTGACAGCGTGTAAAAAAACCCCCCAAAACCAACTCTCCTCCTCTTCAAAACGAGCGTCCCTCAAGTGCCGCCGGAAACAAGAGCAAACAGAAAGCTTTGAATCTTCGACTCAGCTCCCGAGACATGACTGTGCTCACGGTTTCCCGCTCGTCACTGCTCATCCTTCCTGCTGCTCACCTTTAACAACTGTTGCATCATTGATTAGCAAAGCTTACAAGATTTAAAACTGTTAAAATGTCTCATTAGTGCTGGAGTTCAGAATTTAGTCACAACCTCAGTGAGCAGTTCAGGTCTGGATCATTGTGTGACGTCAGTGAAAACTCAAAACATAAAGTTTGTATCTGAATTTCTGCTCATGTTCCTGTAATTTATCATAGGACTGAACAAAAATGATGTGAATCTCTGTCCAAACAAATTTTACTCTAATCGCAGTTTTAGAAACAGAATGAGAATAACAACCAGTAACATCGGACCAGATGTTCAATCAGCCCTGGCTGCAAGGCTGCCACTGTTCATTGATTCTTCATCAGAGGGACACTTTGAGTTTTGTGAAGACGGTTTGTTTGAGGCTCTGGAAGTTTGTCTGCGCTTCAGTCTGACTCTTCTGTCTCCTGGAAAATGTCAAACGGGGATTCTGGAGTTCTTACATTTTAACATAGGGGTCAGAGAACCCGTTGACGTCCATGGCCGCCAGGTGGGCGCAGCGCTTCACGCCCACACACAGACCTCCGCTGCGATGACCTTCACCTCCTTCTCCTTCTTCTCCTCCCTCTGGGCCCTTTTCCTCCAAATCAAGTGGAGGCACAAACTGCAGCGAGAGAAGAAGACGACCTCTCTCCTCCAGGCTGTGCAGCTGCTCGTTCTCCCACTGTGGACAAAATTACATTATCTGATTAGTTTGGTTTAAATTGATTCGGTCACATCAGTTTGGCTGGATGAGTTTAGTGGTTGTGCTGTCAGGTCTGAGCAAAAACAAAGAACAGATGGTAAGAGAAGCTTCAGCTTTTAGCACTGCGACGTCTGTCAGCTCGACTCTTTGACTGAAAAACCTCGACAGCGACTGCATGAACTGTTATGAAGCTCAGCAGAGACACTCATGGTACTCAGAGGATGAACCCCTCTGACTTCATCTGTCCACTCCAGTTATGCTTCTTGTGCTAACATGAAAAACAGACTCCATGTCTGAACTAAAACTCAGCAGTGAATACAAATAAAGTGATTTGAATTAAACCCAGGGGAAAGCTCCAAACAGACATAAAATAATAAAATGTCTTTTTAACATCAGAGGTTTGTGTTCATTTGGCTTCTGTCTGATTTATTTCTTTTTTTTTCCAGTTTGGACTCTGTGCTGATGGCTTGACACATTTTCAGTTTTTTGCTTCAGGCTTTTTAGATTTTCCAACATTACAGAGATCATCAGCAGCTCTCCCACAGGTGAGGACATCACAGACACCAAACCAACATCCTGCCAGGTCTCCACTGAGGATTTACACAGCCAGCAGGTTTCTGTGTGTGTGTGTGTGTGTGTGTTGTTGGCATTTGCTCTCAGGATTCACTTTCAGCTCTTTCACTTCAAACAGTCGCAGAAATCCATTTTAAAATCATTTCATTCCACAGTCTCAAAGATTTTTCCCTCCACAAAAAACTGTTGGATGTGTTGGGCCTTCACACACTGAGTGATAACAGAGATCATGTGACACAGATGATCACTGACTTTTCTTCTTCTGAAAATAACAACATGTAAAATGCTGAATGTCTGAAATTAAAGCGCATAAAAACCAAAGAAGTCACACTGAGACTGTTCAACGTGTCTCAGAGGAAGAACAGAAGATTTTACCATGTTTCTGTCACAGGCCAAACATTCAGTATTTAAGAACATCGGTGACTCATCATCCGATTCCTGTGTCACCTGTAAGATGTGAACAAGTAGATCTGCGAGTCAGGACTCAAAATGTTGATTGTGACTGAAAAATGGAGGTTTTCACTTTCACCAACAGTTGAAGGGAAACAAGCCTTTTGAGTCCAACTCTGATCCTGTTTTCTACTGATGAGCTTCAAATTTAAAGGGATAGATAACAGAAAAAAACGCGAAAAATGTTTGAAAGTTGACAAAGGCACTCGTTCACTGCTGCTAACTTCAGAAGTCTCTCAGTGTAGGGGAAGTGCTAGGTAGCATGTAAACACAGGTAAGCAGATCCCACACATACGTGCATACGTGAACGCGGCTCCCACAGCAGGAGCTGGCGGCTACAGGCTACGATGAGGCTAAAAACACAGCACCAGTGACATTTTTCAAAACAAACTGTCATTTCACGGCTTCAGGACACTGTGATTACTATGGACGAGTAGTTTGGAGATATTTTGTGGTTTCATTATGAACTCTTGGATGTTTGAATCCCGGCCACCATCAGCTTCAATTATGTGGGATATCAGAGCAACGCCTCCTTCCCATGAAACTCCAGCAGTGTTTTGTGGACTCCATCGGCATGAAGGTGAGTAGATAATGACTTTGAATTTTCATTTTTGGGTGATCTATCCTTTTAAGGTGTTGACTGCACAGAGAGCACATGAAGAAGAAGCAGAGGCTGACACATGTGCTTCCCGTGTGGCGATGGATGGCAGCTTCCTGTCACATGTTCCAGCTCTTTCTGCTGTTAATGACTCAGTGAGAGCAGCAGTGACCCTCCTCTCCTCTTTTATGAAGTTAAACTGTTAAAAATCTAAATCTGAGTCCTTCATCCTCACAGCAACAGTGGTGAGTGAATCCACCTGTTCAGCTCTAAAGCCGTGATGGCAGGAGGCAAATGATTAAGATTCAAGTTCGCCCTCAGATAAGAAAACACAGAGCGTGCAGTGACAGCGGGCACTCTGAATATCTCCCATCATCAGAATGAGGCAATTTAAACCTCCCGTCTGCTTCTACCAGGGAGTTACTGTGATGATGATGCTTCTCTTCATCATCCTGTTGTTCTGTAAATGTTTGCTGCTGCTGTGAGCTGCAAAAACAAATCAGCAGCAAAGACCTCCACAGACGTTGAACAGGCTCTAAAGCAGCAGCTCCAGCCTTCGTCCTCAGCGACTCTTTTCTTGTCTCTAAGTAACCTGACGATCAGACTGTGGGACAAAATAATTTGTGGATATTTAATATTTTCTTCAAGGCGTAAATGAGATCAGCCCTCATCCTCTGTGAATCAGTGGGAGTTTGTGGGAGACTGATGGAGTCTACAGAGTAAAACAATAAAATCCATAATTGTGTTTCAGAGCAAATTCAGGCTTCTCAGCTTCTCCTCAGAGCTGTGACATTTAAATCATCCACACTCACAAATGTTTTGTTTGTTCTGGTCTTTTTACAGAAACAAGGAGATGCACAGGTTTAGATCATATGACAATGAATGTGTGGCAGGTGCAGCAGCGCCGCCCTGCTGTCAGCAGACAGTGTCTGCATCTGTGACCTGCGCCGTCTCAGCACAGGTGTTGAATGTTGGAGGATGAGATGAGAAGCAGCAGAGCCTCCTACATGTGTTTGACGTGATGAGTTTATTGGAGACAGGATTCACTGCAGAGCCTCCTGGAGGCTGACAGATACCTGCGCACACACTCTATACACACACTCTACACACATACACACCCACACACACACACGCAGCTCAGTATCAGTTATATTAAGTGTCTGGTGGCTTGTTCTTGGTTGTCTCTCTGCAGTCCTCTTTGTTTCTGACGCTTAAATTGGGCTCTCGTGTGACACTTTGCTCTGAATCATGTTCCAAATATCTGTAAATCTTTGTGAATGTCTTTGCCTTATGCTGTTGTCCTTGTGTCCCAGAAACACTTTATTCGATCCCAGGAGTTCAAATTAGGCTGGACTGGTCTCAGGCGGCGGACCTGACAGAACACAGGTGGCGCCGTCTTATAATGTTACAGAAAACCTGCATATGTTTTTTCTCCTCATGTTCCTACACAACAGAACTTGT
>JAPXVT010000010.1:1001446-1018292 GCA_029823135.1 Acanthurus reversus
AGATGACATCACCTGTCCAAAAATTCAGTGTTTTACATGAGCAACAAGTCTGAGCTTGCTGTGACCTCTCAGAGATTTTCTCCCTCTGATATTGAACTTACGAGCCGAGAACCAGACAGACGTGAAACACTCACAGCTGAGTAAAGTTGGATTTTCCAGCTTTAAAGGAGCTGCTCTTATTCTGCACGGTGAATTTGTAGCTTTGATGCAAACGTCTATCAGGAACAGTTTCAGATTAAATTTACAGACTGTCAAGGATGAAAGATGGAATCGTTTTGGTGATAAACCTTCATCACCAGTTTGAATTCTCCTGTTCTCCTTGTTTTTGTTTTTTTTAGCATTAAAGTTTCATTTTGAGGCAGTAAAGTTTTTCATGACATCAGCAGAGCGTCTCCATCCTGCAGAAACGATCCCCTCACTGAGTGATGATCACATGACTGCAGTTTCACTCCGTCCGTCACGGCTTCTGCTTCCTCTTCTTCAGCTCAGCATCTTCAGCCTTTCTGCTGTCTGAAGCTCCTCAGCAGCAAAGACTGAAGTTTTCATTTTTTCTCCTGCAGACGGTGACGTCGTGTCATGAGCTTATCTGTGTTTGTTTGGTCTCAGACTGACGGATGGTGATGATGGTCTCTGATGCCACAGACGGTTAAAGGTCTTTTTCTGGCGATCAGCGTCAAAACAGCAACAAAGCTGAGAGACAATGGAACATCCAGACTTCCTGTTTCAGGCGGTTTGATTATCAAACTGTTTGTGTTCAGCGTCAGACGACAGTCACACATGATGAGACACGAGTCCAAACAATCAAACCGGATTTTCTTGATTGTGTCTGGACAAACGCTTTGGCTGCTGTGTGTCAGTGAAACACGTCTTCCCACTCTGCTGCGTCTTTCCTCATTTATATTTTAAATTTGGAGATTCATGTTTTAACGGGACAGGGCGGGAACGAACAACAGGAATCTAAAAAGTTATAAGTAACTGAAGTGGGCATAGCATAAAGACGTGTGTTGAGTATGTACTGGAGAGCAGTACTTGAGTAAAAGTACTCACTTGTAAAGTACAGCAGCTGTGTGGTTTGTGTGTGTAAACAGCTTTTGATGATCAGTGTGAATAAACGTGATCATGTCAACAAAGTCATACAAACAGACGCTGCTTCAGTGAAAGTAAAGAGTAACTGAGTTACAGTCGACCTTTCAGAGTTTGTATGTCACTTTTGATTTCAGTGTTTTTCCGTCTCATCTTTCAGAGCAAGAAACAAAATGAGAAAGAGCTGAAACTGTCGATCATTAATCGATTAGCTGATGGACAGATTTTGAAGTGATCAGTCATTATGGTTATTTAAGTTTCTGTGATGTTTGAGTTTAGCTTCTTGATTTACTGCTTTTCTGTTGGTTTGGTTTCTTCAGTCTGTGACAAACTGACGTTTTTGTCTCTTTCTGTCATTTTATTCACCAAACAGTCACTGAGAAAATAATCAGCAGGTTTGTAATTGAGTGAATTTGTTCCCCGCAGTTGAAGTCATGTGATGCACAGACGTTTGCATGGTTTCATGTTGTGTCACCTGTAATTACACCATGTGATCGGTGCAATAAACCAAACAAATCAAATTAGAGAAAAGGGGAATTACTGGTTGCTCTTTGACAGCAGGAGAAAATGTTTAACAAAAAACGAGGAAGCCTGCCGTTCTGAGCATCAAGAATGTAACTGTGAAGGAGGAAAAACTTAAAAAACTTTCATTCTAATGACTGAGGTCTTCATCAGGCTCACAAACTAACGTTCGTTCTGTGGCCCCGCCCTTTGTGTCACACACAGCCATTGAGAGGCGAACACATGAACCAGAGAGAGAAGACAGGTGAAGCAAGTTGGAAAGTAATCAGCACTGAAAATACGTCAAAAAAGGGGAGATATGTTAACATTTGTCAACAATAAATAAACATGCAAGAAAACAAACAAATCAAATTAATCAACACTTTTTCAGAGAGATTATTTTTTGCTTTGTGGTAATCAGTTTATTCTTCATGTCCCGTTTAAAACAGACGCTGTGTCTGTGTTGCTCCTTCCTCAGTGGCGGTCATGTCTCTGGGCGAGCCCACGTCGGACTCGGTGCCATTCTTCTCTGATGACAGTGAGGCGGAGGGTCCGGAGGAGCAGGGCGGGGCTGCAGCGGCAGCTGCTCAGCAGGATGAGTCGGCCAGCGGTGTGTCCAGAGTGCGAGCAGGACTGACCGTCTTCATCCTCTTCTACATCAACCTGCTGAACTACATGGACAGGTTCACTGTGGCAGGTATGACACCTGTGGCATCGCCTCGGCCCATCTGAGGCCTCCC
This sequence comes from Acanthurus reversus, assembly GCA_029823135.1. Classification (NCBI taxonomy): domain Eukaryota; kingdom Metazoa; phylum Chordata; class Actinopteri; order Acanthuriformes; family Acanthuridae; genus Acanthurus; species Acanthurus reversus. Next base: position 1,003,771 of record JAPXVT010000010.1, read on the forward strand.
CTCTGTTCACTGGTTTCCTCAAGCATCACCAAAATAAATATATCATGTTAGACATGTCTACTCCAGACAGACATCATCAGGGAGTTTGTTTAGAGCTTTGGGCAGAGGATTTAATAATAATGATGATAATAATAATAATAATAATAAATTGTATTTGTAATGCTCTTTTCATTAGAATGAACTCAAAGCACACAGGCACAAAGTCCATTTTCAGTAATTTATCACATGGTTAGTAGAGTTTTCTGAAAAAATTACATTTCGGAAAAGTGATTTCTTCAATAATAATATTGATAATTATAAAAAATTCTTAGGAAGATAATAGAGCTTGTTACTAGTCAAAGTGGGGAAAGGAATGTGAAATTTCAGCTCAAATATAAATTGTTTATTCATGTCTTGTTGTTTTGTTTCTGATCAATTTTCTGTCGACGATCCTTTCAGCAAATGCGTGTTTGTTGTGTAAGAGGTGAAATGACTCAGGTGTGTTTCCTGCTACAGGTGTTCTCTCAAACATAGAAAATTATTTTGGGATTGATGATGGAAAGTCTGGCTTACTGCAAACAGGTAAGAATAGCTTTTTTCCTCAACACTGAATGTTTTTAATATCCGTCACGCACATTTCAGTCTGTGAGGATCAGCCCTCTGACAGAAAAACTCTCACTGAGCTGCACTTCTGCAGGATTGAGCTGGAGGACTTGTTGCTATAGCAACAGCTCCAGACTCATGTTGTATTGTTGATAACTGAGCGTATTTTCTGTTTGTCTCCAGTTTTTATCTGCAGTTACATGTTCCTAGCTCCTGTCTTTGGTTACCTTGGCGACAGGTACAACAGAAAGATCATCATGAGTTTTGGCATCACATTCTGGTCTTTGGTGACACTTGCCAGCTCGTACACCCCCCAAGAAGTGAGTCACATGCTGTTTTACATGTTGTGACATCATTTCCTGCTGGATGATGACATTAAGCTGAAGCACTGAGATGTGAAAACAGTTTTTACTTGTCTTGTTTTAATCTGATGGAGTGTAACTCCTCCTTCATCACCTGCAGCATTTCTGGGTGCTGCTGTTGACTCGCGGCCTGGTCGGAGTCGGAGAGGCGAGTTACTCCACCATCGCTCCCACCATCATCGCTGACCTCTACGTGAAGGGCAAGAGGACGAATATGCTCTCCATTTTTTATTTTGCCATTCCGGTTGGCAGGTGGGTTAAAGCAGCTCAGCTTTAAAGCTGCTGTTTAAATAAAGTTTTTATTGTTTTGTGTTGACAGTCGTTCTAAGTGCTGCAAATTAAAATTAACACTGACTTCAAGTGTGGTTCAAAAAATGATGAGAGTGCACCTGAAAGTCAAACAGGAAGTGTTCATCTGACCTTCTTGTCATCCTCTGTTCTTCCGTCAGCGGTCTTGGATACATCGTGGGCTCTCAGGTGGGGCGTGCAGCACAGGACTGGCACTGGGCTCTGCGGGTAAGTCTGCAGAAACACGCTGACCGCTGTGAACACGTGCAGCCCTGTGATCATGGATGAGGTTTGAGCTCCACCTGTGCTGCCCTCTCCTCAGGTGACTCCAGGGTTGGGACTTATTGCGGTGCTGCTGCTGCTCGTCGTGGTCCAGGAGCCTAAAAGAGGAGCTGTCGAAGCTCGACCGGAACACCACCTGCACCAGACCAGCTGGCTGACAGACCTGCTGGCTCTGAGCAAGAAGTGAGTTCAATATCTCTCACCTCTGACTCCATTCAAGGCTCAGTTACCAACAGAGAACCGTGGCACACTGCTCCATATTCAGAATGTTTCTGCTGGTTTTTGCTAATTTGGTTAAACACAAATTTTGCTAAAATGAAACAGGATCAGTGTCTGAGTCCTGCGTCTTTAGCTATCTGTGGGTCAAAAACAGTTCATTAGTCAGAAATATTTAATTTTCTTTTTAACTTGATAAAAAACCTTCTTTTAGTTTCAATGATTCACAGTCAGTAAATCCTTCATGCAGGTTGTGATGTAAAGTGTGTGTGTTGCATCATGGTGCAGGATGTTGTTTGTGGTGTCGAGCTGTACTGTGTTAAACTGCAATGTGTCTGAATACCAACTATCACACCAGATGCCTGTGTCACCAAATTCACAAGAGACCTTTTCTTCTTCTTCTTGCTCATTTTTACACGTTTCACTCATCTGAGCGACGCTGCAGCCATGTGTGAACACACGAGAGCCTCAAAAGAACCAAAAAACAAATGTACAGTTTACGAGCAACGTTTGTTTCTAAACCGTGGTGCTGCCATCATTTGCAGTCTGCAGAGCAAAGTTCTGAAGTGAAACAGGTCAAATGTTGTGTGTAATTGTCCCGTCATATCTGAGTCATTGTGGAACATTTACGTTTCAGAAACTGATGAGGAGCAGAAGACACAGATTCACACTGTGAGCTGCTGCAGCAACACTTTACATTTCTCTCCAACCGCACACACACAACTGCAGACATACGCGCTGTGTGTTGCACCGTTTTTCCCTGCACAGACGCTACACACTCAACTCTCAACACAGACAGAGGTTTGATTCTGCACTGGAGACGAACAGGCTCTAGCTGTGAAACATCAGCATACCCCGTCACTGCCCCACCTCTCCGCCTGCAGCTGAGCCAAACTGCTCCCACACAAACTCATCAGAGGTCATTTAGATGTATGTTGCATTTTCTGTCTGAAAAGACCTTCAGATCAACAGCAAATGCCTGATCGATCACCTTGCTTATCTGCTGTCAGATCAGATCTGTGGTGTGATTTCAGCTGGATGATGACAAGAAGTTGAAATCTGAAATTTTTTTCTCATCTGATGTATTCCTGCTGGCCGGTGTCTCTGTTTGATCTGCAGCTACAGCTTCGTGTTGTCGACCTTTGGCTTCACGGCGGTGGCGTTTGTCACCGGCTCTCTGGCTCTTTGGGCTCCGACGTTTCTCCTCAGAGCTGCTGTCTTCACTGGGGAGAAAGCTCCATGCGTGGGGCAAAACTGTGACTCCTCGGACAGGTAACGTGTGAGGTGTATCTGCTCAGCTCACCTGCTCAGCAGATCTATCTTTGAGTAACTACACCTGTTCACCACGCTTACACAGATCCCCTGTGCAGAGAAACTGATTTAAAGGATATTTGACAGAGCAACACTCTGACTCCATGATTTTCTTTTGACAGTCTGATTTTTGGGGCCATCACCTGCATCACAGGTGTGCTGGGCGTGGCCAGTGGCGTGCAGGTCAGTCGACAGCTGAGAAAGAGGACACCCCGAGCCGACCCGCTGGTCTGTGCTGCTGGTCTGCTCCTCTCAGCACCTTTTCTATACCTGGCCGTTGTCATGGCTCAGACCAGCACCATCGCCACATACGTGAGTTCTCGTCCTCTTGTCCTTGGTTCCACGTGGAACCAGGATTGATGCTGAGAAGTAAAACCGTCTGCTCTTTAAACTGTCGAGGCTGAGGGTTTTGTGTATCCCCCCCAGGTCTTCATTTTCCTCGGAGAGACGTTCCTATCCATGAATTGGGCCATCGTGGCAGACATCCTGCTGGTGAGAACCCACAATCCCTCTGTCACCTCCACCTGTATATGTGCAGCAGCTGCACCACCAGCTGCTTTGATCATCTGAAAGGATCATGTACATTACACATTTATGTTAAAAGTTTGTTTTTGTTACATTGTGGGGACTTTGTTCTCAGTGTCCCTCTCTGTCCTCAGTATGTCGTGGTCCCCACTCGGCGCTCCACAGCCGAGGCTCTGCAGATTGTCATCTCACATCTGCTAGGAGACGCAGGAAGTCCATATCTGATAGGAGTGGTATGTCCACACACACACACACACACACACTAACACAAACACAAACTTACTTAGTGTAACTCACTTTAGGTCACTTCTGGGGAAAGTTCAAAGACTTTCATTCAATTCCTTGACACTTTGCCTAACCGTAACTGTACCTGGGTAACTTTATTTGAGTAACTGTACCTGAGTAAAAGTACTTGGTTGAATATACTTGAGTAACTATACCTGCTAGCAGTTTGCTGCTCGTCTCTCTCGGGACTTGATCCTGCTCTCTGTCGCCCTCGTGTTTCAGGTTTCAGACTCTCTGAGGAAGACTGACTCATTCCTCTGGCAGTTTCGCTCTCTGCAGCTCTCTCTGCTGCTTTGCTCCTTTGTGTCTGTGGTGGGCGGAGCTTTCTTCCTCGCCACTGCCCTCTTCATCGAAAGAGACCGCAATCGTGCTGAAAACTACGCCCCTGCAGGTGAGACAAGCCGAACATGAACTAAACAAGTCGCTTACTCAAATAATCTTTATGTTTATGTAAACGTTGAATTCGTGTTCCAATCAGACATTAACATTCCGCTTATTTCTTTCTTTTAACAGACGACGAGCCGATCGTCGTACCAAAGAGCGGCCGCTCCACCAGAGTCCCAGTGTCCAGCGTCCTGATCTGAGGACAGACGCCGGCTGGAGGTCCAGCACACAACTGTGTTCATTTCATTTAATGTTTTTAGGACTCTGAACACTGATGGATGATCTGCCATGCAGAAAAATTTTAGATTGGGTTTATTTTTAAAGCTTAACTTTTCATACTTTGCTCTGTCCTGGGAGAACGTTTTGCATCTTGTGTCTGGATGTTACAGATGAAGCTTGTCTTGTTTTCAGAGCAACATGTTGTCAAAAAGGAGCATCAGAGACTCTGAGGAGCAACAGACGCTCTGTGGGGCTTTTTACCATTTAGTCAGCACTCAGCAGCAAAAAGACATGAACGTCTGTAAACTGATAAATATCTTTAGTGAACCGACTGATCTGGGATCAGCAGGATGTCTAACGGGATCCACGATCCGCAACCAAACCTCAAGTGTTTTTATATGCAGTAGAAGCTTCACTACTCAGTTTTCATAACCATTTATTTTATGTTTGAGCTGGTTTTAATTTAAACACTAACCCTCCTGCAGCCGTTCATGAGTCAGAATATAGAAAATGTGATCCAAGCAGAAAGAAAAAGAACAAAAAACATTTTCCCTCTGGTTCTTTTTATTTTTGTCTTTGTCCTCTAAAAACACTTCTGTTGGTTTTAATTCCGTCTTTTTGTTCAAAATGTTTCCAGTGTTTAAAGGAGACCAGGCAGGTTTTATTTTCTTGCAGGTTTCTTCCTGGTTGTCTTGGTGGCGACTCTTTGCTGCTTCACCGTCGCGAGTTCCACAGCTTGTTTCACTTTGCAGAGAATACTGTGTTAACATTGGTCAACTTAAAAAGAAAAACAAGCTTTTAAATGATTATCAAATTATTTTAACAAATCTTTTTTGTCAACTATTAAATGAGAATTAACTTGTCATGTTTGTGTGTGTCTGCACTTGATGAGGGAAACATGTTTACAGTCAAGAGCTGAGAGGAGAAAATAGGTGGGAAAAAGCAAAAAAAATCCTTTAGAGTATTTTATTTTTAACGCCCAAAAATAAACATCGGTGATGATAACAAACGCGAAGTCTGTGCAGCTTTGTATTTTGTTAAAGGAATACTTTGACATTTTAGAAAATGCTTTTAATCTTTCTGTTGTAGAGAATTACATATTCAGATTAATACATATCCAGCCAGTTAGCTTAGCTTATTTTAGCTTAGCATAAAGACAGTAAACAGGGTCAGTCTGTCTTTGTTTGAGGGAAACAAACCAACCATCCAACGCCTCCAAAGCTCACTCAACACATTTAACAGTTTTCATGCTGATTGAATCAAATCAAACAATCACTCCCCATGTGCCATAATCATACTCTGAGTTTGGGTTTTTCTCCTCCAACATGTAACGACAGAATGACTTAAGTTCCCCTTATGGCATTAAAATTTAGTTTATTTGATCATTTTCAAAGTACAAGTACAGACAAACTGACAGATGCAAAGGCAGTGTGTGATGTATGAGTGTATGTAGCTAAAGTTTGTTCACTACTTTCCTTAAAAATCCAACATAATGTCTCAAAATATAAAACTACACTTGTGTTGATCAGCAGCTGTCTGCACTTAAACTCTCTCACTTGGAGAAGCAACTCTCTTCAAAAGCAGAGAAAGAAATCCACTGTTTCATTCAGTGCAAACCATCAGTAATGCACAAGGTCACAGCATGATGAAGCCAACAGGAAGTCAGTATCTGAGGTTAACCTGACACACCTTCCACCGGCTGCACCACCAGATCCTGAAGATCACAAACTGAACATCAGAGCAGGTCTAGCAGGAACTTTAAATCGTTTCCAACCTTCAAACATCAAAACTGACTGCGTGGGAAATTACTGTGTGCTCTACAGTGAACCAGAAACACATTCACCAAAACAGCCAGTCTGTCCTCAGACATGAAGTCTTTTTATTCCTCTGACACCAAAATATTCAGTTTGGAAAACACACTGCTGGAGCAAAAATGTCATCTTTAAACAAGACTTTCATTTTCATCACTGTTTTCACATCGATGTACATTTATTTTATGTAAAAGTTATTATTTAACGTTACAGTTATTAAAAAACCTTTCGGCCTGTCACCTTTAATTAGACTAAATTCAGGAGAATGTTCAGACATTTCACGGGGAAGCAGCTCAAATGGTATAAAAAGTGACCTGGAGCATTTTTACCTGCACAGTCACATAAAAAGTAACACAATAGCTGGAAAAGAACCCAATGTGGCAACCGTCTGAGTGTTTTCCAATTTTTTTTCAGCAGGTTTCCCCCCTCTTCTCCCTCATTCTTGGGGGGTTTCTCTGCTCTGCACCCCCTTGTCTCTCTTTCTTCTTCTCTTCTGTCTTTTCTTCTGTCTGACAGGAGGAGAAAGCAGGCCAAGAGAGGAGAGGAGTGAAGGGGAGAGGAGGACTTGGCTTCCTTCCCTCGGTGTGGTTTCCTGTTTGTAGGTGGGAGGATGTCGAGACGGTTGCAGCAGCGTTCTCACAGTGCTGCAGCTTCTTGACACCCGGCGACGCTCTGAGGTGTTACAGTTGCACCTCCTGATTGGCTCGAGGTGTTAGTGTGAAAAAAAGCTGCAGGTCTCTCTTCCAGTTTCCACCAGCAGTTTGCAGGCTGCAGCTGGCAGGACAGTTTGATCAGCCCACACACTTTATCTCTGACTTTGATGCAGGCTGCTTGGTGACTCAACCTTTGCAGCAGTTCATCTCACACTTGTATCTGTAGTCTGGTGCTCAGAGTTTGGGCATTGATCAGGTGATTTATCAAAGATGTCTCTGTGAGTATTCTAAATGTTCAGATGCTTTGTCTCTTTGGTCAAGCGTGACTGGAGTGGAGCGTCGCCTCTCTCAGAGGAAACGCTGAGGAAGACATTAGATCAGAGGATGTTTGGCGGGAGGTGAAACAAACCCCTGTGCCTCGACTCAGCAGGTGATTGGGTGCAGCGATGTCAGAGCAGAGAGCGCGTCAGTGACAGAGAGGGAGGGGGGAAAGAGCGAGGAGGCTGCAGGAGGTGCAGATCAGACACCAGATCAGATCATCAGAGAGGAAACAGACAAGGAAGACAGAGAGTGAAGAAGGAGAAAGAGAGTGAAGAAGCCTTCAGACATGGCACATTCATGGTTACTGTAGTCGCCTCATGTGGTCCAGGTTCTGTGAGAGGACACGAGATCAGCTGCAGGCCCCCAAACTTCACCCATCATCCTTCCTCCTCATCCTCATCATCCTCATCATCATCACCATACAACTGTCTCTCCAGTCACCACTTATCCTCAACTGTAGGTGAGTTTTCAATCATTTTAGATTCTCAGCGGCTGATTTTATGACCTGTGTGAGACGGAGGAACCTCAGTCTGTTCCCAGCATGCATTTGAAGGAAATGAAGCGGAGCTTTGAGGTGGATCTGTACAGTTTTCACACAGAGGCCAACCGAAGGAACCGAACCAGTGGAGGTTTGAAGCCTAACACTCGTCTGTGACTTCAGTTTCAGGCAACAGAAAGTGAGGATCACAGGTTTGAAGTTCAGTGTTACACAGAACAAGGCTTGATTTTCAGAGAGGCTGCTCGAGGTGGAGCAACATGCAGCACGCTGATGTTTCATACCTGAGCGTGCTTCCACAGCGAGTGTCCGACAGGAAGCTAGTGAGAACAGAAGGTCGAAATGATAATGACTTTGTGTTATTTGAAGAACTCTGCTGCAACCAGGTGAAGAATCTCAGGCAGGAAAAAAAAACAGATGAAGAGAGTTAAAGGTCATTGATTACATTCACACGTAGTTTGTAGCATCTGAGCCGCATTGCAGGATTTTGTTCTGCTTCACCCCAAATGTAAAGAACTTCAGCTGAATGCAGCATGATAGTTGCAGCAGGTGTGGATGTTTCCTGCAGATGAAATGCAGGTACACTGATGTCACGCTGACCATAAACACTTCATGTCTGGCCAAGGACGTCTTTCCTCATCCCTCTCTCCCTTCCCTCATTTCCTGTCATTTCTCTGCTGTCGACTATCATAGACCAGACATAAACCATCTTCACACAGCAACCTTTTTCCTCCTCTGACATGCTCAGGATGGAAAAACCAATGCTGTTATCAGAAGCTTTTATGTGGTCCTGGTTGTAAAAAATGAAGAGAATCAAATAGATCTGATCATTACAGCTTCCTGATTGTTTAGCAACTTAAAACACAGTATATAGTGAAAATCCAGAGCGACATTTGGACACAATAGCCCCAACAGCTAACGTGAGCACTCAACCACTTCCTGGATAATATTACTGTGTGATAGTGTTACATGATATGACACATATAGGAAAGACGTAAATCATATCTATTTAGACCTGGAAGTAAAACACAGTAAATGGGTTCGGGGTGAGATAACCTTAAACCAAAAATTGAGAGATATTTGAATTTTACTTCTTGTCTCTTTCACTTCCTGCCGTTTTTTCAGTTGCTGCTCAATCCTAAAATGATGACATGGTAAGTTAGGTGCAAATGTTAATTTGACTTCTCCTTTTACCACAGTGATGTTAGAGGAAAATGGCTGCCGTATGAACAGGATCTGTCAAGGCATGTTGAATAAATCATGTTTGTAAACTCCTGAACTAGTTGCAGATGAGCTGCTTTTCTGTTTAAGGGAAAGTTTGGGACATTTTGGAAAATCGTGTTTTTCTTGCTGATACTGCTCTCATGTCTGTATGCTAGGTATGAAGTTACCAGTTAGCGTAGCTTAGCATAAACAGCTAGCCAGGCTGAGTAACAAAATCAATTTACCCACAAGTCTAAATCTCTCTAATGAACACATATCCTGTTTGTCTCATCTGGATCAAAGCTGACATGTAAAAATAGTTTGATAGATTTTTACGGTTTGTCAGAGCAGCAACGTCCTGCAGGCGTGTCGTCACGTTGAGATGAACAGAAAACAAGCAAAAAATCCAGGAAGCTTCCGGGTTGTTTAACGCTGATAACGAAGATAATATCGCCTTCATAAATGTGCATCAAATGTTCAATAACTGGATCGAGTCCTTCACTGTAGATTGTTTTTTAGATGCTAAGTATTTTCATTTTAAACTAATTTATCCTTCTGCTTCTCTACATGAGTGAGTTGCAGTTACTCATATATCAATAATGGAGACTGTAAATTTACAGAAGGTGACGATTTTTTTTAATGTGATGCATTACTCAACATTTTATAAACTTTAAAGTTCTGCTCTTTCTATCTCATTGAGAAATTATTCTTATGTCAATCACAGGCCTTTGGCCCCACCCACCTGCTTCCATTAGGTTGACCAGTGAAAGAGCAGGTAGCATTAAGATGGCTAAAGTTAACATCAGAGGCTGGGGTCAACAGTAGTTAGGGTTAGGGTTAAATTTACTTGAGTATCTGCACTTGAGTATTATTTTTTGGGACGCTTATTACTTTCAGTGCATCACATCTGAAAGACAAATGTACTTTTAACTTCATTACATTTTTATGGTTCTCATTACTTGCTACTTTGCTTTGAAGTCAGTTGATGAATTTTCTTTTCGTCTCTAAAATCTGACAGACAATAGACTGTGTTCATGTAATTCTGAATTTGGTCTGTCTAAGTGATGTTGCCGTGTCTGTACCTCATGCGTCTCCGAGGTTGATTGTGGAGCAAAATTCATCAGATCAGGCCGTTCATTTAGCCGTGGTTATGATGGCTACGGCAGATAAAAGTGATGATTCTCCACCTGAGCACTCATGGCCATATTTTAAGCCCATGTTTGAGGTTTTTAAAGTGAACGATGATTCATATTTTAAACGTTTGCTCTGTAAATGTGTTTCCTGAACAAACATTACACATCATAATGTACACCCATGTATTCTAGACTGCACTCGCGTGAAATATATTGTGAAAATACATTTTTAGATTTTTTTACAAGCTACTTTAAATAAAAGTATTTTTACAAGCAAGTACTTCAGTACTTAGGTAATAATTGAACTGAGCAAAATTTACTTGTATTAGAGTAATATTTGACCAGGAGTATGTGTACTTTGAAGTACTGAACTTGTGTATGTTGTCCACAGCTGGTCACATGTAGTTCATCCATGACGTGTGCAGACCCTGCACAGTGTGTACTACAGTATATATCAGGTTTAAAAGTAGTTTTGTCTTGCCATACATTGTGTCACATATTAATAATAATAATAATGTAGTAATAACATGGAAGTGTGACTGTGGATGGTTATGGTCTCAGACTTTTCTGCCTTGTTTGTATTTAATGACACATCTAGCATCCGATAAAAACATGCAACATTGTCTCAGTGTCAGATTGACTGTTGTCAGTGACTGATTGCAGATCAATAAAATTAATGTTTTTCAATTGATTAATTTATACATATATTTTCAACAAGGAGCCCAGATTCAAGAGGAACTTTATTGGTACAAAGCACTTTAACAGCCAACAAGCAGTGAAATAGAGTAGTTTGGCACCTGGTATCAAAGTGCATTCTGGGTATTTTGTAATGATGGAGATGGGGGTTATTATGGGGGGCTTACAACACATCAGTATTCAGAAACACAGAACAGATGATGATTGGCTGAAATATGTGACATCAGAGAAAGACACTTTATGTGATTGGAGGGATTTTACGAAGGAAGTAAAACGTGCTATTCCAAGAAGCTAATGTGCTAATGAGGTAAGCTAACATCAGAATCCATGCTAACCATCAACTAGCATGCACTCTGTTTTTCAAAAGGTGGATCTCCACAATAAAACATGGATCCCTTAAACTTTATTTAAAGATTGTTTTCTCCTGAAGGTTTAACTGGGACTCCTTCAAGTTTCCTCACAATAACTTGTTTTATCATTTGATATTTTTATTCATTACGATTTCATTTTAGTTCATGTTTCTGTTGAGCTTAAAATTGCTGAAGTAAACCTGTTAGATTCAAACAGTCTGTTCAGATCAGTGTATCTTTAATTTAAACTAATGTTACACTTTCCAGTGTCAAACATCATGTTTCCTGACAAACCAAACATCATCTGGTGTGTTTTCATCTGATTGACTGAAACTAGCTTTGTTTCTCTGATGTCGTTAGCGTAAGCATGTCGTTACGTAGTTTTATTTCAATAGAATATTAACTTTCTTTTTTCGGTGAGGAACATTACTATCATGATTGGTGTTTGTATTTTGCAGCCCTTCTGAAGAACTTTCTTCAAGGACCCTTTTAAACCTCCTCAAGTAGTCCTGGAATCAATTCCAGGCCTGGAAAAATTCAACTTTCACCTCTGCATGTCCTGCAAAGAGGCACAGGAAGTTTTTTGACCTAGCTTAGCTCAAAGGGGAAAATGTTTGCCGAGCTCTCCAGTGTCTCTGCTAATGTAGGCTAACCAAGTTAGATGCTAATATACAAATCCTACTATGGTGAAGAGATGAGCCTCACTACTCTGTGTCTGATTGACTAGTGCTTCCATTGGTTGGGTTGTTAATGTTAGGGCACGTTAGCATGAGGCTAATCTTATCAGGGAAGGCCAATCAGAGACACGGTTTGGTGAGTCATCCCTTCATCATAATGGTAAACATAAATTTGTGTTGCCATGGCATTTGCACCAAACACACAAAGGTGAAACTGATTCTTCTTCCCTGACAGGAAGATAATGAAAAAACAGAACAGGAGAGTTTGATTAACTGAGTGCTGCTTCACATGTTGACTGAACACCTGAAGTTTCCCACCTGACAGGCTGATCTGTGATTGGCTGGTGATCAGGATGTTAATTTGGATCAACTGCATTTAGAACTCAGAGCGAAGTTTGAGGCCTTACGTCAAAGAGCTGACGTGTGAACCAGGGGCAGCGGCTCAGTTCTCTCCTCACTGCAGCTCCCTGTGGACTCTGACCTCAGGAACAACAAAGGATGCTGCTGGCGGGGACGGGACGAGCTCGAAGAGCAGTGAGAGGATGGTTGACCGTCAGCAGGGGGAATTTCCAAATCTAACTGTAAAAAAGGTTCATTTCAACCAAGACAGAATGGGTGACTTTTGGGACAGTGGCAAGACAGACCGGGAAGGTTTTGGTGAGTTTTTTTTTTGTTTCTATCGAGTTTGAATGGAGCCTGTCTTACAATGAGTTAACAAGGCGATGAAACTTCAGACAGGATGGGCTGTGGCTAGCCGCTAGCATGCTAACATAACTTCTAAATTTTGCACATTTCCCCTTATTTAAAATCTCTCCAATCCTGTTTTTTTATATTGATGATGGTGATTATGGTGTTCAAAGAAGAAGGCAGAATGATTCTTTTTTAATTTGTTCTTTCTTCCATTAGGTAGTTTCCTTGGTAACAGAGGAGAGCGGGTCTCTATGCACAGGGTTGTCCAATCACAGGCCCTGTTTAGCGAGGGAGGCAGACACCTGAAAGGAAGAGGAAGCTGTCAACATGTGTTTGACATTTATTTATTTTTTTATGTCTAAACAGGTAAATCTATCACCTGGTCGGCCAAGGTGTCAAGGGGTGGAGCTTCAGCAGCATTAAGGCTTCCAGGGGAGGAAGTGTTGCTAAGGCGAGGAGAGGAGGAGTCAGGCTGGACGACGATTTCAGCACCGTGGTCGGTCCGAGCTTTGGCGGTCTCTCTGAAGGTGAGTTTCTGACTCTCAATCTGTGACACACCAACAGCACAAATATAGATAGATGGATAGATCAATGAAGATCTAAAATTAAAAAAATATAACCAGATGTGATGTATTCAATGTTTCAAAATAAACACAATTAATTGTAGTAACAGTTCTACATGACTTGTGCGTCGAAAAACAGGTTTAAAAAAAAGTGTTTCATGTAAAGATATATAAAATAAACCAACATTTAAACACAACTTCTGAATAGAAACAATGTGAGCTTATAATGAAATTAAAAATAAATAGATAAAGGTGATAAAATTCCAGGTGGTGTGCAGAGGAAACCAAACTGCACACATAACATTTGTCCTCAAGCCTTTTCAAGGTTTGTTTCTCTGGTTGTTACTGAGTTCATGATGCTGCTGTACATGAAACGTTGACTTTGCACATTTTACACACAAAACATTGATTAACTGAATTAAAAAACTGCTGGCTGAGTTGAGCATGTGTTCACCCACACAAGAGTAGTTTGCACATATCTGAATAACATGTGTCATACATCCATGCAGAGAATTCCTTTGCTGGTAATTGTTTATTGTCCAATGAGCAATATGAGACAAGGGAATGATGAGAGAGATGTGTTTTTTGTCCAGTGCATTCCACCTCTTTTGTACTCCAAACACACTTCTGACTGGTCAATACTTCGTGAACTACAAACAAAACATGTTAAATAGTCGTACGGATTCTGTATTGACGTGCAGGCATCTGTTTGTAGAGAAAACTGGAGATCGAGCTGCAGATAAAAAACTTCAACCCCGACCATCCAAACCGTGGAAGCACTTCAGAGTTTCTCCACCCAAGAATGACACATTAGATCATCAGCACGCCAGACATGTTTCCATAAAGAGTATTCATTTTTGGTTTTCTTGCTGTCTCCACAGGTGAGGGCAAACGCTAACCCTGTGAAAAGCTGCAAACTTTTCTGTTTGTGACTTTGCCTCCAGCTGCTCTCAGAAGCTGCGTCATTCATTCACTTGTGTCAACAGATGTTTCGTCTGGATACGATGTGAACACGATGTTCAGCTGCTGTGTTGCTGATATGTGACATGATTGTTAGCATGTAGCTTACCTTCTTCTTGCCTCCTCCCGGCACATGAGTGATGTTCTCCAGAGAACCGACTTTAGACTGAACATCTTTAAAATCGACCCTCTCTGATTTGATCTCCAACTTCCCTCCACCTGACACACAACACACACGAGTACGTCACCTTTAATTAAACACAGTACGTGTATCATACTACAGTACATGTTATGTCTGAATGATAAGCCCAGTAAAATGCTGCACAATGAACAGCACACACACATCAATAGAGTGTGTGTGTGCTTGTGTGTGTGTGTGTGTGTGTGTGTGTGTGTGTGTGTGTGTGTGTTACCTGGTTTGTGGTGGATGTTGTCTTTGGAGCCGCATTTTGACGTCACGTTACTGAGATCCAACTTTTTATTAACAATCTGAACCTGCAGACAGACAGACAGAC